>VYZV01022648.1:30944-112863 GCA_013401275.1 Pandion haliaetus
GGGCGCTGCCAGCGTGGGGAGCCCGGGCGGCTGCGGGAGCCTCCCCGGGCAGGCCCGGGGGGGCCGGCAGCGCCGGGGACGGCTCGGGCCGCAGGCGGCGGCGCAGGTGCTCGCTCCTCCGGGGGTCACTTACCCCGGGAAGCCCGCGGCGGAGCTCCGGACTCGAGCTGCTCTGTGGAAGCCTCCTTGGTGCGTTCGGGCAGGCAGCCAGAGTACGCAGTTTAAAGGAAATGTTTAATAAAGACACAGGAGCCTCAAACTGTTTATTTTTCCTCGCGGAAAGGTGGAGAGACGACGTCCCTGGAAACCGGCTGCCGGGCCAGGCGCAGGCCGGGAGGCCGCAGGCCGAGCCGAGGCGCAGGCTGTGGCGGCCACGGGGCTGAGCACGGCCTCTCGCCTCTCCCGCCCCCGACAGCTCCGGCCCGCGGGGTCATAAACCGTGGGGGGAAAAGGCAGCCTATTAGTAACTCTATTAAGTCTCCATTAGTTAGGTGTGAACTCATTACCCTAATACACTCGGAGGCAGGATTCCACTTGCAGGACATTAGCACTGTAATAAGCGCGTTTACCGCCAGAGCTGGATGGAGCCTGGGAGAGGAGCCCCTCGACGCCTGCAGCGTGCCCGCACCCTCCGCACCATGGCCGCAGAGAGGCCTTTCTCGCCCGCGCTCGCCCCAGGGCGGCCGCGCTCCTCCCGCTCGGGGCTCCCTGTCCCCGCCGGCGGCGGGCCCCGGCTGCCCTGTGACCAGTGCCCCGAAACCCAACTCGAGACCCTCTCTTCCTGCAGTAGTGACGGGAGACACTGGAAAACACTGTTCATCCGATGAACAGTGGCCATCCACAGGGAGGAACGTGGGCTGGACGTGGCCACAGACATGAGGGACGGGCGAAACGGGTGACTGTGGGGATCAGGGGACGGAGGGTGCACAGCAAAAGCTGTCGGGATCTTGGGGCGTGTAACCGAGAAGAGAAGGATGGCCCGGGCGTGAGCGTGCCACGGGCTGGCCGCTCGCCGGTTTGCTGCTTGTGCTGCTCTCCCGCCTTGGCCTGACTCGGTATTTTTGATGTATTTGCACTTTGCAACGGGAACTGTCTTCCGTTGTCTGCTGCGAAGCTGAGCACGCTGTGAGGAAGTCACGCCAGATGAAATAATGAGCTTATAGGAAATCAATTCATTAATAACAGATAGGATACAGAGGCAGGGCTTCAGCTGGGTTTGCCCAGTTAGCGTGATAAAAATAGGATCGTATGTAGAACTCTCTGTATTTCTTGACGCCTTTTCAGTCATCTTTAACATGCCACTGTAAGCTGCCTGAGCAAGGGCTGCACCTCTGTGGCTGGAGAAGCTCCAGCGCATTGTAGGCCTGCTGTCCTCGGGGCTTCTGGGTGCCCCGTGTGTGCTAGCGTCGTCTGAATCAAAATATTGGTGAACAATGGTCTTGCTGTATTTTGATTGTAAAAGATTTTGTGTTTGAGAGAAGGAAGTTGCAACCAAAATAAAGAGGATACAGAAGCACAGAATGTCGCCTTTCGGAGGCAGCAGAAAAGGAACCTGAAGCGAACAGCCATTAAACGAAGCCCTCCCTTGCCCTCTGCCAAAGCCCCCTCAGAGTACCTCAAACAGGTACCGTTTGCCCCGCCGAAGACAGAGACCCTGCACCATCTCCTCTGTATCCTTAGTCATACGCAGAGGCTGCACAAAAGCACAGTCCACGGAGAACTCTTCCCAAAACTAATTTTGAAGCCCGTTTGTTCCTAAATAGGGCTAAACTGTACACAATCCCTGAAAGAAACTGCCCAAGAGCACATAAGTATGATTTTAAAAATTATTTCAGGAGGAAGCATGATCTTGTTTCTAAGATCCTTGGCCAGAAAGAGTATGAAATTAATGGTATTAAGTGCCTAAAAATACTCTTGAGGATCTGGGACTTGGAACAAGGGCTTGGCTTCTATTCCTAGCTCTGCCACAGACTTGCTGTCTGCCCTGAAGGACCAGGCAGGGCAGTACACCAGAAGTGCCCAAAAACGAAGGCATACGGGGGGTGGACTTCAAAACTCGCTCCTCCACTTTTTGTCCTATTTTCCTGGCCTATAGAATGGGAATAATACTAATTCGGCGTGAGGGAGCAGAGCAGGGAATGTGTGATGTTGGTGTAAATTCTCCTGATGTTTCCAGACGCACAGACGACAGCTGCATGGAGTACCACGGAACCATGTCCATTTACAGTGCCCCACTGATCATGCTCACTTGCCCTTTTCTGCCTTTCCTGTTTCCGTGGAATTAACTCTTAACAATTCAAAACACCAGCAGGTCCAAACAATTATGGTGAAAAAATAAACTAACTGCTAGAAAAGGGCTTTCTCCCTCCTAGCAAATGCAGCACCTCCTTGCACTGGCCTCCTGGTCAGTGGCAACTTTTCTAATGTAAGGATGTTAAAGTCCAATGTCCTGCAAAATTCAGTATTAAATGTACATCTTTATCCCACTGAACAGGAGAGATAGGCATCCTTAAAATGCAACACTTGCTTTTAGCCCTGGAAAATCCTGAGATATTCACCTTTTCACATGTTGTGTTTTACCTAGGAAAATGATTTCATCATTTAAAGATGATTTTATGGGTCTTTCTCACCCTGTTTTATCCTATTAACTAAGGTGCCTGTTTCTATGTGAAATGCAATACAAAAATGGACTAAAAAAATTCTGAAAGTTTCTAAAATTTGAACAACTTACTAGTTGTAGGATGCGCAATGATAAAATAAAAGCCCATCAGCAAAACCCGAGCTGAACTTACTGGTGGCTTTTCTACTTACGAAAAAGGACATCTCAAAGCTAATTTGATAGGATCTCAAATCCCTGTAATTCAACTATGTGTCTCAGCCATGAAATAACTTTTGGCATAGTAATTTAAACTGTTAAACAGAAGATTCCAAATAGCACACTTCAGTGATAAATGGGAAAGTTTATGCCCCAGAGCTGCTCTTAAGACAGCATGGGGCAATGAGATGGGATGAAATCCTACAGAATGAGTTCTGTGTAGATCCCAGACCGTGCCAGGTTTTTTTTGTCAGTAACGATACTCCAAGAGAAATAAAAAGACAGGCAGTGAAAACCTTTGCTCACCCTGCAGAAGGGAAAGAAAGATACTGACGTTCGCATGTGTGACTCTGTCTGATGAAACGAAGTATTCAAATGACTTCTGTTTACATAGTATTTTGAGAAATAATGCTAATTTGCAGAATTGGCATCTGGGGTACAAGTATATATACCCTGGGAGAGCACTTACAGAGCCTTTGTGAAGCTAAGTAATAAACGCTTTGTCTTCACCACACTATTTATGGGTTGCTTGGGGGCATCCTGCTCTCTTTCTGCCCCTACCTGGGCATAAAATTATTGCAGAACTAGGTTTTAATAAGACCAACAGTAAATCTGAATGACCACACATGCACAGCTATTCCTGCTCCCCTGATCTCCAGCATTAATTATAAAGTGGAACTGTTTATACAGTACATACCACTTTCCTGACTTCTTTCTTGTTTATGTCTAAATCTTTATGGACATAAAACTTTGGAATTTGCTTTTGGAATAAAAATGCAGTTGAAGTGCAATAACTGTGTTAGAAAACAACTTTGTAATTGCTCCCCCGGTTCTGTGGTCATGGCAGGTTTGCATCTGCACTGGAACCCTCTCCCGTTTGAGCATGTTGTTTCAGATCATCTCCTTGCTGTCCCGTCTGGATGGCTCATTAGAAACTCCAGCTCTAGATGGCTCAGAGCAAATGCTCCAGTTTTTCCCCAAGTCCTTTTCTTTCCTCTCTCCTCTCCACCACATCTCGGCCCACTACGAGTTTCCCCGCACCCCAGTCAGGAGGGATTTGCAGCGCTCCCTTATGCCTCTGCTGCCAGGCTGGGATTCAGGTTGTCACTCCTTCTTTCAGAGTGTGTTGAAATGGCAGCCTCCTCGCTTCTCCAGATAAAAGACTTGCCCGCGCCCTCAGACACCCCCCCTCACTCAGAACTTTCCTGAAAGAGAAATTTTTATTCTACCATAAGTTATTACAAAACCAAGAGACTTCCATCTGATGGCATACGCATGCCTGGATACCAAGTAAAGTAACTCATGCTCCGCAAGCACTAAATTATTCCTCGTCGCACTGGCCTGACTACTTGTTTCGTCAGGCTGTCACGCTATAAATTAATATGTTGGCTGTTTGGGGCTGAGAACTCTTTTTTTCTATTTGTTCAGTAAAACAGATACTGTACACCCTGGGCACCATATAAAAATAATAAATTACTGTGGTACACAGGCAAGGTATTATTCTTGTCTTTCCTTCCCTTTATTTTATCCCCTCCATCCTTTGCCTTTCCCCTGATCAATTCATCTTCCATTTACTTTCTATTTCTGTCTGCAGGTTTTACTCTAATACATATTGCTCCGATATTCCAACCATGCCACCTGCTCCAGAAGTACAAGTACAGAGGCTTTACTAATGTGAAGAAGAGGGAATCAGCAAAAACTCAAGGGGAGGAGAAGAAATAATTAAGAAAAGGAAATGTAAGAAAATTAAGAAAAAGGAATTGAGCTTCTACCTGGTGTTGCCTCGTATGGTGACTTGAAACGCTTTCTAATTTCTGCCAGACTCTTTCTTTACTCTTCACATCCGACACAGAAACGTGGAGACTTGATAGCCAGTGGAATCAAATGGGCTTCTGTATGTAGATGGGTTGGGGTGGATTAGTAAGTGTTTGACCCAGTCTCCCTTGTAGCTTAAAATGTCTTTTAATTCTGGTGGGCTGAGTCAGGTTGGGAATGAACAAACTCTCTCTTCATTTTAGTGTCCAGCTAGTGGAAGCTGCACAGGCTGTATGTTAAGTTTGTCCAAATTCCTCTCCTCCTCTCTTCCTACAAGGTTATCCTACCTAGAAAAAAAAGAATTAAAAATAAGACTCTGTTTGGCTTCTTACAACTTTGGTTCTTCCCCCATGTTTGTACATTCCACCTTCCAGGGCACGCTTCTGACCTGNATTACTTATGGTAATACTTAGTGCATGTTTTAAAAGTATCATGTAATCCTAACTAATAAAAAAATTAACAGAATTTACTGTTTTTTCTTTAAAAAAAAAATAAGCAAAGCAGTAAAATTTAAATATTTATTGAAAAACTAAATATTGTAGCCTTGTGCAGTTATTGGCAAGAGATGCTGTGCAAATAAAACCACCACGAGCTGTTGCTTCCTACATATCGGAGCTCTAGCCTGCAGGATGCCCTCCTGTTCCAGACCCCGCCGTCGCAATGCTGCCAGTGCCTCTGGTCACTGCAGTTCCAGCCCTCTCCCTAGGAAAGTTCCTCTTTTTCTGGTACATTCATTGCTCGGGTGCACGTTGGGCCCTCACCTTTCTTCCTTTTCTTCTCGTGGTAAGGTCTGTGATGTAACCAGGACGCAAGTCTAATGAGAATTTATAAACATCAATCAAATGCTTTGGCAGGAGAACTGGCCGAAAGGATTCGGGAGAAAACAAGATGTGTTTTCCTCGTACTCCTGCACTCTCTGCAACGTCCAGTGTGGTCTGTGCAGCAGGCAGCACCTTTCTGGGCTCTGGGGATCAGCTTGGTTGTTACCAAGGAGGACATCACCAGAGCCGGGCGTTATTCCACATGGCCGTGCATTAGTGATGGGCAGTGCTAGCAGATGGCAAAGTTCAAGCCAGGCTAATTAAACATACTGAGCTAATAACCTTCCATTTTGGGACTGGTATAATTCATAATTTAATGTATTGCTGCTGAGACATTAACCTTTCAACAACTGGCATGGTGCCCACAGCAGCCTGAGTGCTGACCGTCTTTCAGGAAAATGAGTATTATTGTTAAAACAGGTATAAATCATTCATGGCTTCAGCTTTTGTGTCAAACTGTACATGAAAATAAGTAGTAGGCTGGGTAATTTATTTACTTTTTGGTGGTTATTCTTATGATTTCATGATCATATTCTGTGATTCATAAACATTGGCCAAATGCCATTTTGTTCTCATTTTACCTTTTCAATATTGCAGTGGTTATTCTGATTTTCGTCTTTAACAAGTTCAAGACTGGTGCAGAATTGCTTGATCCAGGCACAAATATAATCTCATTTCAAGGAGGAAAAACTTATTTTAAGGTAATTCCACAATATTCAACACAATTATTGAGACTACCAGCTTGTTACATTTTTGTATTTTGCTAAAATAAATGTTTCTTTGAAAATTGGTGTATAAACACACAGGTTCAAAGACTTTTCAAAAATAAGGCATATGGTATATACAACTACATGAATAGTTTCTGGTTGAAAATGACATGGGATACTGGAAAGAGAAGACTGTAAAAAGTTGGAAATTTCTCAACAGTCCTGCAAAGCAAGAAGTCTAACTCCAAACACCTGGTTACTGGAATGATATTACAGACCCAGGAGACCCATACATTGACTTTTGGGACGCTGCTGGCCGATCGCGTCATATTTTGTATCCCAAACTACCTCTGCATTGAATTTTCTTTTCCAGTGAAAAGAGAATCAGAGCTCATAGGTCACCAGACACCCGTACCACAAAGCTTGCCTGTTGATACACTAGTATTAAATGCCTTTCATAAAGCTCCATCAATTCCAACTCTTGCTAGTATGGTCAATGAGTAGGAATTGCTGCGATAAACTTAGTACGGACTCATTGTCTGCACCCTGTATAGCAAAAGTTTTCAGACATTCTGGACTAAAAGACTACTGTCAGTTCTCAGTATTTATCGCGTACTGGCACATACGCAATCAAATGTGAACCGGAAACATTACAAAGGTAAAATAAATTGAAAGCCAAAGTGAATGAGAATAATGTCCTAAACTCTGTATTTCAGGTGCAGATTGACCATAAATTGGGATGAAAAGAGTGCAAGTGAGACCAACTCACTTTTAGATAGTGATACATCTGAAGAGGTCCCAAATGTACAGCCTGTTCCAGCCACCATCACTAGACAGACCTACTGGAAACAAATCCAGTCTAATTTATGCAGCAAAGTTTGTCACAGCGCACAGATATGGCATAGGGAAGATGAGATACAGAATAACCCAACTGTTTATCGCGTATACTGGTTACATCGGTATTTCAACACTCCTCCCCCCATCTCTGGGAAATTATCATTTACCTCTTGAAGGTATGAAACAGCAACCTGGAAGCTAAGACTCACAACAGCATTCGCCTGCCCTCAGATATCAAATATAGTACTGAATTGGGAGAAAAAAAATTACTTCCCTTTGTTCTTCATAACCTTAATTGGAGGAGTCAGTACTTAGCACTTTTTGAAAGGAAACTTTCTGAAAATATCCAGGCTGGGGATGATTTTCAGCAAAAACACACTTCCAAGAGATGTTTTACCAACCTTCTGGTTTTTTGGTTAGGTTTTGGGGTGGGTTTTTTCCTAGCTAAAATTTGTCTCATTTGCAGTGCCATGTAACCACCACCACCACCACCAAAATCTCAGTGTAAGAACCTACTTTATGCCTGACAGTAACATCTATACAGCAGGTTCAAGCCACACTTAGGGAAATCTTCTGGTACACTCTGGAACTTCCCACTGGATGGGTAACAGCAAGTGAAGGCTCCTCACTACATAAAATGAAGGGAGTCTCCTCTCTCTGCCCTCAAACCCCTTTGATTGTTCGCATAAATGTAACAGATTCCCACCTTTAATCAGGTTGGCAGCTCAGTCTGTGATTCCCTCTGCTTTTGTCATGCCATCATCTGTGCGTTGTGCAGGCGCAGCAGGCAGCAAACCTGCACTCGGGACTGGGGTTAGAGCTGCCCTGCAAAATGCACACTAGTCCCAGGGCAAAGAGCACAGGCCTTTTGTGAATCCCTGGCTGTAGAATTTGCATTTTATTGTATTACTGTTCAGAAATTTCAGCTTGAGTAAAAAACAATAATACAACCTCTTTTTTGTGGTATTCTTTACAGCTACAGTTACAACCTTGATTACATCAGTGGTGCGTAAACTCATGTCTGCTGGAGTCTGCAGAGGCCCTGGAAGAATAACTTTAAAATGAGTGTGTTGTGCCTCTCAGTCCAACTCCCACATTGGTCTCTGACCACTAAAGTTGGCATTTTCCTGCCAGTTCTCCTTCAGAAGTCGCTAGGAGGAAGCTCACACATTAGTAAACGGTTTAATAAATATCACTTCCTATCTCTTCTAATCAAATGGTGAACAAAGATGGCCAACGCTCAATCAAAAGAGGAAATTGCAATTCTGTCTTTGAAGACACATTAAAGAAGAGCCTAAAAAAAATCCCAAGTGGATGCTGAAGAACTAATCCATTTTCAAAATTCCTATTTTTGAAGAAGTTAACTAAGAAATCAGCAAGAAGCTATTGGCAAGCATGTCTGTCCACATTTAGTCCTCAAGATAATGCCAAGACCAGGACATTTAGGAGGCATAAGAGAATAAGGGAGCAACATCAGCATGCTTAGTTTTACGCTTCTCAGTATTTTACATGGTCACTCACAGGGCCATGTGAACAGTGCCAGAACAACTGAAACATAAAGCGTTTGAACCTACTTATGGGGACAGCGCTCACAACCCTCCCAGAACAGGAATTATTTGAGAAGTTAAGGTTCCCCTGGGTGCCTTCTTCATACTGGAAACATACAGTGTTAGCCCCCAAACCATCTATTTTTACATTGATAATGACACAGTAGACAACCACTCACTCACTCTTACTGCCTCAATTACCTGTGGCCCTGGACCGAGCCGGTGCACCCACACTATGGGTTTTGAGAAGTGTTGTTGAACCAGCTGCACCCAATCAAAACCCCAGCAGCTCCTTTTTCCACGCACAGTGTAGTGTCCCTGCATTTCACTCCCTCTGCTGGCTCCACTTTATACATCAAATGAAGTTTTTCAAGACCCTAAATTTGTTCAAGGCTGGGATATCTAAAAGTTCACCTCGCTCTTCAGGCTCCTGGGTCTGCTCAGCTCTCCTCTCCTTACAGACACCGCAGCTGGGTCTCCATCCTGGGCTCAGTACAGGACCGTGGAGGCACCCCCAGCTGCAAGTCTGAGTGGGAAGTGTGCAGCTCTGGTCTAGGTTTGGTGCTTCCACCTCCAAAAGCGAGCAGGACCTCACCTCGACAGCTCCGTAACTGTTGGCTGCAAAAGCCTTGTGTACCTACAGTAACTTCAGTTACGGCCAAGTGGCATGACGAGCCATCCACATGATGCCGGCGCCTGTTGGCTTTATGTACCCTCCAGAGAAAGCTAGAGTATATTAAAGTGTCTTCCCTGGATGCTGCTCTACAGTGTGCTCCCTGAGTTTTATCCCATTTCCACTTGATACTGATCATTCCTGTTAGCATCACACTCACTTCAGTGAAGGGAAACGCCTGCTCGCTCTCCTAGGAACAATTAAGCAGGACTTCTGCTTCATCCTTACAGCAATACCTCTCCTGGTTCTCACTGTTTACTCAGCATTATTTTTACTTCTGCATTGACAACTGCACAAGAGGAGAAATACTAGCTTTGAGTTGGTCAGAAGAGGCAAGTGATGGAAGACACCGCTGTCCCTGTGGCGGAGCAGCAGACATTGCCACTGCCAACTCCTTCAGCTGTTTCTCCTAGCCAGCTAGGATTGGTTTCATCCTGTTTGGATTAATCCCTGGCTAAGCAGGGACAGTTCGGGGGACACACAATGGAGATGCATGCCGTAGGCTTGCTGAGGACGCTCACTGCGGCAGGCTTAGTTGCCCCTAACCCCACGTTCACTGGAAAGGGAGGACTTGCAATAGCCAATAATGTAAAAAAGCCCTATGCACTTTATACTCATCTCACAAGACACCAACTACCACTACACAGAGGTCAGTCTGCTCATCCTGCCGTGACCTGGAAACCCAGTAAGGCTGCTGAAGAGTCAAGAAATTAAAAATGTACAACTGATCCTACAGGTGCATGAGAAACTTTTTCTTCTTGGTTTCTTGTATCACAGTATTATTTGCTTTCTCTCTATAGTTTCTGTTGAAAAGGAAAGCTCTTTTCTCTACATACAGTCACGTTCTGCCAGGGGAAATGGCCTTCAAATATGGTATTTGGGAAAAAGGAAAAAAAAAAAAAAGAAAAAAACCCCTTTATTTTTGTAAGCTTTTTTAGAAACACACCTCTTAAGTTTCATATAACAGGAAAGTTAGCAGTCTGTGGGTGCACGTTAGGGTTGCCATGGCTCTGCGTAAAGACCTGCAAAGTCAAGTGCTTTCTCTGTACCCTCACACAGGCAGTAAGGAATATTAGCCCTCTTGGCCAATATTCACTGATGCAGCCATGCTATGCAGATGTATTCTTACGCCGTTTTTTGCTTTCCAGTAGCCACGTGACTTTCTATGGCAAGAATTACTCAATGTGCAGTTCCTGTCTGAAGTGTCCCATCCAAAGTATTCAAAACGAGTTTCAAGCAAACCACACATCTCAGGCTTCTGCATTTAGGCAGATATTATTGTTATTTCTCAAGTGGGAAAACTGAGGCAATTTATTTTTTTTTTAAGGGGGGCAGATGCTGCAAGCGCGCAGGCACCGAACATCCTTGGTGATTGTCTAAAGCTAGGAAGAAGCAGTGAAAAAAATCAGGTATGATAGAGGCTATATATTTGGGCACGAATCCCCCCAAACCGTTAATGCTTTCTGCCAGGTGCACATTCACCCTGCCACAGAAACTAATTTTGTGCCTCATTGTTCAAATTCAAATACCCATCTGCAGTTATTTTAGATTTCAGATTTTCAGTATTTCTTCCTCAGTAACGTAGCAGGCTGCATACCCCAAACCAAAGCAAAAGTTGCTTTCTATACTGTGGTTATAAGGGAGTTAAAGTTCAGGTTTCTAATTGCTCTCCTGAGGCCTTATTACTTGTTGATTAGGTCCTTTTGGGAACGGCATCAAACCTATAATAATAAACACTCATTTCACTGGAAAGTTTGTAGCTGCCATAGCAGCCCTGCAGCCCTTCTGCCTCTGTAACTGGCACTAGTATAAACCGACCAGAAAAGGTGTTTGTAACTTCTCCGAGAGGCTTTCCGGGCCGAACGTGTCTGATCTACAGGCTTTTCAGCAGTCGGGTTAAGAACTGCGTCTTCACCTCTGGCGAAGGTGCTTGCTTCTGCGTGTGCTCCTCTCCTCTCTCCAAGCCTACAAATCAAAGCCGCTAAGTGGGGTCTGGTTCAGGAGCGGGTATGTGGAGTGAGCGTCTCTGTGCAAAGACATCTGTTAGGATTCCTTCAAAACGGTTGCTGGTTTCCTAAATGCTGGCAGTTTTGGGGACAGCAGCAAGTACAGGGGAAGGAAGATTGCCAGCATGCTGCTGTTTGCCGGTCAGTTTTGTGGAGATTCCTCCTATTGATGTTTGTAGCGCTTTATCTCCGTGTTACGTTATGGCATCTAAACAGGACAGACGGCCCAAAGGTGCTATCCTGAAGCCTGCGTGCTTATTGCTTCAGCAAAATAATCTGATGTATTAAGATGCCGAATGTTTGCTGGCATTGATATAGTTTCTAGGCTATAGCCCTTCGCGTGGTGAGCCTCGTCCCGCGGGTGCCCCGTGGCTCCCAGCCAGCCCCACGGGAGCTGTGGGCCAGTGCCTGGTGCTGGCTTGGGGCTGGCTCTGCTGGAGGCCGGGGATGCTGCATCCCGCCGGACCACGTGAGGCTCTTGGGGAGACAGCCCCCGGACACCAAACTGCAAGAGCAGACGGTCTGCCGGTGAGAAGTTGTGACGGGACAGTCACGAGACGCCCACTGCCCAGCTGCTCATCCCATCCCCGTTTCTAACCAGCCCTCATGTTCTTCATTTTCAAAACCACCACGTTCTCCTAGCTAGAATAGTTTGAGGTATAATTTTCAGTCTAGGTCCTTTGAAAATATTTGGATAGCATCATTTTTACAGGCTGGCTTTCAGAAGGGATGGGGATGGGGAAAATACCATGGTCTCATATAATCTTGGGCAGGAGAGAAGTTGCTGTGAGTCTCTGATCTCTGCGAGTCTCTGAAGAAGGGCACCGGGTCTCCTTGAAACCCCTGCGTAATGAATTAGCCTGAAGTAAAAGTAGGTGTTTATCTCAAGTCGTTGCCTCAAATAGCCAGCTACCTGTTGGAAGAAGGATCTGATCGATGCAAACTAAGGCAGCCATGCGTGAGCTGTTACACAGTGGTTAGTATTGATCAGGGCTAACGGCTGCCAATAGGA
The DNA here is from genome assembly GCA_013401275.1 of Pandion haliaetus. Lineage (NCBI taxonomy): Eukaryota > Metazoa > Chordata > Aves > Accipitriformes > Pandionidae > Pandion > Pandion haliaetus. The sequence continues at coordinate 43,178 of VYZV01022648.1, forward strand.
ATGTGGAGTGGACTGACAGGTGGAGAAGAGGGAAGGAGGAAACGGCCTTCGCTGGTGGCAGACATACAGAGGAAAGCCGATAAAAAGTCAATTCCACTTAACTGAATGGCTGCTAACTAAATATTTTTGGGGCCAGAGCCTTCCCAGCTAGCAGCTGGAGCGTCTCTGCTCCGGAACTGAGACATCAGGTGAGCATGGCATCGATGGCTGAGATAAGAGACTCTTGTGACGGCCGGTGGAGCAGGAGAGCCTGACGAGCCTGCACATCGGCCCCGCACACCCGCCCTGCTGTGGTGCCTGCCACCACCACCACCAGCAATTCCTGATGGGAAATGGGAGCGACGTGTGGGGACTAGAGGACTCGTGGAGAAAACATGGCCAGTATTTAAATACATACTTCACAGAGAGAAAGCAATGATTTGACTTCAGGCCCTCTCACCTGAGATCCCACTAAGGACCAGTGCGAGAGTTACTTGCTTGGCATGGGGAAGCAGCACAGATTTTCCAGCCCCAGCCTCTGCCGGCTAGAGACACTGCTCATGCCAGCATGGGACCAGCAACTGCTACAGAGCCTGTTTCAAGTCTTGAATGCATGGAAAGTTTTAAGAATTATGGTTCACCAAAAGTAGTTTCAAAAAGTTGGCGAGATGCTGTGTGGGCTTGTTTGAGTGGCAGTGCTATTTCTGCCTGAAACTGCCAGCTGACGCCGTTGTGTTCATGCTCCCCTTTTCCAGTCCAGACCAGAGGTGTCTCTGCATTGGGAAGGACTTCAGAATTCAAAATACATACATAACGGTTCTCTAAATGATGCACCATGTTATGAAATCTTTCTGTATGAAGGGTGCTCAGAAGCACGGTGGCATCGCCCCATGTCGGGAAGAGACCGAGGAGCTCTCCTGCAGCTGTCCGCTTCCTCCTCAGCACATCAGGACAGCTTTTGGTTGTCTTCCCCAAAATTGCTCACATTAGTGCTGCTTTGGGGTCTGTTACATTGTACAGTCATACACTGTAAGAGAATGCAAAGCAATCAAGAATTGCTTTGCCCAGGCCCAATATTCAGTATTTAGACTATGTTTCAGGACAACGTTTAGTGGACTGGATCAGTGCTTAAGGCACCTAATATAAAGTAATTCTCCAACAGTTTGATTAATAGCGTCATAGTCATAGCTTCAGTTCAGGTTCAACCTTTTTAACGTTTTATTATTTTACAGAGTAATAAATCAGGACAGCAGGAAAAGACAGATGTAGGAATGTCCCTGTCTACCCATCTGTTCATGAAGACAATGGGTCACAGGATAATGGTTTCCAGGGTTGGGGCAGCTGATATTAGACAATCTACTGGAGAGGGGTTTGTAACAGAGCCAGCGATGTGCCGAGGAAGGAAGAGGAAGCTGGAAGCCAGTTAGTGTGTCCCACAGAGCTGGAGTATTGACAAGGGAAGGAGCAGGTCAGGGCTCTCAGGGAGCTAACCAGGATGAGATGTCTCCTTGCAGACTGCAAGAGGAAAGGCAGCCATGTGATACTGCCAACCATCCCGGAGTAAAGTGGGATGCTGCCCTTTCTCACGGAGCAAATGAGACCATTCCTGTCCTTTCAGCACCAGCGGTGGCCTAATCAAGCTCACCACCTAGGTCCTTAATGAGCTCAGTATTATGGTGATGGAATACAGCTCCGATATCGTCATCGGAGACTACAGCTTAAAGAAAGAAAAGCCAAGTCATGTAGGACTTCAAAGAGGAGAAAGCAGAAGCTTTGCAGTACAGTTTGTGGAAAATGTTATAGATGGTACAGATGGACGAAGGTATGGAGATGTTTTTATGAGATTAAAAGAATAAGAGAAATAAGCATAGAGGTTCGATCTCTGATGAAGCTGATGGAGAGACTACGGGAACATGAACTTAAAGAGGAAGGGGAAGGACGAGAGGTGGTGAAATTGAAGCTTGACTTGTTAGGAAGGAGGGATGGAGAAAGAACAAGGGATCTGAAGGGATAAAATGGCAAAATCAAATACTAAGAAAGACTGTTATGGCAGTGTATTTTATATGGGCTGAAACGTGTGGCACAACAAAAAGAAGCGGCTGTGGTAATCAGAGCAAGAGATGACAGAGCCTTGGAAAAGAGGTTGCATTATTTGAACAGAGAATGATCAAATCATTCACAAACTGTGAAGAGTAAGGGTAAAACTGGAGTTCTGGTTTGGTCATATTAAGTTAAAAACCTCATGGAAAAGTAACAAAAATCTAAAGAATGTACTTTGCTTCTCATATCAACTGGTTTGTTATGTGCAATGCAAATTTAGAGATAGCACATATAGATGCAAATATATTCATGTGTAAAGTAGTGAGAACAAGTCAGCCTAATGTTTGAAATTTTTGCCCTATATCCATAGCTTGCTTCTTATATTGCAGAGCAAAGCAAGTTTTATATAGAACAAACATTTCACTGTTTTCTGTCTTACTTTAACAGGATTTAATTTTACTTTTAAATTTTAATTAGTTCCGTGAAGGGGCCTGGCAGCCCTAATGCATAGGCATTACAACTTACAAATTATTTGTCATTATAACTTAAAGACCGTTAAAAGAGGTGTAAGTTAAAAATCAGGGACCTGATTATCAAAATATTGTCCGTAGTTGGACTCTTCATATGAATGTATTTGTATTTGCATATGTTGATATTTTAGGTGTTTATAAACCAAAGCTGTCGTCATCATTTCTATTACTGGCTGACTTACACTATTAAAGGTATTTGGTTTTCATGCAGCTTTTGCAAGCCGAACTGCCTGGGCCACAAGCATTTAGAGTGCACATTTACATTCAGAAATCCTACAGTTTTTCTATACGTGCTGTTTGAAGATAATGCTTTGAAACCTTACACTTACTTTTATACTAATTTAAATAAAAGTGAAATGTGAGATTTAGGCCACTTTCTGACAGTGAACCTTTAATTACATAGCGAAGGCATCGGCACAGCTAGAAAACTGTCTTCAGCATGCGCATACCACTTGCTGGACAATCAGTAAGATGATTTAGTGAAGAAATCAGTTCTATACTTCAGTATGTTTTTCTGCTAAATACTATGCAATTCAAAACTGGACTGAAATCCACATGTTAAGGCTCAGCCTATTCTATTCTGCCTTCTTAGCAGGCTACATCCCTATACTGTGTTATATTGTTATGTTTTAAAGCTGACACAGCACAGGAAAAACTAATAAAATCTATTAGACTTACAGTACAAAAGAGGAGAGATTTCTAAGAAATACAGCACAAAAAAGCACAGATTAAAAAAATGGAAGCAGCAGAGAACAGCAACTATGTGCCGCAAAAAGATAAATACAAAAAGCTCAGCTCTCTCTTATAAGAGACACCCACAGTCTCCATCTGTCATCTCAAGCCTTCCTCTCCCAACTGTTCTTAAATTAAATGAATGCTTCTAATGGGAGATTTTCTCATGAAAGCTTATGAGAATTCATCCAAAGACAAATTAAAACAATGCAGTGTAATCATGCAATTCACCTCTCTAACAGGTTGCCTGGCTTCAATGTTCACATTTACAAAAGAAAAAAAGCACCAATAAGACACCCAAATAAAGAAGAAAAAACTAAAGAGCAAACCTTTCATTGACTGAAGCTGGTATTGATGCAGGTTGCTCTCTGCAGTTGTATAGCTGAGACTAAAGGTTATTTTAGTCTGTATAAGAAACTACTGTACACATCTGATTTAATGATTTTGTTCTTTGTAGGCCTTGCAGTTTGAACATGTCCAAAGAGATCAGCAATGCTAAAAAAAATATATTATTTTTTTTCTTCATGTAAATAAAACTAGCTTGGGCTACTGAGTCTAAAGTGTTTTCAAAATATATTCTCCTATTTATCACTTATCATTTTAGTTGCTTTTAGCATCCTGTCTAGCATCCTGTTCATATCTGGACAGGAATAACATGTCCAGACTTTCTATTTTCTCTTTTGTTTCTGGTCAGCTTAATTTTGGGGTTGTTGTTCAGTAACATAATTCGTCAGTGCTTGGGTCAAATGCATTTAATTTCTATCACTTGTAGCCTAGGTAGACGTATTAGCAAAACTGTAATGAAATATTTCTATTAAAACCAGGTCTAAAGGAGGACACTTGAAAAGGAAACAGATCTTAAATTGGGACACAATGACCTGTCAGTGCCTCCTTAATAATAGGTCTTTCCTATATTTCCTCTATATTTCACCGTTTTGCTCTTTGAATTCACAGCAGGTAGTCTGATACCAAGTGGGTTGTTTTCTTAGCTAATAGTCCCACTAAATTTAGATCTAGCAGCACAAAGGAACTTAAAATAGGAGACAAACCACCCCTGCCACCCCAGAGAAGTTCCCAGCACTAGGGACAGGTTAAGGCTGGAAGCACCTTGGCTGACGGACGCATGGGTGGGGTGTTGCTCCTCCTTGGTGGCCATCAGGTCCACGGCCATCGCTGTGAGCAGCTCCTCGGCCAGCACAGCACTCAGGAGTGTCCTCACCTGCCGGGGAGGGCCAGAACAACAGGATGGCCGCAAATGGCTGCCGCAACGCTGGCTGGGTAAATCAAGGGCTCCGTCTTCAGTCACCTCTGGTCTAGACCTCTGGTTTGCTGCTACGGCTGCCTCCTTTCCCTTTCCCTTTCCTTTTCCCTTTCCTTTCCCTTCCCTTTCCCTTTCCTTTCCTTTCCTTTCCTTCCCTTCCCTTTCCCTTTCCTTCCCTTCCCTTTCCCTTTCCCTTCCCTTCCCTTCCCTTTCCTTTCCTTTCCTTTCCTTTCCTTTCCTTTCCTTTCCTTTCCTTTCCTTTCCTTCCCTTTCCTTTCCTTTCCTTTCCTTCCCTTCCCTTTCCTTTCCTTCCCTTCCCTTTCCCTTCCCTTTCCTTTCCCTTCCCTTTCCTTTCCCTTTCCTTTCCCTTTCTTTTCCCTTTCCTTCCCTTTCCTTTCCTTTCCTTTCCTTTCCTTTCCTTTCCTTTCCTTTCCTTTTCCTTTCCCTTTCTTTTCCCTTTCCTTTCCCTTTCCTTTCCCTTTCCCTTTCCCTTTCCCTTTCCCTTTCCCTTTGCTTTCCTTTCTCTGGGTCTCAGCACCTGATAGCAGCGCTCACTCAAATGACGGCCCCCTTGGATTTCCTTCTCTGTTCGCATTAATCTCTCTTGCTCCCTCCTTGTTCTCTCACTCTCTTTGCATGATTTCTGCACTCACCCTCTTCATTACCAAAGTCACTCAGACTGTTCGAGTTCACAGCAAAAGGTAACTGAACTCTTCCTCAGATTCCCCAGTCTCTGTTATTTTCTGCATGTGCTTTTTCACAGTGTCTTTTACTGAAGTCCCTCACTGTTGTACTTAACCACTGTGAGTGACAGAAATCCAATGCTGACCACTTCATTATCTGCCGACCTTGTCCCCCTGGCCTCCTGCCCCTCCATCTCTCTTGGGCAGTTTGCCCTGCGTCGCAAGTCCTTGTTAAAGGTCAGGACCCCAAACCATCAGAATTGGTCGTGTTGTTTTACTGTATCACCAGAGAAATCAGGCCTGTCGGATCTCATTAAAGCCCTATTTATGGGTGGAATGCCATTCCTGGAGCAGGATGAGCTGCTACCTTTGAAACGCAATCTTCACCAGATCCGATCAGCATTGCACAGGGATTATATTCCACCAGTCAATCTCTCATAATCGCTCCCACCCTTATTGGCATGGCTACTGCTGTCCCTGCATGAGAAAGGAAATCCTCTTAAACGAATACTCTCCGTGGGAGTAAGACTCCACTTCCCCACGAAGAGGCGCAGGATGAGGCCTCTCGGAGGACAGGTGGCCACCCAGGCTCGTGCGGAAGAGCCTGATCAATAAGCCCAGTGCATTGCGTTGCTATTCACGTAGCAGCTAACCATAGCGACGCTTCATACTTAATACACTGCAGATGATGGAAAAGCGTTAACTGATCCTCTCAGCGCACCTTTGAAAGGAGCAGGGAACTGTCACCACCGCGCCGGAGCAGGGAAGTGACGTGACTTCCTGCGTATGACATCACAACGCAGCGCCAGCACTGAAAGTATAATTATTCCCAGCCTTATAAGAACTTCTTCAAATCATGACTCTTACTAGCTTCTTCTCTGACATGGCTATTAAAATGGAGAGAACTCTTCCCATTCGGATTACGCCACAGTTTTAGGACACAGTCAGGGTAATGCTGGCATTGCACTAAGGAATTTCCAAAGAATGTCGTTAGGTGAGTCAGACAGTAAATAACATTATGCTTCACATGTCTATCGAGCGTTTTAAAGAAAGTTTCAGTGAGGCTATGTGTTGAATCGATAATTTCCCCAGTGCACAACGCAGAAAATGATGCAAACCCATTACATGAATTCTAAAGACAATGAGAAATCTCAGCTGCCTAAATGAAAATAAGTCAAAAAGTAACCACAGAGACTAACAAAAACCATAGGAATAACATTGAGAACCAAATCACATCCAGAAAGAAGCAAAGTGATCTCTGTACAACATGACAGCATGGGGGGAGGCAGCATATTAAATTCACAAAATGTAGATGTTTCACTTAAATGAGAGATTTGTAATGGTTGCCTGTTCTGCACCAGGAGCTCCAAGTTGTGCACTACAGGGTCACATGTCATGATTCTTCTATAATGCATTTATAATATTTTATAAATTTATATAATTCTTTGCCTGGAACATTCCACCTTGTTAGCTGATGTTCCCCCGCTCAGGAACGGTTAGAGGAGTTCAGCTGATGTGCAAAGGAGGATGCTGTTGCTGTTAAAGCCAACAGAACAGAGATGGAAAGGGAGTGATCGTTTGAGGAAAGAGGGGCTAAACCCCTCTGGATTGAGGAACCACAAGGACAACCAAGCCTGGAGGCAAGGTTTGGATGAGTTTTTATACCACCTTGGGGTTTTTGTTGTTAAACTTAATGCCTAGAAAGAGGATGAACTTAGATGTTGTGTGGTGAGAGGATTATCTTTGTGTAGCAGACTGGGAAAGGCATGGCTTGCATGCAGTCCAAGGCAGAATTTTAGAAAATCCCTCTTCAAAAAAAGCATAAAAAGAGGAAAAACTAAGAAATCCTCAACTAGATGGAAAAAAGAGAAGATCTTAAGAAGCCTAACAGACAGCCCTAAAACCAAAGCATGTAGACTCAATATAATGTATTAGAGTGGCAAGAGAAGGCAGTAACTGCACAGGAACAGCAAAGTTATCCACAAGGAGATATACCAGGAGCTCAAAAACCTGAGAACATGGTCCAGATTACAAGGGAACACTACGCCTACTTTGCCCAGTTCTGAGCCAGGCAGGTGCCTTTGCATTTTTAAGAGCATGTGTAAAAGAGGGATGCGACATGTATAGCCTTAACTAAAACAAGCATACGTTTTACTCCAGATTCTCAGGCAGGTTCTAGGAACTGAGAGAATGAGTTTACCACGTGTGTGAAAAAGCCAGTAGATCTGCTTTCTGGATAGGTCACTAATTCTGATATTTTTGCATCCATTTGGGTCAGCAGGGTCATAAAATGTGACCTCTCCATTTTGCAAAGTTTCTTCCAAGTCATTCTCCTCAGAGCTTCTTTAATCTGTTCTTAACCAGAAACAGTGGGGCTATCTCAGTTGGCCTCCTTTTAAATTTTCATGCGCATTTACAGACACTTACTGAAAAGGGGTATGATTTTCAATAGGAAAAGAAGAGCTAAATTAGGCTAAAGCATATTTTAATTTAATTCAATACAATTTTTGCTAATACTGAAAATATACATACATTATATCTGACATTGTTTAACATTTCAGCATTTGCTTAATTGGCGATGCCTTATGAGAACAAGTTACTCCTGACACCGGCGAGCATGTTTCCTTTGGACGCTACAGCAGAGGTATCTCTACCCCAGGAGAAGCACAACACGGGCTGTTCACCGCAGCTCCCTTTCTCCGTGTGGCTGCAGTGAATTTGCTGCTTGACTGCAGCACTGCAACTGTCTGTCAAGTCCAAAGCAGAAAGAGTTTGAAAGGCAAACATGATCTGTGATCAATATCCTAACAAATCCAAAGGAAGCCCCAGCTCCCAAAGGGTTAATCCAAGAAGAAAAGGCATCCGCATGTTTAGTGAGCTAATGTGTTTATTGACAGGGAGGCCTGTAAGTCCTCGACAGGGAAAAGCTCAGATAAGTGACTGGAAGTTCAAGTCAGACAACCTGGTTTGGGTGGAACGTGGTTATGTTTTCTGGCTGATTTACTTTGGGACTCCTGGGGGTGTCACCCCCGGGAGTGTCCTCCCGCAGGGGTCTGCACCCGCCCGGAGCAGAGCGAAGCCCACCCTGGAGCAGGGATGTTCCCGGAACGGGGAGCGTCTGGGCTGGCCGGCACGGACGCAGCACAGGCGCCTAGTCCCAGCGAAAAGATGGTGGGCTAGTATCCCTCCAGCGCCTTTCAGCATGTTCCGATTGAGTCTGATACTAGGGTACGTTGTAACCCTCCATCAAAATTCTGCACTGGAAACCCAGACACGTGCTGATTTCTACAGGGGCGTTCTGTAACGTACAACTGGTTCCCTGCTGAGAGCACATCTCCGGTCTGCGCCTCCCCGTCACAACCTGGAGCTAACTTGCATGCCAGCGTGTCCTTTGCTGGGCTCGGTACAGCTGCCCGCGAGCCAGGTGGACACCCCTGCCCAGGACTGCACTGAGGAACTGCATCGGACCACCTTAATTCCCCCACGTCCACCCGCCGGTGGCTGCGCGGTCAATGCCAGGGTCAGGGGTCGGGTGTCTGCTCGCTAATAGAGTGTAAGCCAACATTGTCCTCAAATTGCTGGAGTAAAGAGACAATGCCCACCTCCTGCTGATGGCCATACCCCGGGGAGGGGGTATCGGCTTTATTGGAAAACTGCCAGCCTGGGAAGTGATGGAAGCGGCTGATAGCAGCTACGGACGGTTCGATTGCTGCTGGAGAGCTGGCTGGCTGGTCGGAAACCCTCTGAAAGGCAGCTCATTGACCGACCCCACGGAGCTGCGCATCGACGGCCGGGTTTTCCTCCCTTGAGGAATCTCCCCAGCTCTGTGCGGCTCAGCCCCGTTCGCCAGCCAGGAGCCTGCTGGTTTGTGGCCAGCTCTGGGCTGGCCTTTCCAGCCTGATCAAAAACTCCCGGTGACCAACTCAGGAGCTTCCGCAATGGCATTCACCTCCCCACCGCCTGACGGCCAGACCCTCTGCACTGGCACGAGCATCCTGCCGTCAGATCAAGTGCTAGGGAACCATGGGTTACGTATGGTGCCTTCTGCCATGGCACCATTTGAAATTACTTAGAAAAAACAAGAAAAGTTACGAAACCAGGAGGTGAGAGACATTACCAGAATTCGGGATAACAGTAACATCGGAATTTTGATAAATGTACAGTTTTTGATCTGTCCCAGGCCATACTATGCACCTAATTCAAGACATGACTGAAAGGAAGAGTCAGTAGATGTCTCTGCACTTTTGATGACAAACTCCTATGATTGCAGGTACCGTAGCTGCTACTACAAAGATGTAACGATGGTATATTCATTACAGATTTCTAAGACCAGCCATATTGGGAAAGTATTGTAACTGAACTAGATATATCACATTTCTACACCAGTTAAGAGATTATAAGAAGATAAATTAAATTAATGGTCCATCTAGCCAATATCCTGTCATCAACAGCGACCAGTAACACAGCCCTGTAGGCAGAGTATGAAATAAGTGAACGGACAGTGATGCTTCCCCAGAAGCCACCAACAACTTGTGATTAAAGGACTTTCTCAACTACAGGTTGTGTTCCATTTCTTCGTCAATGGATTTTTTCTCCCATAAAGCTGTTCAGTTGCTTTTTGAACCCACATACTGCCAGCACCTATAGCCTTGCTACAGAAAAGCTGTGCAGCATAATTTTGTCTCCCGTGAAGAAACGGCAGCATTTCTTGGTCTGCTTGTTTTTAACTTTCTGACTGCAATTTTCATTTGATGCCCCCTCATTCTTGTACCGGGACAGACAGCGGACAGTATTCCCGATTTACCATTAAATTACAATTTTATGCTGGTCACCGCATCATGTGCCAGCTGTCTCTTCCAGACTGGTGGTACCTAGCCTGCTCCATACCCTTGCCCCATCCAGAAGCTGTTCCCTGCTTTGATCACCTTTCTTGTGCTTTTCTGACCTTTTCCCCATTCTCTTATACCTTTTCTGAGATAGGATCAGAATTGCACAGCTTATCTAAGAGGCAGGCGTATAAGGGATGTATACAGTGGCACAATGATTTTTATGGTTTTTTTCCCTACTTCTTTTCTAAGAATTCCTTACATTGTTTGATCCTTTGATTACTACTATGCACCAAAATGGTATTTACAGAGAACTATTTATTGTAGCCCCAAGATCTTCCACCTGACAGGTGACAGTTAGCTCCACACTATACATTGCCTCATCCTGTCCTGTCATTTTTTAGAGAGGGGATTCCAGTTTTCATGGCTACTATGGCATTATAGCTTCGATAACTTGCACGTTTTAATTTTCCTTCAGAAATACTATGTTGTACTGCACTGTCAGAAGCCCTTGCAGTTCTGCTCCTGTACGCAGAGATTATCAAGAGATGCCAGTGTCCCAAGTGCCTATTCAGGAAACAAACAAATACCCTGGAAAATTGTTCCCTATGGGCCTGGCAATCTGGTTTAGAATAGACACGAGGAGGCATGTGAGGAGCAGCGCCACCGCGGCCTCAGAGAGGAGAATGGGCAAACTACATACTGGCACCGCTACTGATGAAAGGTGTAAATTGGAAATACCTGCATTTGAGAACTGTTTTCTGAAATATATTAATCTTTTAGTAACTTTCTGTCAGTGCCAGTTCCTAAAGACACTTGGGATCTTACTACCTATTAGCTGCAGACAGAAGAGAAGTCAGATCGTGTAAGATGCTCAGAGTAAACTGAGATAGTAATGACTTCTGATTGCTTATTACTGGCAGTATCCATAAGCCTTATGGCCCACTTAAGAGAGGGCTTGCGGCATGCCCAAGCACTGCAAGGTGAGTTTCCAGAGAGTCACCGGCCGGGTTGGTTGGGATGACGGTGGCTCCAAGCCGAGCCCTCGGGACAGCCGCCATCCAGTCCCTCTGCTGAGGGCAGAGAGCGGCTCTGCGAGACAGCAGGAGCCATTCTCAGCTCTGCAGAGTGCGTGCGCAGCTATCCCAGTCTCAGTTTTATGGCGTTATATGGTAGCTTGGTAGTCCTGTACCAAGTTGAGGTGAATGGGCTATCGGACTCAGCAGCTTTAGGTTTGATCTTTCCTACGCTGGTTGAATGAGCACCAATTCCAGTGAAAATACGGACACCACATCAATATACAACTGTTTTGAACAGGTCTTCACAAACCAAGGCTGAACTGATGGGTGGGCAGGCTTCTAGCCAGGACCCCAGCCACAGGCTGAACCATGCCTGTTTCATCTTGGGAGAGAGGGGAGCGGGACAGAGTGGACGCCTGGTTGGCACAAGGACTCCCAGATGTAGCGTGGCCACCGGTAAACGAGGTTCTTGACGACTAAAGGTTTCCAAGAGTCAGAGCTGGTCCTGTTAGAGCTTTCCAGTAGCCGTGCTGGACTCAAGAAACCTGTAACCAGTTCTGTGGTGGAGGTCATCAGTCTATGAACGAGGCTCTGGGGGCGTCCGCCAGCGCGGGGGACAGGGGCTGCAGTCCCATGCTGCCCACCACACCACACGGAGCCCGGAGAAGTACTTCCCTTCTGCAAAATCCCAGACTGAGAATAGGGTGGAGGTGCAGTCTGAGCAGTGAGATCCGCAGACAGACTTACTGAGCAATAGGAGTGAGTTTAGTTTTCAGACTTAGTAGCTCAAGATCCAGATTCTTCATACTGTTCATGGGTCGAGATGTTTGATTGACTGGACTATCAGAGGAGATGCCACGGTCGGTTCCTGCTGCTCAGGCTTCTCCTTGCCTTGATCTGCATATTCAAGGACCGCTGCCGTTGCCTGGCTGTCAGAGATGGTGACAGTTGTGGGGGTTTTTTAGCTTTATCAAGGGGGATTATTTTTAACCCAAATTATTTTGCATTGTAAATGTTTAAATCCACATCAAATCCAGATTAATGCATAAAATAGTCCAAGAGGGTATTTACCGGAAAAAAAAATAACAATAAATCAAATTATTACGGCTAGCTCCCATCTGAAGTGTTTTAAGAAGGGGAAAAATCTGAGATTTTGGCTAAAATGTCACTTCAAGGAGAAGATTCAAATAAACCTCTCTGCAAAACAGCCGAAGTTTACATACAAACTGGAACCCTTAGTACTTTTTCACAACATGACTGGAATTAATAATGCAGATAAATCCTAAATAAATCAGGATTAGTGTTAACTACGTCTTGAGGTTTAATACGCTCCACGAAAATGAAAAGGGGCCGGCGGGGGAGGAAGGAGCTTTGCCTTAAACCTTGCCCGCGAGCGAGCAGAGCAGTGCCCGGGGAGGAGGGCAGGGGCGTGCGGCACTCGGGAGCCCCGAGGACCAGCCGAGCAGGGCAATCAAAGCGCCTCTAATCGCTGCTGCTCCGGGGATGTGTTCAAAGGATCTTGTCTGGCCACAGGCTGCCTAAGGTCACAAGTGAAATGCAGTTGTGGGGCAGGGGGAGGGGTGTCTCGGATTTTTGGACAGCCCGGCTGTTTGGAACTGTTTTCAGGAGGTCAGCCGGATTGCAGTATTTTACCGTCTTATCAGCAAAAAGATTAAATTTCCCTTCGCGGTTAAAGAGCTCAGCTCCACTCTGAAGGAAAATATAAATAAAACTGCCAACACAATCGCCCTAAGTAAAAACTGCCACAGTGTGCCGGCGCTCGCTGCAAAGCCTGGGGAGCCGCTTCCCGGTGACCTCTGCACCGCCGACCCGGCCGGCCGCTCTGGTGGGATGTCACTGACATCCTCCTCCTCCTCTGCTGTGTTTAACGCACCCCTCCGGGTCCCCGGAGAAGGGGTAAAGCTGAGAGTGAGTGAGCAAAGACTGAGGGAGGGACGGTTGGGTTTGTTGCCTGCAAAGGCACACGTCGCTCCCACCGGTGTCCCCGCTGCTGTCCAGGGCTATTGCACGTGCGAGCAAGGGCTGGCCCTGTCCTCTCCTCCTCATTGTGCTGGACAAAGCCAGGGCTGATGAAACACTTGCACTCTCTGATACGAAAGCAGATTTTAAAAATTTTCTGATTTTTTTCAAAGCCACAGAGGGGTAGAAAAATGCTTCTTGTGCTGACTGTTACCTGGAAATTCACTCTGGCCCTCTCCGTTCTTGCTCTCTTCTTGCACATCTGTGTAAGGACGCTGTTTGCTCTGTGCCGCCCTGCCTTTCTCAGGTGTGAGACTGGGCTGAAAAGTCTCAGAAATTTGTGGCGTTTTAAGAAATCTCATCTCCCATCTGTTTCCTGTTCCTTTTTTCAGCACTTCCCCAGCACTCACACCAGCTCTAAGGCTCAGAAGAGACGAGGGCCAGATTCTCATCTGCCTTATGCCACAGCTAATTCCTGACACCTGTGCAAAATGGCAATAAATGCATCAGAATAATCACACGTTACACGCTGCTTCTGCCACCCCTGGTCACTCCGCACAGACGTGCATGGCCAGCACGTAAAACAATGGAGTCCTTATGGAGCTGGGGTCAGAGCCACAAACATGCTTCCGTGGTGACCGTTTGAGAAGCAGCTCAGAAATGTGAAGTTTGTGTGTGATTTTTTTACCTTCTGAGTGATCTTCTGCACATGATAACGCAAGGATGAGTTTAAGCGCTGCTTCCTTCCTGCTGCCGGCAGCAAGTGTGTCGAAGGTGTGAGATCGTTGTGCTAATTTCTGAACAGGTATGAATCTACCCAGCTCCGAGTAAAGATTTGTTCGTTTTCAAATGAAAATTTTGATGGTATGGCAAGGATGTATGCAAAGAAATAAACAAATGTGCCAGCAAAACCCCTGTACCTAATGATGCTCACAAATCTGAAAATTATCCCAACTCTTTCCATAAAGCACTCAGTTTGCTAAACTTTAATGATAACTTGTTTTGGATTTTATGTGAAATATTTACATACGCTTGAACACCGACCAATAAGCAAACAGAGTAGGTTTTCAATAATTTTTAAATATTTAAAAGCTGGAAATAATCCTGTTTTATATTACATATAGCAAAATGCCAGTAGTTAGCAGTGCTGTGGCTAATGTTAGTCGTTAGGGTTCTTAGACACAAGATCTACTGTGAGAATGAATATGTGTCACCAGACTCTTCAAGAACAAGCCTGCGGATCTGTATTCAGAGCTACAGATCTGAAACGATCCTGGCCAGGCTGGTGACACCTCCCGGCAAGTCCCAGTGTACAAGTCAGCACATTTACCCCAGTGGCATTGGAAACTTTTTAAAACGTTAAAGAAAATAGAAAACAAGTCTGTCTTTTCCTTGAGGGAAATTAAGCATAGGTCTAGGAAGAGAACGATGAGATGCAGAAGTCTAAGAAATCCTAAGGTATCTTTGATTAACTCTTGCAGAGATAATGCTGACATTTGACAAGAAATAAGAGCATTGCATTCACCTACTGGTTCTCTGGTCCCAGGAACAGCCACCCATAGTGAGCATTAGGCCAAGCACAACCTTCGTATGACCTCCAGATCGGTTCAAATGAAACAAGCCACGAGGGTGCTCTCCAGCAGCCGGAGAACCTGTTGTGGCCCCATGGCCGGGCAAGCACTTCGCAGGGCTCACAACGGCTCAGGACGCTGATTCGTGCGGGTACGTGGTACCACTGCGTAATGCGGAGGACCCCTGCTGCCACATCGTACCAACCCCCCCAGGCATCCAAAAGTCCCTTCTTTTGGCCGACATCGATATTTAAGGAAACGCACGCAGGCACCATAGTGTGTCAGACCAAAGCACCCAACTCCTCCATTGCCCTGGGGCCGGGCTCCAGCACTGCTGACTTCTGACTGAGACAGACCGGTCCTGCCCCAGCCCCCTTCCCCGGGCTCTCTGCCTTTTCTTATGGAACAGGAGAGCTGAGCTGCCGTGCCCAGCCTAGGCTACCAGTGCCGGGTTTAGCTGCAGCCAGCAAATCCTCTGCAGAGTTTCAGAGACCTCTTCTAGACTGGCTTTGCTAGTTGCAGAAAAATGTTTCTGGAGGTTTTCCCAGGATTCTCAACGTAAATGTTCAGAAACCATGGGATATTAATAGAGAATAGAAGCTATTTTATTTATACTGCGATGTTTAAATGTTTAGGTTTTGCTTTCAGCCATTTCCATTACCAGAAAAAGGAAAAAAAAAGGGGGGGGCATGTGGGAGGTCATTGAGAAATGGATGTAACGTGCGCTGCAGCCACTGCCGTGACGTGGCAATGTAGTGTTACACCCTCGTCCCAGTCGGCAAAACTAGAGTGAATTAAATGCACTAGGTGCCTAAGTACAAATAGCCAAGCCTGGTTATATTCCTGAAAAAAACACATAGTACTATTCACATGTGTTTGAAAGGAGTAAATTTCCCAACCCTAAAGAGACCTTTGTGGAATAGGGGCTGGAACAAATAACCTGAAAACTTTCTGTGAAAACTGGCCAACTTTTAAGAACAATTTACTTGGTGCCCCAAAAGCTGCAAGTTTTTATTCACAAGGAAGTTTATACATCTTTGCTAAAAGAGGATATGAAAGCAGTTATAAAAAAACAGGAATCAAAGTATAACAAATTAAACAAGGAAACATCTGTGACAGTTAGTATAAGCCAAAGCTAATATATGTGAACAGCTTGTAAGAAAAGTCAAATGTATCAAGCACTACGAACAAAAAGCTCACAAACAAGAAAACAGAGATTTTTGAAGTTCACCTCTGATACAATAAATTCTAATAATTGATTATTATGTGCAATAATTAACTGCTACTAAACAGAGAGGGTAAAAATGTCAATAACTGTGGAATAAAACATTCCTGGTGCACATTTGTAATCAAACTAGTTGATGCAAATATATAATCAAGGTCATATAATAGTAAAGGTGTGGGTTAAATAGAATCTGTTAAATATAAAGATTTTTAAATTACCAAGTCTGAACACTTATATCTAATAATTTTAAAGGAATCATTTGGAAACTCTGCAAAGGCTTCTGGCTAATCTTTCCTATGTCTTCGAGAAATGGGGAAGTCTCCAGAAGACTCAGCAGGAAGTTTGGTTACAGGTCTTTAAAAAGTACACGGGATTGACCTATATATGTAATAACAGGTCAACGCTTGACATGTGCCAGCAAAGAGATGAAGGATAGACATATGCTTAACAGTAACATTATTGCACTGGAAGTAATGATGTATTTTTTAATTTTCTCAGCAATGTTCATTGTGAAGACTCTTAGATCACCAAATCTAACTTACAACAATGTTGTAAACCTGTATCAAGCCCCGATTCCCCAAAGGATGTCTCTCAGAAAAGCTTCCAGATCTCCATTCAGAAATGGAGAACCCCACACTTTATCTGACAGTCTTCATCCACAAGACATGAAGAAGTGGCAAACCGGTAAAAAATGTCCAGGAAGGCAAGACAAAGAGGAATGGCTTACTTGGATATTAAAGCAATTGCATAGGAAGAGCCCTGTTCAATACCTCAGGGCTCAGCAGATTGGAAAATGGTAATACTCTTCAAAATATTTTGATTTGTAGGGAATCATAATGCTCATTCAAACAAACAAGTAACAACGTTGGTACTGAACACTGCAAGGTGGAGGAGGTAAACTTGTGGAGAAGACTGCTGGGGGAGACCAAGGAGGGGAAGACAAACGAGTTTTGCTGGCGGCTGAACTGAAAGACCAGAGGAACTGAGGGTATGTACCGAATGTAGCTTAAAAATGAGAAAACCAAAATGTGCTGACAGAGTCAACTAGCACGTGCTGCCTGATATTATGAGCTAATTTAATGAGAAGCTAACGGATCTGAGAAAAGGACTGTGAAACCCCAGCAGGAAGAAA
Organism: Pandion haliaetus; assembly: GCA_013401275.1. Lineage (NCBI taxonomy): Eukaryota > Metazoa > Chordata > Aves > Accipitriformes > Pandionidae > Pandion > Pandion haliaetus. The sequence continues at coordinate 60,156 of VYZV01022648.1, forward strand.
GAGGGAACACCACGTAACCATGTCCCGTGCCAGTTAAAACTCAAAATAAAATTTGTGACAGTGACTCAATACATAAATTATGTATGTGAAACAAGTCTCTATACTGTATAGCAAGTCTTGATAAAGTATCTAAAGAAATGTATATTCTGGGAACCACTAATGATGAGGGCTGTAAGTCACACTGACATGAATGGTAATTTGTAAAGCAGTAAGTCAGTGAGGTTTGAGGATCTGATCCTGGAAAATGCTTCTTACAGCATATCAAAAGAATTTTTAAAATTTTTTTTAGGTACAAATAATAATGAAGGCCTAATTGTAGTTAAGGGGAAGCTAGGCAACAAGGATCATAATTCAGTTAGATTTTTAAATAGTACAAAAATTAACCCTAATAAATGAAGAGTAATTATGCTCAATTTCAGCAAGGCAAATAAGGAATGAGAGAAACATTAGCTAGAATTGAGTATAATGAAGCAATAAAAGAAAAGTTTTCAAAGCAAAATGACAATGGACCTATTTCAGCAACATGATTAATTTTGATGTTCGTGGGATTTATGTGTATGCTTAATATCTTTCCTGAATGGATATGGATTTTTAATGCATGTCTATGTGCTTCAATGAATTGGGGCATCTGTCTTACACTGGATAATTATGAAATTAAACAGAAAAATAAACAGAGAAGGCAAGAGAATCTGATTTGTCCAAGGCAAGAAAACAGACACACTACAATAAACAAGAAAATTTTAAAATTAAAATTTTACACAGAACATGTTAAGATGAAATGTTTTCATTTACATAAAGAAAAAAGATAAATATGGATTTCTGAAAGCTCTTAATGCAAAATTTGCTAACAGATCAGTTAGGCATTAAAATTACATCTGATTTTTGTTTGACTTTTCATAAGGAACGGTGGGGACAGTTTCTTTTCTTTGGCAGAAAAGAAATATGAATAATAAAGGGAACCACGATCACGCTTTTATGAGAAAATTGCTTTCTTATTGGAAATTTTGGCTTTTCTGAGAAAGGTATACCAAAAGAACAACCTTCTGCTCTCTCTTTTGGGATGCAGACCCAAAATTTTACTGCAGGGTAGGCTCCACCTCTACCCCGCCATGTAAAAACTCACAGAGTTTCGCCAAAATCCCCTCCCTCAAAATAACACCCCCCCAACGCCAGGACAAATAACCAAACTGGTCTTCTGAAACTGTAGTGGTTCTTCTCACTGGGGAATAAGAACTTTTCCTAAATCCCAGGATAACTCTTCTGCCGTTACTGGGTGGAACGGAGGGAACCTGCAGACTCGCCCCTTGCAAAGACTCTGAATTTACGCCACGTTTGTGTTGGTGTCTGTTGTTGCTGTCACAGACAGGTTCTCTGACCAGCTCAAAGAACAATTATCAGCAGGCAGCAACGTGAAATTCACACCTTCAGGGGAACGGCCCCCAGGCCTCTGTGCAGCAGCCGGGGGCACCGTGAGGTGCACCGACCACCCCCGCGGCACCCACCACCGCCTCCGTCCCCAGGGCAAGCGCTGTCCTTGAAGCGCCACTGGCATTGCGTGGACAAACTTTTGAGGACAAAGCTCTTAATACATGTCTGTGTTTAAGGACACTGGAAGTAGGCGGGAGCACCTGGGAGCTGTGGGCAGAGCAGGACCTCCCTCACGCAGCCGGCCCCGTCCATCCCAACCGTGCTGTGCCCGCCAGCAGGACAGGCATCACGGGGACACCCTCCCCTCCATGGCTGTGTCCCTCCTAACTCCATCCATCGGTGGAGATGGACTTCCTGGGGAAGGTGTCACGTTGAACCGTCCTTTGTAATGGCCACCAGTGAATCTACCACGTATGAATTAAGTTTTACTTGGGTGCAGGACTAGAGCTTGCCAAAATTTTTGCTACAGGTTACGTGTGCAGATACAGGATCGACTTCAAATACTTGCCTGCCTGTTCAACTGGCATAAACTGATGCTATTTCTTCTTTAAATCACTAATGCAATTTTGGTGAGAATAGTTTTCTTTGCTTCAAAGAATGGTATCAAATCACACAAAATTATGACCTGTTTGTTATGCTGTGTTAGCAAATCTAAAAAAGTGTTTTCGGTGATAGAAGCGTATTCAGCTCTTGAAGCCACTGTCTCCTGAAGCAGCAAACAACAAACATTGCTCTGGTTCTCGTGACAGCAACAGGCTCAGCACCTCGGAGGCAGCAGGACGTGCTCATGCCTGCAGACTGGCACTCGGTGCCAGACCTCAGTTTGGGAATTTGGCTTTTATGAGTCATTTTAGCAATTTGTTCTTTTGTGGCACATCACGTCAAAATGTTTGACTTTTTTTTTAGAAGATTCCAACTTTGTAGATGAATGTTAGGGTGCTTTTTGGAGAAAGGGAAAGAATATGCGTTTGCCTAGTTGTCTTTGCAAACCTCAGGAGGTTTATTATGCCTGTACTGATAAAACTAGTGACCGCTCAACCTCTTCACCTGTCAAGCTGGCTTCCTGACATCTCTCTTAGGAGATGAACACTGTTTTATGACGGTCTGTAAGCCTTCCTAGGTGTCACATCTTTTGGGAGAGCCCTTGTTATAGACAGGAATTGCCCATTTCCTGGGAGCGCTTAGTAAAGTCTCTAAGACCTTGGTAATGTACCATTGTGTCTAAAGGCAATACAGAAGACATGCTTGGATGGGAATTGGTCTTAGTTCTCTTCCAAATACTTTGGAAATGAGCTGTCTCATTGGAAAAAGGTATCATTTTTAGAAAAATTAAAATTAATTACATGTCAATAAAATTTTGGATTTCTGTATGTCTATATTGAACTCGATCTTCCTTAGTTGTTCCCTGAGGATTTTGCAGCCCAGCGTTGCTCTGTTTATGTACAGTCTCTAAAAAGCAACCCTGTTTATACCAATCAATTAGTGGTGAAAAAAAATTGCAGAAAACTGAGTGAGCTCATTTTCCCAATCTGATTAAAACTTTCTGCATGTAGAAAAATAAGCTGTATTTGAGGTTGCTGCTTAATTTGACTGAGCAGCCATTGCTGAATATTTCAGAAGTACATGCCAGAGGAACTGACAGCAGTTGTAAGTCAAAGGAATCTGTTCTGAAGACATTTAACTCATAGAAGAACCTTAAATTATGTACTTTGCCACCAGAAGTAGTTCAAGCAATAAGTTCCTCTGAACACTTACATTTCCAGATTTGTTCCATTTTTTTGCCCTGTAGAAACGACGTTTCATTGGGTGTCCACAGAACAAGTAGCTACAGAAGATAACACTTTCGTACAATACAGAAGATGCATTAATCCTGTTATTTTTTTACTTCTTGGCAGACTTCTCCAGCTTTTCCATCTCTTATTTTCCTATTTTGTAGTCAGTACATACATCAGACTATGTTTTTAAGTAAAAAAAAAAAACCCAACCCAACCAACCAAAATTCAGCTATACATGTATCAGTACATCAGAGAATGACAATAGTGTTACGAAGATCAGTACAATCTTCTGGCTCACCTTTCTCTTTACATCTAGTCCATTTGAAAGATCACTGACAGAAACAATTTCTTGCAAAGCACACTGTTAAAACCAGTGTAATAGTGTCTTCCCTGCACCTCTTCCTATGGGTCTTTCAACTCTCAACCACTAATGAATCCTCCTTCCTCTCTCTTTTTTCTCCTCTGGAAAGAACTGCTTTTCTTACTTACGTTCCCCCCACTCGGAATCTGTAATAGACCAATAGATTTCCATGTCAGAAGAGATAACTGAAGATTTAAGCACAGTTGCTCATGGTGAGAGGTCTGTGAACGAGGGCTGACAAACCCAATCCGGAGCTGGAGGCAGGAGAGCTACTTACCTCCGCTGGGTCTAAACCCGTTTGGGACTGTTGGCCCTCATGTCACTGCGACCTCACCTGTGCTACACAGAGTTACCCCACACTAAAATGCATTGCGTGACAGAGACGTGTTTCACGAGAGCTAGCTTGGCTGCCCCACGTGCACGAATGCCGTTGTTCTGTTCATTCCTGCACCAAGCTCATCCTCTCTGTGAGAGCCGCTGTGTGCCTTCTGAAAAGATATCATCCAATCTTCAAGTATAAACGCTAAGTGACATAGATTCCTTCATCTCCCTCAATAACGTGTCCTAACAGTCTACTAGTTTCATTGGATAAAATACCTAGATGAAGTTTCTCCAGGTTTTCACTGCAAAGTACATTTTCCAGACCACCAATCCTTGTTGTAGCTCTCCTCTAAACTCTGCACAGTTTTCTTTCTGAGATACATTCACCAAAACTAAACTCACCGATCAGAGCTGGAACCCTGGCAGTAGCTTCGCAAGTGGTGTAATACACTTTGTGATGCCCATTTGGTACACAGCCAAGAACCTCGTTAGCTCTTACAGACCATTACTACGACGCTCATGTTCAGTTATCTAGCATGAGGCTACATCCTCTTCTAAGACACAGTAGTTTTAGCCACTAGATAACAATGACTGTCTGAAAATCAAGTCCCTTTGCAGCTTTTCAAGCTGGACACCCAAAATTATGAGTAACTTTGGTCTACTGACCAAAAGGCTGGTTTCTAAACAAAGAGGTGTAAGATGTTATACCAGATGGCAGAATTCAGGAACTGAAATGAGAGATAGCAAAGCTGCTGGAAATACAGAGAATTAGGAAAATAAATAAATATTCAATAAATTAATACACAAATAATAACTGACTCTAGAGCCAACTTTCATAGGAGCGGAGGGACATGTTAAGGAATGTGGAAAGTTAATGTTTTCCTATGGCATTTAGAATGTAGTATTTCATTTGGAACTATCATTTTCTGTGCCCATTGATCATGCGGATGTGATCTTCATCTTCCTCATCTCCCTACCTCCATGTTTTTTACTATTATCACTTTTATTTGGCTTTAAACTAGATAGTCATATTTATGGAATAAGTGTCACGTTTTCTCATGAGCTTAGCAGCAAGTGCTGTGACAACTATATCCTGATTTAGATGCTATTGACATAAAAGTAGGATGTAGTAAATAATAATAATAGTAATAATAATAATAATAATAATAATTTATTATTATTATTTCCTCTATCATTGCAAAACATAACTTACAACAAGTGAATGATTAAGTGCACAACAAAATTGTAAGTAACAGTGAAAGGCACAGTATTATTACCAGGGTTTGACAATTAAAAAAAATGGTCAATCTCAGGAAAAACTTCACCGATAATTCAGTAATAATCTATTATTATCCAATATATGCTGTCTCTAACACTTCTCTTCTACAAATCATATCTATGTATGTATACATATATATACATATATTTCATAGGGAGTACACAAAGTAAGCCAGGGTAATGCTTGGTGTTAACTTTTTTTAAAGTGATTAAATGACTGCTGATGGCCTTGGCATTAGCTGATTAACCTGTCCATTTTTAATAGAAGAGACAACACTGAATAACAAAATAAAGAGTAAAGAATTATCTCTCCCCACCTCACATCATTTGGCTGCTTTCTCCATATGGCCAGAAGGAAAAGCCATCTCCCATTTGCCCACCAAACCACATATTTAATCCATGTGCTTATGTCAAACTTAATTACAGCACATTTGGCATAAAATAACAATCCACATCCTTGGAGAGGGGAACTTAAGTAGTTAATATGTGTGATTGAATGAAAGTGCTTTGCTGAATGTTTATGAGAAACCCAAGATGGGCGAAATGTGGTGATATTTTAACTGTTTAAACACCAGCTGTCCTCTCCTACGCTGGAGCCCCACCTTCCCCCCACGGCACCTGCCCAGCTGCCCCACGCTCTGATAGAAGCCTTGCACCAAGAGAAGTGTTCTTGTACACAAACCTGGCCAAGCCTCACCCAACAACCTCCCACCCAACCACCTCACCGTCCTCTTAGCAATAAAGTCACATTATTTCAAAAGAGAGATTCAGATACCTGCATGCACCCCTATTTAATGCCCCACAGTTTTAGATGACACGAATGAGGGTGGTGAGGCACTGGCAAAGGTTTCCCAGAGAGGTTGTGGATGCCCCATCCCTGGAAGTGTTCAGGACCAGGCTGGATGGGGCTTTGAGCAACCTGGACTAGTGGAAGGTGTCCCTGCCCATGGCAGGGGGGTTGGAACTAGGTGATCCTTAAAGGTCCCTTCCAACCCAAACCATTCTATCATTCTATTAAACTTTGCCAGAAGAAGCTGAGGATTTCCTTACAACTGAGGCAGTGGAGATGCTCTGCTGTGGGTCGCGGTGCAGAGCAAGCATTTTTTTCTGACCAGGAGATGGTTGGCACAACCCCAGACATCCACTGGAAAGCTCTTGCCCAGAGCAGGGAAAAGGCTGTCCCACCGTCAGCCACTACACTTCTTCAGGTTGCATTGCAACTGCTGCGTCTCCGAAAGGCACAACACAGAAATCTGTGCTCTGGGTTTTAGGACCAGCAGTGACCTTGCAGTCTGACGTCCCATAGGGCAAACGAGAATTTCACAGATACTCTTGCACTGAGCTTCAAAGCGGTGTTAAAGCCGAGCCGTTTTTCTTACAGAGGAACAAAGCATGATTTAAAGGCTCCAAATAAAGTTTTCATTTCCTTTTTTCCCCACTTCAATGTCCAATGAGTGGTTTTCCTTCACAAGAGGTGCTGGTCAACTGTTGCTGCCTGTGACTATACATGGAAACAAAGATGGCATTACTGGAGAGGAGCTCTGGCTCCTGGTACACACATGCCCTGCTGCAGTGCACTTCCCTGTAGGTTTTTGTCAAACGGTCCTCTAACAACCCACTTACAAAAGTTGCTCTGAGACATAATACGAGTCTTCCTGCCCTTTTCTCTCACTGTATGCCTTAAAAATATCTAGGTGCTACTTTCTTCTTTTCACGCCAGTTTGAAAAAAACCACAGATCTCCAAAATGGAAATTTCTTTATCTGTATTCCCCAGTCTCTAAAGAAGCATACCTAAAACCGGACAAGTGAGTCTGCATTGATGTTCCGGCACAGATTTACTAGGGCGAGACGAGGACAAAGTAAAGAAGATGTAGAGATGCTTCATGTCCCACATGGGAATCAGTTGGCATGGTACAAAGGCAAATTTGAGGATGAAAAGCCCAACTTCTAAGTGCAAGGATGTGGCTATGATCTCTGGCTCACAACATCCCTATACCACAGACCACAGCACAGGGACACCGGGAAGTACCATTTTCCCCAAGAGCACCCAGAGCTGCGTACTGCTGAGACCAGAGGATGGGCTGGGGCGTCCTCTTGGCCAACCCTGCACAGCTGTTCTTGAAAATTTATGTTCTTGACCTTTCCATTTACATGGAAATGTCTGTTAACATTGGATATTAGATTAGCATCTGTGCTCCTGATATGAATGTATTTTATTTGTTTACATAATTTCTTAGGTATGCATGATGTTCTGTGGGCAGGTGGGAAAGACAACACTTTGCCTTGGGGAACCTCTAATCTAAAGCAACCGTAACCCAGCACCGGTGGGAGCCGGGAACGGGACCGGGAAGAGCAAGACCGACCTGCTGGCGGGAGGTGCAGGTTGCGGGTGCTGCGGGCGGCCTCTGAAAGGAGGCCGGCATCCTCGGGGACACCCTGGCAGGCGGAGGCGAGTCCTTGGGCAAGAGGCAGGTGGGCTGGGGAGGCAGAGAGCACGGAGCGCAGCAGCGNAGGCCCAGCCGGGTTCAGCCCCCGCCCCGCCCTCACCGACTGGCGGTAGGTGGGCAGAGGAGCCCGCCCGCGGGGCGAGCGCAGATCCCCGCCGCCTCTGAGCACGGACCCAGGTGCGCGGCGGCCGCCGGCACGGTCTGCGACCCGGCCTTGCGGTCGCACGGCTCGCCAGCGCTGCCCGGGCGAGTTGGCTTCAGGAGCTCTCCGAGACAGGGTCTGAGAGCTCCTGGCCGCAGCCGGAGCCCTTGGGCTGTGTGAATACCCTCAGGGGACCTCGGGCACCCTGCTCAGGGGGACCCGTGGGGCGCAGGACAAGGTGCGTGCTGGCTCTAGCTGGCTCCCCGGCCTGTGACCCCGGGGAGCGGGAGATGGAGCCGGCGGCGACTCAGAGCGTGCTTCAGAAAGGAATCAGAATTCATAGCACCGGCCTGGAACGCCGGCCAGGTTGGAGGAGTTCAGGTGGGTAGCCTGAGAAACAGGGGCTGTGCGATAATGGCATAAAAGGATGGAGCCAGGCTCTTCGTGGGGATGCACAGTGAAGAGGTGAGCAGCAGCTAGCAGAAGTCTGAGCAAGGAAAATTCTGAGCAGATAATAAAAAAAATGTTTCATGAAAGTAGTCAAAAAGTGGAACGGTTGTCCAGAGAGGTTGCAGAGATTTTTAATGCCTGACTGGAGAAGCCCCTCAGCAACTTGATTTCTGTTGGCCTTGCTTTCAGCGGGGGTTTGGACAAGGTGACCTCCAAACGTCCCTTCTCACCTAAATTACACCACGATAACCAGGAAGGCTAGAAATGTGGAGGTCACTGCAGTCAGCACCTGAGATCACAGAACGCGGAGTAAAGTTTCTGTATAAGAAATGGTTTCTGTAGATAGTGCGGGGAAAGAATAAAAAGTGTTCAGCAATGACCTTGATACAAGGAGCAGGAACAAAGAGGAAATAGCTGAATGTGGCAAGGAGGTTATGAGCCCCGGTAATGGCCTGCTCCTGCTCTCATACAATGCGAATGGAAAATCTCCTATTAACTTCAGTGACACTGGACCAGGCTCTAAAAGAGCAGACACTAAAGTGGATGACAGCGTCAGAAAAGAGAGGAGGAAAGGAGGAAAAATTTAAGTTTCACTTTCATCATGCTGAGTATGAGTTAACTGCTGAAATTCTATTGTTCCCTATTTCAAAAATGAAAATAAATAGTTTGTAACAAATACGGCGGAGTGACTGCTGCTGGAGTTAATTGGCTCTGTATCTTTAAAAAGATGGCATGACTTTCTTGTTGCCAGAGATTAATTCCTGATGATTTATCAGAGTTACTGTGAGTCCTTCACCCTGCCCTGGTTATAAGAAAGGTGACAATAGCCTAAGAACTGTCAGGTCAGGTGCAAAATCCTAAGGAACGCACGCTATACAACAATTCAACCTGAGCACCGTGTGTTGGATTTTACATCACCGTTGTTACATTTCCTCTGCTAGTAAAAAATAAGGTTAGTCTGCACACTAACTGAGAAAATATATATATAACACATATATGGAGGACAGAGCGGTTATGGAGCCTTTGATAGGTAAATATATATGATACAACCATATATTTCTGTGTCTTATAAAAACGCACATGCTGTGGAAGAATTTGCAGAGTTTCTAAACCCCCATGGTTTTAGCTAGGGTGGCTAAAACAGTGCCCAGACTAATACATAAATTGTATTTTTTAGAATGGGGAAGGTTATAAGAAGGAAATACCAAGATTCATCAAAACCCCTTTGGAGCAAAGCCGTTTGTAGCCTGGGGTTATTGCTCGCTGCTACCACTTGTTCTGTTTGTTGTGGTGTTTTCGGTTATTTATGCCTCGTGAAGAAGCAGTGGCCTTTTCTTTTTGATCCACGGGACATGGTCCCCCATGCCAATACAAAGCTGAACAGCAAAATGCCATGTGTCAAGACAGAGTAGCGACTAAGCCCTCCAAAGCCAATAGCAGCTATTATCCTCCAGCAATGTCCTATGCACCCGTACCAGCAATACTTTAAGGAGAGGGGGTATTCAGGCCAGCCTAAACTCACGCCTAGGTTTGATCCAAGTCCCACAGAAAGCCTGTGGCTGACCTGGGGACGGAACCCTGGGCTGCGGGCTCCCAGGCCAGTGCTATGCCCTGCAGAACGCACTCCCTCCGCTCATCCACAATTATTATTGATTGCAGATAGAAACCGAACCGTCCTGGCATCTCCCGGCCCCCATTCAGTGACGTTCAGGCGTCTGCCAAGTGTGGTGCCCTCTTCCCCTCGGGGCTGGAGCGAGTTCCCCTTCCCACGTCTGCTGGAGAGCCCTGTCTGCTCGGAGGGACCCAAGATTCCAGGCAGAGCTTTCCCATGCCATCGTCCCTCAGAATAGCTCTGCTGTCCGTATTTTTAGCAAGGCTCTAATGGGCCAATATGTTTGATTTTCCACTGTTTCCACCCCAGCTCAAATCCCGCTCCTCGGCAGTCTCACTGCATTTCTGCTGGTGCGTCTGGCCAGTGGTGGCAGGGATGGGGGACACAGGGTGGAGGAGCCTTGGAGATGGTAGCTCTGGCAGCAAGAGCTGCTTTGCATACTTGGAGTTGTACAAAGCTGATTTTCTGAGAGAAAGACGGAGAAAGGGGTTTCTGTAAGTAGCGGAGACAATGAGAACAAGGCAGGCACTATGCCAAGCACGGGATGGCTGCCAAAACACATATCATTAGCTTGGACCAGCTATAAGCAAGGAAATGAGAAACATATGTTGGAGAGCAAGGTTAGGAGCGAGGGACTATGGGTCAGTGACAGTCGTCCGAAAACTTTTCCCTTGTTCTTCAGCTGTGGCCCGATGGTGTCAGATGTCATTCTGACAGCCTTCATTTCTCATGACGGCCAGGCTTATTTTGGCCTGGTTGTTTTTTGTTGTGTTTTTTTTTCCCTCCCCTAATGGGAGTTACTGAGAGGAAGAAGAGAACAGACAAGAAAGCCTTTGCTTTTTTTTTTTTTTTTCCACAGTTATGGGAAAATAACCTTGTTTTCTGTGATGTTCTCTGAAATTCTCAGCCTTTATAAAATAACGGTGTCTCAGGACTGGGATTCTGCCTGGCCGTGGTGAAAAGAAAAGGGTGGGTAGTGTATTCCTAAGTAGTTCTTGCTGTTCTTTCTTAAATATAATTAGATGCACCTCATTACCTCAAACTAAAGGCCTTTTGTACTTCTTCAGGGCTGTGTTTCCTGAAAGCCACAGCGTGCCACGGCTTGCAGCATCCAATCTTATTTTATCACATTAACAGTGTATTTTTAACATTTTTACCCTTTATCCAAGCTGTTTGCAGATTATTTCATTTTTCTCCAAAGACTACACCTGGATGATATGTTACTCGCTGATGTTTAATGAAGTGTTTGAAGTTCCCGCTCCCTCTCCCAGCACCATTATGTCTCTCCTTCCTTTGATGGAGCTTTCACTAGATAGCACCTCAAAGATCATTGCTACTTCCCTCCCAAGGCTGAAATATTCCCAGATAGAGAAGAGCCTAATAGGAATCTTAGACAGCATCCCAAGAGACTTTTGTTTGAGTACTGTTCTGCAGCAGAATACATCTGAACTTGATAGGTCCCTCCACTTCGTTAGCGCAGTGCTGAGGGATGAGCACCTTGTAAAAACTCAGATAGCCTCAGGTCTGAAATGCAGAAGAGCTTCATTTTGCTTTTGGGCTTGGAAATGTGTGTGGAGCAGAAAGAAACGCTTCTCCGATATAAAAAGCCAAGCACCATTCCTCATGGAAGACGCTTACACCAATGGAGGATGCAAGATAACTGGTGGAAACGGTGGTATTCGACCTCCACTGCAGCATGGAGAGCAGCGTCGAGCAATATGTACTGGGTGAAACGGTGAGGTGTGGTCTCCTTGTCAGCCTGTGCGTACCTGCCGCCAGCCAGGCGAGCAGCCAGTACGGTATAAATTGAGGACATCTGGCTTGAGCACACATGCTTTTCTTTTAAATTTGGATTCCTCGTCATGAAAAACGCGTGTTCTCCTGCTCCTGCAAGCCTATCAAAGATGTGTAACAGGTGCCAAAACAGAAAGGGCAATAATGTGTGAAAACTTTTGCTAGTTAGGTAGACAGACTAGGTGTGACCCACATGGCATGGAGTCTAGAGGGGCTTAGACCTCAGAGATTGTTTGTTACAGTCTTTCAGTCACTGGGTGGTTTGGTTTTGTTTTTTAAAGTCCAAAGACTAACTACCTTTTTTTTTAAAAGAAAGGTTCTTTTGTACAAGTTTTCCACAATGGTTTTCATTTACAGCCAAAAAACATAGGCTGAACTTCAGAAGGTCATGTGATACATTTACTTTATTCTATTCTATTTGTTTGCTTGCTCATACATGTAGAAGCTTTTCCTTCATCATTTTGCATTCATCTCATGTAATGCAACTACTGCTCTTTGCTTACATGATACTCATTTTGATTCAGAGTAAAAATTGTCATCCCTAATCTGCCAAAAGGTTGTCAGCCACGGTTTGCATACTATAGCAGAAAAAAATACTAGAACCACTAAATATAAGCTTCTATATCTGTATCTACACATTTGTCTGCACAGGGGCCTCTGAGCTTATGCTGGAGAACTGCTTCGGAGTTAACTTAGAAGAACAACAAATTGAATCAGCCACACAGCACCTGGATTTTCTGCGAAGGCTTCCTACTCAAATTACAGATGCGAAAGGCTCCACTTTGTTTAATAGCAAAACCATGACCTAAGTGGTTTGACGGTGTGGACTGGCCGTTGGCAGCCTGGCATCTACTCTCCCGTTCTGCTGTGCTGGCAGTAGCGTGAAGTTCTCTGTGTCCCTTGTTGAGGTTCTCCGTGTCCCTTGCTGAGGATGTGATTGCTCTAGTGCGATGCATGGTGTGTTCCCTCACAGGACATCGCTGGCATGATGTGAGTAAGAATACACAGAGGACTGGTTTTACAGTGTCTTCTACAGCACTGGCTGTGGTTTGTCTGATAGGAAACCATCTGCTCATCTCTTGCCTTACACCTCGGTTACTCTTGCTCTCTGAACCCTGAAAAGCTTTATTCTATTTGGAACTGAAAGGATTTAACTGTAGTGCTTGGTCTTGAGCAGTGTTGTCTTGGTGAAAACTGGTGTCTACTGCACAGGAACTCAACACAGAGATCTCATTCTGGACTAGGGTTTAAGAAGCCACAGTAAACCAAAAATGTTTTTACAATATACTTCCCTTTACATGGTATGACTATGAAAGTAGTTTGAAAAGAAAAATAAATACCTCTGTGTAAACATGCACAGTAGAAAAAAAACCTTCATGCAATGACTGGGGCATAAGCAACTTGAAGAGAAGACACTGGACAGTCAAAACTTGTGAGTCTTAAATTCCAAGTTGCTCCCAGTATGACTTATTAGTTGGATGGCATAAAACCTCAGATCTAAAAGCTTCATCAGGTTGGCTCAGTGACAGACAGTGCCGCGCTGCCCTCTGGACACCGTGACATAGAAAAGTCCTGAGAAAAGTACAATGTAATATATCATGCCTAAAAGTTTGCAAGGAGTAATTTCCTTCTAATGACTCTAATGGCTTTCCATCACTTTCCACGCCCTAAAGCCTGCTCCAAGAGCCCGTCCACCCTGCCTGCGGAGAGCCTGCCCGCAGCCGGGCAGCCCCCTGCGAGGCTCCTGGGGGAAGCTGGAGTACCAAGTTTTGAGGGAAATAGGGGAGGTCCAAGATTAGGTTTGAAAGGAAAAGGCAGACAAAGCAAAGGTCTTACATGGACTGACTGCAGGTAGAGACCAAGGGCAGATGAGAAGCGATGAGGACAGAGCTAGCCGAGGAGGAAGACAGGCTCAGGCTGGGGATGGTGATTACTGCACTTAACTCATCACCTGTGCTGGCCCAGCCAGGGAAGAGAGATGACAGACGTGTCACTTCTAAGCACTTTAACTCACCAACTTTGAGGAAGGGACTGGCACAGCATATGGGCGCTGACACTCGCTTCTCTCAGGCAGCAAGTTAAAATGCTTGGAAATAATATTCCTCTCTCCCCATTTCTAGAGCCTGGGCTGGGCAGAAGCACTGACGGTGACATTCCTTACAAACAGCACAGCGTCCTCCCCCATAAATCTCTGCTCTGAAAAACATCTGCAATATAATTTTTGAAGGATTTGGTATTTTAACATACTGTCTGTGAGTCCGATATCTTTATTTTTAAAATACCACTAGAAAGGCTTACTGGCAAATCTTTTTTTTTTTTTACTAAATCGGAGGAAGGCATGCTGACTGTCAATTTTCAAATACCGCCTGCGTTTCACACAGCCTTGACTTGTAATGTAAGATGATCTAAGATGAAATGCAAGGTTTAAATAGAAATCTGTAAGCCACGGTACTTCAGTTCAGAGTGCCCAACCAACTTCACCACACAGACCCCAGTAACTTCCAATCATCACGGCCCAAGAGACAGTAATTGCTTACATATAATTACGTGCAATGTTCCTGGTTGGTTGGTTTTCTTTCTGAAATGAGATATAAAGAAGAGAATGCAACTGATATAGGGGCCCCAAAGCAATATATACCATAAAAACTGAAGTGATACCCAAGATTATTGAGATGTGTATCCTTGATTTCAGTAGATACGTTCAACCGACAGGGAATTTAGCTTAAAAGTCCAGGTTCTTCACAAAAGAAAAATAAACAATACTCTAACTCTACCACATTTTCAGGAATCGTTGGGAAAGAAGATAAAAACCTCTAAGTTAACGATAAGTTAAATTCAAAGTTGATGATACATACTAGCTCAAAGACACCGCTGAGTTCTGGTGGATTGTTCAATGATGTGGAGCATATTTCAGCTCATGTTTTATCCCTTCCAGGAATGCACTTTGTGGCAAGTATTGGGCATTTTCAAAAGCTTAATTTTCTTCTCTAAACTTAAAATCACATTAATGTGTTTAATTCAGATTTACAAAGCAGCAGGTCACACAGATCCAATAATGGATTTGCCAACAATTTTGAACAGGAAATTAGGGGGTTCTAGATAATATTAATTATGTTTAAAGGGAATGACTTCAGCATAACTTCTTCCCAAACTCATAACCACTATTAAGATGTAATTCCATTTTCTCTGCTGCTAAGGCTAGCTTAAGAAGGTCCAGCCATTTCCGTGCACCCCGTTATTTTTGGAGATGGAAGGGAAGGCTTTGTTTGGCTGCGATGTTTTAAACCCTGGTCATCTCACTTGTGGTTTACAATGTGGCTGCAGAAACAGTTGTCTCAGCACAACTGCAGAGATGGCAAACCACAGCCTGGGAACAGGAATTGCAAGTATGGGCAGGGTGTCTGGAAGTGGCAATGCCACACTTCGGCCTCAATGTGTGATGCCCGTTCCACAGAGAAGCGATGAGTCGTACAGGCTATGGGTATCCGGACACGACTTGATGGCCACTGTTTTCTTAAACAGAGCTTCCTCAGAGATTCAGGAGAGATTCATCAGCCTCTGGTTGCCTGCTCCCAAGTAGAAGGTTGGTGAAAAGGTCTTTTCTCCCACCACTTTAGAGACTCTGTCCCTTGTGCGCGGGAGCTTGCCGACCTGTCACCCGCTTGCACAAAGAGCCACAAAGGGCCAGCGAGTGAACCAGGCTGAGAAAATCAAATGGAAACCAGCCAGGGAAAGGAGGCACAAAATCCAAAGAACCCTTATCTTCAACTGTCTGAATTATGATGATGTTAATGCAAGACAATATCTCAAAACAGATACTGCTTGATTAAAATTATAGACTCCAGGCAGAAAACATCTGAGCAGAACCAATAATGTGGACTAAGGAGACTAAGTGAAACTGTGCAGCGTTAATTACTGTTTCAATTGCATATTTCAGTTTTTACTCCACTCTGCGTAAGGTTTACAAAGAATTCAAGCAGCTTCAGCAAGTGTAGATGGATGCACAAAGACTTTCACATTTCTTTGGACTCCTTAAAAGACAAACAGAGAGGCACTGTCCACAGAGCTGGAATCATTCAAATCAGACCTCAGTTCCGTTTAACCTGTATTTCATGCTTTTCGCTATATGGTCACTTGTAGTTATTTCTCAAATTAATATGGATGTGTGCAGCAATATTTCATGTATCTTATGCTTATTTATATCTATTTAATTAGCTTCCCCCAGGCACAGTTAGGACGCATTTGACGTGATAGTAAAACGTTTTACTTAGTGTTTGCTATCAGCAGATAAAGTTTTTTGCTATTGTCCATACTGGATGACATATAACTACAGAAAGATACAGCAGGGTATTAGTGTTAGTTTGCATTTGCATTGAGCAGAAACTCAACTAGACAAGTCCTTGAGCAACTTGATCTATTTGTAATTGCTTTGAGCAGGGCCTTGGCCCAGACAAACGCCAGCAGTCTCTTCCAGCCTAAATTATTCTATGATTCCCTGATTCTATTTTCTGATTTTACACCATATGTTCCCTTAGCAAAACAAAACAACTTATCTAAAATGCCTGTGTGATAGCATGTAGTCAGATGATATTATTTAACACAAACCTATGGCATACAAATCACTATAATGCTGCACTGTATATATGTGTGTGTGTGCATGCACATATATACATACCTCAGTACCTATCAATAGACAGATCATATACAAATACAATCCCTGTATCTTCAGGGGTGTTTATCAGGTAATAAACTAGCATACATTAAAAAAATATAAAATGTCAGATTGAAAATCAAGCTGATTGAATATTAAACAAAATTTCTGATGCAGGTCCTGTAACCACTCAAAGACTGGAAAAGCAGGAAGGTGTAAATAGACCAAGAAATACATCTATATCTATATCTATATCTATCTCATAGAATCATAGAATCATTTAGGTTGGAAAAGACCTCTAAGATCATCGAGTCCAGCCATCAACCATGCCCACTAAACCATGTCCTGAAGTGTCTTGGCTACATGCTTTTTGAATACCTCCAGGGATGGTGACTCCACCACTTCCCTGGGCAGCCTGTTCCGATGCTTGACAACCCTTTCAGGAAAGAAATTTTTCCCAATATCCAATCTAAACCTCCCCTGCTGCAACTTGAGGCCATTTCTTCTCATTCTATCACTAGTTACTTGATAGAAGAGACCGGCACCCACCTCGCTACAACCTCCTTTCAGGTAGCTGTAGAGAGCGATGAGGTCTCCCCTCAGCCTCCTTTTCTCCAGACTAAACAACCCCAGTTCCCTCAGCAGACTTGTGCTCCAGGCCCCTCACCAGCTTCGTTGCCCTTCTCTGGACATGCTCCAGCACCTCCATGTCTTTCCGTAGTGAGGGGCCCAAGATATATATATATATATATATAAAGATATAGTATTTGCATTTGCATTTAGCTTGAAAACAGAGGCAGCCAAGTTGCAGTATAATTTTGCCATATTTCTGTAAAGTCTCTCTGAAAACTTCAGGCTGATGTCAGCATTCCTTTTCATTTTGTCTTTTTCAAAGGATTTAGCAGGTATTTTTCCTACTGTGCTGAGCTACTACCCAGGCTGTGTCAGGGAGCCTGCCTGCTTCCATCCACCTCTGAGGCTGTCGATGGTTCTGGTCACATGCCATATACTGTCTCTAGTTATAAAAAAACACCAAGGCTTTTAAAAAGGAAGTTATGCTCAAGTCTATAGCAATGACTGTTTATACACCCATCTGCGCTTCCTCTGAATTGTTTCCAGTGCGTGCATTTGTCTTCTTTGGATAAAAATACAGTTTTGAAGCAGATACATTCATTGCAACTTCGTAAGAGAAGACATAAACTAAAGGGCAGCCTGATCATTTCTTCCTGACTGGGGATCCAGCCTTACTCCGGAATAACACAGCCTAAAGCTTCACAAAATTTTATTCCTGTTGAGCACAAACAGGAATAGAGAGACATCAGGGAAGAGGTGCCCTGCAACAACGGGCATCTTACACAGAAGGCGACAACAGTGCTCAATTAGCTGTTCACGGCAAGGAATAGTGCAGAAGGGTGCACCTTTTCCTGTGAGAAGCCCAAGAATAGAAACTCCCCCAAGACAAAGTGTTTTGCATTGGCAAGATGGGCTTTTTTTCATTGGGAGATTGGTTTTAATCTAACAGAGATGCCAGTGTGAGCTGGGGAGGATTAATAGCTTTGTACAGAAGGATACACACACACACTGCCACGAAACAGCATGATCTGATGGGATGTCACAGGCTTGTCAAGAGCGAGCTCAGACCGGTGTTTATGATCCTGCCATTGACCTGTCGCACGGCCTTGGGCAAGCTCTGCGCCACTCATGTCTCTCCTGCCACGTCTTCCCTTACGTGTCTAACACGTGCACATAAATTGTAGGGGCCAGATGCAAAAAAGTGTTTAAACCCTGAGCCTTGGGGGAGGAATTCATGAGGCCAAGTTACTTCACTGAGTCTCAGATGCAGTGAATGGGAAAGGATCCCCAAGCAGGCTGAGCCAGGAGATGCCAAACCAGCCCTTTGCAGCACCGTGGGCAGGTACGCCTGGCACCCTGCATCCGACGCGGACACGGAGCTCTGGCTGTGGGCCTGGGCTTGGTGCTCCTGTGGAGCTGGAATGCAGGGCTCAAAACTGCGTGTTACAGTTAGGCTTCCCCTCGGGCACAGACGATGAGCCGTCTCTGACATGAAAGGGGAGGAGAGTAGCAATGATGCTCGCCCTAACAGCCTGGTGGTCAGAGTGCTGGAACAGGAGTTCAATCTTCTCTCCCGCCTGAGGTCCCTCAAAAGCTTATCACTTCTGCACCGTGGGCAGGAAGCATCCCTGGAGGTGGCAGATATGAGTTTGAATCTCACGGGGTTGGGGGTGTAATTCCAGCCAGTCTCCTGCCGGGCATGCGCTTGGACCACTCTCCCCTCTCTCATTCAGGGCAGTAGCATGGTCCTGCATGGAGCTCCCCAGGCATCCCGAGGCTCTCTGGAGAACACTGCCTTTGCCTGGATCAGTACCTTGTGCCTGTGCCGCTGGGAGGCGGATGTAATGAGGACTGTCGGTGCTATCGCATGGTCGTGCTGACAGCCGCTCGCTTTTTAGGAGTCTCCCCAACACCAGCAGGAGCGCAACCGACTGCACGTGGGAAGACTGCAGCAACAGCACCTTTCACAGAAACACCCCTTGCCTTGCAAATTCTGTGGTGTGTTGATACGAAACAACCAGGTTACATTAGACATCTAGTCCCTGGCTCTGAGCATCCTCAAATATCTGGCACTGCCAAAAATCTGCCTTAAGGCCACTGGCTTTAATCAAATACTGTTGATCTGCGTATGCTGCTCCACCACTCTGTGATTGGCAATCATACGACCCTGGGAGCGCCGCGGAAAGCACCACAGCTCGCACATTTCAACAATGCCGTTTAGATTTTTACTTTTGGTATTGCCATATAAGTCAGGTTCCTAACTACTAGAAGATGTAAATGACAGCCATGGACTGTAAATCAGTACTTGAAAATCACTGCAACAAGCTATGAAGCCAGGAAGATGAAGGTTTGACTGCCCAGAGCTGAAACAATGCCGATCCTACCGCTGTACATAGTAGACGCAAAAATAAAACCCAAGAGCAATCTTAAACTATTACGTACCAAAAATACGTGTGCTCCACTGACTATGGGGGCCACCTCTGTCACTAGTTTAAATGTTTATACTCTTGAATCAGGAGAAGGGACTAAGGAAGGGAACAGTAACAGATTATAGAGAGAGTCAATTCTTAAGCACAAACATTACCAGAAAACGTTAGCCCAAGTCCTGGAGCTACCTAACTGGTAAGAAGAAAGGCTATACATAATTTTGATTATTTCAGGGCAATTTAGAGTATATTTACAGACTGACGATGATCTCAAGGGCTCTTTTTGGCAGGCAAGAATCAGATATATACCCAGGACAGGAGAAAGTGCGCACAAAGTCTGCTATGCTGGCCTCTGCATGATCTAGGTATTCCCTAACTGAGCAGGAATCACCTAGCAGCTGGCTGCAGTGTGGGTTGTAAATATCTATGTAGAAGAAGATTAGCAAGACAAAGAATGTGGTCCAAATATGCTAGACTTGGGAAAAAAAAAATATTTTCTGGGCTGACCAACCATGGTTCTTTGTGAATAAATCAATTTGGAGATCACTGTATTTAATTTGAATGCAACAAAATGCTTTACAATGCCAAAAATTAATATGAGCAGCTGCATCTTGCAGAATAAAATATTGCATTACAAATATTTATGTTTCATAACTCCTTCTTTATTCAGCTACAGACATTTTTTGCTCCCTGTTCCAGCTTAAAAACTGAGAACGCACTGATTGTGTTTAGGACTAGGACAACAGATATTCATCAAGCACGTTGCATTTTTGCTTTAAATCTGCTAGACAATGTCATAAGGCCCTCACGTATTAAGAAACTTGCAAGTTCTTTAAAAGTTTGAATGCATGATCTATATTATTTTGATACAGCTACGAACTAAGCTTGCTTCCCTTTGCATTTGTTTCTCCAATATACTAATAACGTAGAGAAAATATAGGTCAGCATACTCCCTTCTTGATAGGCTCTCAAAATAGTTTTAATCTTTTGTTAGGAAAGAGGTATTAATGGAACAAATATCATAATTGATTAATACAGGTACTAACCTTCTCCAGTCAGAGGGTTATATATACTGGGCTATATTTGGGTATATTTGCTGAGGAATTGTATTGATTAGGCACCATGAGCAGAAGAGTTGCTTCCAGAGAAGAGTGAAGGTAGTCAATGTATATAAATGTCAGCCTGTGAAGCTGGAAGAGTCGCCATAAAAGGCCACCCTAAACATGCCACGTTTAACTTTGGGAGCAGAGGCTTCACTCTGTCAAAAGCTCGTGGCTTTGGCCTAAGAGTGTCCAGGTGGGAAACACAGTGCAGATGGCACTGGCAGTGTGCTAAGACCAAAAAAAACCAACAACAGCAGCTAAAAAAAAAAAAGAGATAGTGCCAGAAGGACTTAGTTCAGTATTGTCTTAGCCAGAGTTTATACAAATGGAGTTAGTTATGAATTGTACTGGACATTTCGTCTCAAGATAAACAGGGCTGGGAACACTTTGGGTCTGTGTTATCACTTTCTATTCTGCTGGGAAATTTAGTGACTAGAAACCCTGGAACCTATCACTTGGCAAAGGCGCAACTTCAAAGTTAGTAGTTGAGCCTTTCCAGGTAAAATGAAAGGTTTGAGGAAAATAAAATGACAGAGGAGGACACGGACCTGTAATCACCTTCCTTGTAGGGGAGGTTAGCCTTCAAGGCTTGATCCTCCCTGATTCTCCGGGCTGACGTCATGGCTGCTGAAGCTCGGTTTTCTAAAACAGATGGTGCACCAAGTACCACTTCACAGACTGAAGTGATGGCATGTCAGCCCTGTGAGAGCAGGACCCAGGGACACGATGACGCTGACGCGTGGGCAGGAAAGTGCGTCTCACTCCTTTCCCGACTGCGACAGTAGGACATTGGGATACTAGATGGAGAAATCTGATTATGGTCACAATTAAGTCCAATTTAGGATTTTAAAAATGAAGTAATTAATAGATTTACAAACTGTTCACAAACCAGTTATAAGCAGTAGGATCTTACAGTGCAGTATCAGGCCCTACAGGAAAAACCACCTTGGTAGTTTATTCTTGTAGGCAAGCTATAGTAGAAGCTATTATTTTGAAAAATAACTACTGCTCCCTGGAAAAATTGGCAATTTTAAGATTTTTGACAACTTAGTCTCTCCAAGGAAAACTGTGTCTTGGTATTTATACAAAAGGATTATTAAAAAGAGAGGGGACAAGGAAGAACACGCTGTATTATTTCAATACCAGGCAGAGAGAATAAATGCAGCCGTTGCAGATACAATGCTCAAACTAAAATGGGCCGGTTTCTGGTAAGTGCATCAAACTCTGGAAACACCTGGTCAGATATTTGGACAGTGGCTGAGTAGGCTACGACTGAAAGAGGCAACAACCTGAAGTACTGTGACATTTCCTGCCAGCAGACACAAATGCAAGTTTAACATTTGAAATTTTTTTTTCCTTTACTTTAAATAGCACCATCGCTTTGGGCACTCAGATGCTTCACACGGACTACCTCTGCTGCCACTGTGGCAGTGCTTTTTATATCTGTGATTCTGCAATACCAGGAAAAGCACAGCCAGTGGTTACAAGGAAAACTAACTCTGAGAAGTAACAAATACTTCCTAGTTCTTTTTCTTGGGATTTAACCGATAAATGGAAAAGCGGAACCCAAGTGAAACGTAACCTTTCTGTACTACCACCAAAGAAACTGCCATAGCCCAGAGACCACAACTCGATGACGTTTGGTACTTTGCTAGGTTATCAAAAGAAATTAAATTAAGATCATTTATTTTGCCTTAAATTAGGAGAATTTATTTTGCCTCTCCTTCAGGCTGTCCCACAAGTAACTACAAAACTGTGTAGAAAAGTGCATTAAAAATTAAGAAGTAAAGACTGTTTTACAGAAACTGATGTTCCTCCTTGCCTAACAGCATAATCCATTCTCGAATTTAAAACACAAATGTCTTCCATGGCTTTGAAAACAATCACGTCCTTCATAAGCAAATCAACTACATAGCCAAGAAATCTTAATGGAATATCTTTATGAAGAGAACATACTAAAAAAAGACATACCTTATATAGAAAGAGTATCTTTGTGGGTAGATGAGATTATCTGGATGAATCACTGAACCCGGTATGAAGAATAAATACGGTAAGTTTTATCTCAAAATTTATCAAATTTGTAAGGGCATGGAAAGTTAAAAAAACCCCTATCATTACTAGCACGGTAATTTTTTATGAAGTAGGTATTTAATTTGTGTCCAGAGGTCATCACATTTCAAAAATATTTTCGTCTAAATGCTTTGTTTCCATCCTGCTAGATTAAGTCTGAGAACTCAGACCAAGTTGGTAACTCCAGAGAATGTATAGATACTTTTGAAAGTGGAAACTATTTCATGCTTATAAGTAATTCTGTGGGAGTGACTGTATTTGCAGCTTCCAGGCCAGGCAGGATGACCTTTCCAGAACTTGTAAAATCAAATCAAATAAAAATAGATTCAGACCTTCTTAAAATGAAACTGCTCAAAAAAGAAGCCTATGAACTGAAACACTGGAAGAAAACAGAACATGCACTAGTAAATATACTTTAAAATGAAATTTTAAACTTAGAATGACAGAATTTGTGTCTCTGTCCCTTTCTTTCTCTCTCACTCTCTGCCATTTCTATATCATTCTTATCAGAGTTCTGTCAGCCCCTAAACTGACATTTTCCCATCCTGATCACTCCCAGGATAGAGAAGGAATTTTTTTTTACTTTGCTGATGCAAACAGCAGATCATCCTACAGAGAAACGTCAAGGACAGTTTGGAGTCCTAATCCCTGACCTGCCTGCCCTTGCCTAACTAGCTATTGACATTGAACTTAAAAAGCTGCAATGCTGAGATGAGATAATGAATTCTGTTTGCTTTTAGTGTGCAAGAGGAAGAGGGCGAGATGGGGAGGAGGACGGGCTCCAGAGATAAAGGTTCTGTTATGGTGCCAGTCTAACTAAAGTCTCCTAGTATCTGAAACTTGCTTAAGCAAAATCACTGGAGAAATAGCCACTGTTTTTCCCCCGGAGCACAGTGGGAGGGAAGGACAACGCTGGCTAAAAGAGCACCGTTCACTGTCGGTGGCTGGAAGGTACCTACCAGGAGAGCTCGGCCCGGCCAGCTCCCGAGACGCTGGGCATCGCGCTCGGTATGCGCAGACCTCTTCTGCTGAGTCCAGACTTCTTCCTTGGCTTTTTTTCTGGCTCTGCTTCTTGCTTTTATCTTACAGCATAGAAGTGCCCAGTCATGCTCACATTAACCAAACAGGCCAAGTTACCCCGGATCAGCGAGGTCCTGAGCGGCAGTAAGTGAGCTCGCTGTGACCGCACGCTGACATACGTTCGCAGCCCCGGGTCGCCCCTGCCGCCCGCAGAGACCATCTCGGCATCTCGCTCCCGCCCATCGCTGGCCTCCCGCTCGGGTGCAGAAGTGTCCCCGCGGCTCAGGTCCTGAGCACCTGCTCACGCGCCAGCACGGAGACAGGTCCCCCTTCAGAGTCACTATTGTTGCTCCACCGACACGTCCGGGGAAGACCGGAATTACTCATCTGGCCATCAACCAAGACTCCAGAGTCTCCTCTGTTTCTTTCTAGGATCAAGCGCCGTGTCCTGTAGCTCTGAATTATGTGCCTTAACCCTTTGTATTTTTAAGCAGTTATTCGTTGGTTTGGGAAAATTTAGGAGAGGGTACTTGTCATACTTAAAATTCGTAAGAGTAGCTCACCTTCACAGACGCTTCTGGCCTAATATCACTTACTCCCCAAAACCTTCATTACAGTCTAGAGTGGAAAATGATTAAGTTTTGCTATCGTGATCCCAGGAACATTCAACTTTGAATGCCTGCCATCCACATTTTTAGAATGTTGAGTCAGAAAACCTGTAAATCCCAATGTAAGTCAGAAGACTTACTATTTTTAAATAGCATTTGCTGCTTGTTCTTATGGTTATATTGATATTTTTACTAAGTTTTCAATTAAGGACTCATTAATCACACCCTGCGGATAATGATTCCTGCTTCTGGAAGGTTAGGTATTTTGTTATTTTGTGGTTTTGAACACTAAATATTCACAATTAATATTGTAGTAATGCTAAGATGCTGAGGGAAAACAACACAATTACTGCTCCTGTTATCAGAAATATGAACAAAAATATATTTCTAAATCAGTGTTAAAATTCTGAGAATGCCGTGACGATACAGCTCCTCTAGATATTGCTAGAGCTAAGCACAGAGAAAAATAATACCAGTTCTGGGATGATTCATTAAGAAGATTGAACAGTTGCACCAAATTATGTAGCCTTGTGTGAATTTGCTTACTTTCTTCTAAGGCACACAGGATATGCAGTAGAAAAAACATACTAAACTCCGCTACTTCTTCCTGCATATTTAAGTAATTTTGATAAAGAGAAATTACTGGAACGGACAAGGAAATCAGAGAAAAATATGAGAGTTGGAGAAATCGAATAGCTTTTGGCTGTACTTCTAGAAGGATTAGCTTACCAGTTTTCAAAAATTATTACCACTGTTAACTATTAATACTGAACATTTTTAGCTACTTCTACTAATTACTACCATAGGAAAGCCAGATTTTGTCTTGCCTTACTCTAGAGACGCTGTAATACAAAGTCAGCAACTGTGTATGAAATGCCAGCTCCTGCAAAGTCAGTAGGACTTGACTACAAGTTAAAATTCATCCTAAAAGTTTAAATTCTTGCATTCTACTAACTATATGTATGTAGGACTACTGATCAGCTAAGCATTAACCTCCCTGTAGCAGAGGGATTAACTATGAAGGGTTATCTACTAGTCTACAAATGCACAAACCGTATGAAACTTGACACGAATTTTGAGATGTAGCATTTTATCAGTTCTGCAGCTGACCCTCCTCAATGAGGAAAATTCAAAGTCAAGCTGACAACTGGGTTTGAAATGGTTATTTTTCAATTTTCTTCACTCATTGATATGTCTGCCCATTCTTTGCAAAACAGAGCAAAACAAAACAAAACAAAAAACCAGCTGCTGAAACAGAGCTTTTTCTCTCATCTCTTCCCAGGCATGCTAAACAACATAATTCATGGTAAGAAGGGAGGAAAATGAACATCCTCACATGGATATTTCATCAAGATTCTGGAGAGCTTCATAAAGCTGCCTCTTTTAGAAACCATAAAATGAAACAAGACATATTTCTGGGGTTGTCAGCAGGTAGATCCACTGGTTTTGTGGTAAGTAATCTCTTTGGGAGGAAGTCTTTGCTCTGATGTCAGTGTTGGATGTTCTGTGGCTCCCCGCAGCCGCACCAGTGCAGGTCTGTTCACTGGAAGAGGAGGCGGTGATGATATTGCTTCTAACAACCAGACTGAAGTATAGCCCGAGGCTATCTTCCAAAGCCCCCTCCAAACAGCCTCTAATTAATTTTAATCCTGCCACTCCAATGAGTCCCAAGAGTGCAGCAACCAAAACAAAAAAAACCTTCATCAAGTCATTCAGAAAAGCTTTGACGGCCTTGCTTCAAGATTTTAGGGCTCCAAGCAGAAAGCGCTACAGAAAGCTTTTCAGTGTGATTTTCCTTCAGTTTCTTTATCTTCTGCCCCCCAAACCGTAAAAAGCCTATTTCTGATGAGCAGTATAGTTCCCATTCCTCTCCAGGCCCCACAAGTTCACCCTACAAGGTGGGTGGTAGGTCTCAGGGAAGCCCACCACGGTCATCTGGGGAAATGGCTCTCCATAGCCTGGGCTGAGCATGGCAGACCCGTCCCTCTTTACGTTCTCCTGCAGCCCTCAATCGCCAGGCAGAAAGGCTATTTGCAAAAGTGGAAACCGGCAAAATACGACCAACCAGCATTCTGACACCGAACATCCCAAATCGTAACCTGAATCTCCAGTGCCATCGTTGGCTTTAACACCAGTGAACCATCTGCACGTGGCAGGAAGAACTGCTCTCTGAGCTCATAAAATGGGCTGCTTATATTGTCATATTCTTTAGTATGGAAGTAGAAACACTCATTCTGTTTTTGTCTATCAGGAGTGTTGATATAATTGCTCACACAGCCGGGTGAATATGAAATTTTGGGAATGCTGTCAAATTTAGTAGTAGAAACACTCTGCGTGGTACACTACTCTGCATTTACCTTTCCACTAAATTTTATGCAATTTGATTTTGCCGGAAGAAACACTCATAGAAAACAAATTTCTAAATTGCTATAGAAGATGTCCCAAACTGAATTTTAGATTTGCATGTGTGTAAGAATATTAGTAATGGAAAATGTTTATAAATAGAACGGAGTTGTTCATGAAAAGGGAAGCTCAGGAAGACAAGTACTAGCAATTATACTGTCATTTGAATAGGTGGCGAATATTTCCTTGTGAATCACCTTTACAAAAAATGTATTCCTCTGTTGCTTTATTTGATTTTAGATGCTTCATGGAAGGAATTAAGTTTTAAGGGTTTCTTGGGAAAAGGACTTTGTTTGCTTGGAGATGTTTGTGTGAGGAGACAGAGACACTTAAAACAGTCTGTTAATGATGTATCAGAGAAAGGAACATGAAAGAGGACTGCAGTAGAAATGCACACACACACACACATACCCCATCATATACGTTATAAATTGGAGGCCACGTAGTATTTTCCCCCCACATTTCCAGAGTTTTGATTCAGTATACAGAACAGACATACCTATTTTTTCCTCATCGTTCAATCCATGGCCCCCCCTTTATTTACTTTATACAATTCAAATGCTGCCCCGATGTCCAAGTTATTAAATTCCTTGTAAGCTTTTCTTCAAATCCCTTGTGATACAAGGTGCTATTATTACCTTTGTTTTACTGACTGCAGAGCTGAGATCTACAGTGATTAAAAGGAAATGTATCTTCTAACTGTGGATGCCTAATTAAGAGAGGTCTGCAAACTATTTTCTCAGAGCGCTCCTTATGTGTCCAAAATGGTCTTCAGTAGCAGTTGTGAGTACAAATTCAGACCCCTGCATCTCAAATGAACCATGAAGAAATTGAAGAATACCCAATTAGTAACAGTCTGTGAAAAGTTAGGTTGAAGTGAATTAACTAGCATCACAAAGGAAAAAAGGTGGCAAAGGAAGGGAAAACAATCAGTTTTCCAAGGCAGCATTCAACCATCTTAACCATCAAATAATCCTTTCTTTTCCTTTTCTTAGGCTGATGCGCTACTTCCAACTTCTGGAGCAGACAAAGGAGGGGTCCTGCAGACAGCAACATCCTCCAGCACCCCCCGGTCCTTCCTCCTCCTCTCTTGCTGGCCCCAGCAGGGGTCACTCGGAGCCCAGGAACGACAGACTGCCCCGAGCGGCTCGGACCCACCATGGGCGACCTATGGATCATGCTAACATCGCCATGATGTGTCACCACACAGCGCCAATGGTATTTGCTATTTTTATCATCCCCGCACTTCTGATATTAACTTTGTGCCAGGCACACGCCACACCATGCGGCTAGCCGGGCTTTGGTCAGCACCATCTACCTCCACCTACATTTGGAGGCAGGCGGTGCCGACTCAGCCTCCTCCTGCTTGCATCAGCCTCCGCTCCTGGAAAAAGGTGGTGCTATCCACATCGTCTCGCTGTTTCAATAGAGAGACGGTAAGTCTTGATATGGGTGACCTTATCCCCTCCCCTTAGCTGGTGACGATCCTCTCTCTCCCCGGCAAAGTGCCAGACGAGGACAGACCCTATGCGCTGTCGTGGAGCCCGTGTTATATTGAAATGGGAGGCTCCTCCTTCTCGCTGGGAAGGAAGGAGAGGTGCCAAAGACAATGTTATTCTGTAGCTTCCACCATGGGGCAAAGATGCCAAACAGGAAACAACAAACCCATGGAAATTCTCAAGAGCATCATGCATCTCTAGGGCAAATGCCGAAGTGTGGTACAGCATGCGACAGCTCAGAGCTGAAACCGAGCGACGATCTCAACATCTGGCTGAAGTGTGCCCATGGCGAGTGGAGCCTTGTGGGCATCTCTTCAGACCTAACCCCATCCTCCTGAACACGTGAGAAATGCAGGATTTGGAGCTTTTTTCAAAGGTTACAATGTGGGTAAATGTTTGCCAAAACTGCAAAAATACCTGATGCAAAATCCCACCCTCTGCCAAATGTAAACTTTGAAAGCTGGCCTGGAGATTTCTGGAAAAAAGGTTGGTAGAATTCCTTAATATAAACAAAACAATGTACCCCTAACTAATTTTTTTATAAAGGAATCAACTACTTGATTGCTGGGGAAAAAAAAGAAAGCCTGCAGCAGACATGGAGAACTTCCAGTCCAGGTGGTTTATGCCTGACAAAGGTAGAAGCAGCTGAAAATAGCATTTCCTAATGGGAAGTACAACTACCAAGGGTTTGTGCTGGGAAACCCTAGCCCAGAATGTCCCAGAATACGTACACAAGACAGGGATACTGGCCAGCGCTCACCAGAGTTCGCAGCGGCAGCAGACGACTTGTCAGGGCAATGCTAAAGGCGGTGAAGCTCTGTCCCTGCGTGGCATCCCCAGCCCGGAGGGCAGGAAAGGCTCTTCAGAGTCTCCTGGAAACAAGGGGGTGTCCACACTGCACGCCGTGTCTGACAGCATGGAAAGGCTAAAAAGCTGTACTATGTCACTAGCTAATAAATGTTTCCTCCGAGGTTTTCTAATGAATGCGCTGTGCAATATTCTAGATTTACACCAATAGGATGCTTGTGTGTAAAGAAATGCTCTCTGCTTCCAAGGTCTGCATATTCTACTCCATCAAATTCCTTGAGATCTTTTTAGTATTTACATGCTACCTCCTTGCAAACAACCCTGTAGTATCTGGAACGCTCCAAAGTGTCTGTGCCAAATGCAGTGATTCATTGCACTGCTTTCATAATGGGCAAGAAAAGAGGCTTTTGAGTTCTGTAACCCATAACAACTTTGAAAAGAACAAAGGACCCTCTCCAAAGTCACTGAAGTTAATAGAGCTCTTTTCACTAAAGCCTAACCTGAGTTTGTTGAACAACTAAATATGAGCTCCCTACCATCTCACTCAAGATATTATCTAGCTGTGGCGATAGTGGCTGTTCATTTTCTGCATACCACCGTAATGAAACAAAATCATGGAAGGTTAAACAAAGACACTGATGGTCTATAGAGGTGATTGGAACCAATGAGATGGAACCAGTATCCTCTGAACTGCCTGCTCTCCCCAACACAGCCAGCAGCACACCCGGTCTTCCAGAAGGATTTTTCAATCCTGTGTCTGCTTAAACAGTAAGCATTAATCTATATCAAACAGATCATTCATGCACATTAAGGAAACCATGTACTCTCCTCTTTTTCCAAGGACCACATTTCTCTGTCACCTCTGACAGAGGTCTCCCCCAGAAGACAACACAGAACCCACCTTTCCAGGCAGCACGCAGAAAACCACAGACAAAAAGCATCAAGAGAAAACCAGAGAAGGACCATCATTTGAACCTGGCTTTTAGGTCTCTTGGGACCAAACAGCAGCTCACTCTCTTTTAAACCCATTTCTTTTTACAGGCAGATACACAGAAAGGATAATAGGTTGATTAGCCATAAAAGGCTGAAGTGGGGGTCTCTCCCTTAACACAAGAATGCAGGCTGGTTTATCTTTCACAAGGCACGTTTAATTTAGCGGTATTTCAGTCATTCAGTTTGTTTAAATGTGTTTTACCTAACATACATATCCACGTGGAAAAAATTCATCAACTCTAGGAATTCATTCCAGAGAATCTTGTAGTTCATGGATTTAAATGAAAGACTCTCATGGCAGCACCCAGCTTGTGAAAATTTGTTTCAGTGCAATGTTTTTCTTCTCCTTTTGGAGCCAACTACTCTTTTTGAACCTGATTTTCTAAGGACCTAACTGGGAAATGAGATTGCCTGCCTGGCAGTTCCCACCTCCCTCCCAGTTTGGCCAGTTTCAGCTGAAATGAAAGAACAGTAAAAGTCCCCAAACCACTTTGTGTTACTACAGACGTTGAGAAATTGCTTGCTGCTTGGAGGAAACGGTGTTCCCACGGAGAGAAAGCCCAGCTGTTGCACAGCCCGTGTGGCCACAGCTGGCAGAGCGGTCTTGACTGCATTAGCCATAACACATTGTCCCTTGCACAGCCAAAATGCCTGAGAGATGGAAAGAGCTGGGATGCCATGGGATAGACAGAGGGGGTACAGGGCATGGCCTTCATGGAAAACTAAGCCTTGTGGATTTGGCTGCCTACAGAGCAATTCGTTTTACAGTAGAATATTGCATTTCAGAAATGCGTAGTCTTAGGTTAAGAAGGACCTGCTGATACAAACACTGAAGACAAAATTCAAGTGTGTCATAAAACCTTTGATCGGTTTCTTTCAGCATATTGTGAAAGCATTACGAAGTGCTGGTTTTCCATGGCAAACGTTCTGCTGGTGTTCCCATGCTTTCCAGTATGAGATAACCAACTCAGGATGGGTAGATGTGAGGATTACTGGGAATTAGAAAGAGGCTTAAATGACACTCGACGTGAGCTGACATTAGTCCACAGCACACAAAGGCAGAAAAGCCATACCCACTGCTTCATTAGAAAAGTGAATGCCTGCCCAGATCACCACCGCAGCATCCACTGCACGCTAATGGAAAGGGAGGGGGACTCGGAATTCAGGAGGAAGCGCACCCGCACCTCTACACTGCTCTTTTGTATTTCAATTTTCTTTGGCCAGTGGGGATGATTTTATAGCATCACAGCAGAACATTATCTTTTATACTTTGACAAAATGAAACCGAGTCCTTGGGATTTTTTCACCCATTGCTCTCTTGGCTACTTCACTGCAGTACTATTTCATTACTTATTGATTTTTTCAACATGCTGTCTGCATCGCTGTAATTTACACAAGTTCTGATAGCCCTCAGCGATTCTCAACACCTCAGGGTGAGATCATGGAGTTCACTTGAGATACCAAAGGTAGGCAACAAGTTCTTCAGAAAAGACGACAAATTGACAAACTTGATAGTCAAGGAGGAAATTTGAGCAGCTGGAGGCATATCATACGCTACATTATCAAGATATTTTTCTTAGCCAAATTGAACTAGCGCAAATTTGTACCCCAGAAATTACTCTCACATACAGCTAATAAGGGACTGCAAAGTGTATGGCTAAAACCCAAGAAATTAATAATGCATGTCCCTTACATGGCAGTTGAATTAATAATGCTATTTTTGTTGTAACTGGAGATAACCACTGGTCTACAGATAGGCTTGTTATTAGAGAATGCAGTTTCATCATGAACAAGGACAGTGAACTACAAAGAGCTTCTCTTGCATTGAGGGAAGCAATTGTTTCTTCTTCAAGCACTTTTCCACGTCTGCCATGTTGAATAACTCAGAGGCAGTCACTTGTGGCAAGGGCGGTGTTCACCTTGACCAGAAAAGAAGGACGAACCTGATGTCTCTGATATGATGCGATGTTGTAAGAGCGTATGTGCCCATCTCCATTCTGCTGCCTCGGAGCTCCAAAATGGGGATGCTTCTGCAGGGAACCGGTCACTGCTTAGTGAAATGAGCTCTAATCTTATCAGAGCGTCTGATCCTACTGGTGTCATGCACACTGATAGCACTTTAGGAAATCGAGTCAGTACTGACTGGCCTTTCCTTCTTTCCAAGTAAACTACAAAGTGCCTGAGAAATTTTTTAAATGCCTACTCCTCTGCAGTTGAAATAACATTACTATGAGCAATCTTGACTTTTTAGCTTGGTTTCCCTCTTACCGAACTATAATTTAGGAAAAAAATATTTATGCAGAAGTCTGAGATGACTTTTTGGTAAAGGCCTAAAGGTCTCATGAACCCTGTGTTACACACTAATGTATCTACACATGCAGAAAGTCTTTTACCCTATATAGGAAAACAGGAGACTGAATGGACAGTTGGTGAAGTAAACCTAACAGCTAGCAGCTACTATCAATTCTCTTGATACATCAAAATCCCAAGAAAAGTGAGTTTCATTACAAGCAAAAAATGTACACAAGACTTACAGAATTCATCTAATGAAGGATGAGAACTTGTGAGAACCTTTGTGAGTGGATATTTTATCACCAGCTGTACTGTAAAGAACAGATAAAAGTGATACAAAATAAAATGTGTAAGGACCTTCGATGGGGTTAACTGATGAGCTGGAAGTAGAAATCTTTGTTATGGTAGCATATGTACATATGGCAGAAACACTTTATGTTGTGTGATAGTAAAATCCAAAACTCTGAAGACATTTTCTCTCCAAGGTGGCTAGCTAGTGAGCATCTTCCATGTAAAGCGTAATCAAGTATGATTCAGGTGGATGGGGCATCCTTCTGAGAGATCCTGTCTGGACGAAGAGGTAAGTGCCTTGTGGGATGGACGGAGGTGCTCATAGACTGCCCGTTCAGGTGGTCTGCCAGAACTGCCTGTAACGGGGGAGACACTAAAATGATTTTGTAGCACGTGCATCAGGATGCCCGTCCAATGTTCACAAAATCTTGCAGAACAGGACTGGGATGCCCCTCTAGAGGCCGTCTGGCCCCTTTCCCTGCACCAGGATCTCAACCAACTATCCTCTTGGTGCTATATATGCCTGACCGATGCCTTTTAGTCCTAGTATTTTTATGTGCAGGTGGATTTCCCAACAATCTCACCGACTTTCAGTTTGGAGATGCTGTAAGAGAGCTCTATTTATAGGAGTAGAGCAGTATTTGAAATAGCAGATAAAACCCCACATCACCCTGCACACCTTTAACAGACCTTCCGCAAGCTCAAAGATAAAAGGATTTCTTCCACAATCAGGTTGTCATAAAAATCTGAGGCTCTTACTGCAGCATGCGCATGAGGGTTTGGCTGATTCACGACATGGCTGTATCTCTTTGGGGCAGAGACTGCATTGCTATTCTGTGTTTGCATTTTGTCTTGGAGTTCCTGAGTGTCCTTAGGTACTGTGAGAGTATAAGTAAGCAGAATAACAACCCTGTGTGGTGGCGCAGTCTGGGACTTTCCCTATGGATTCCAGCCTCCAAGAGGATGTTAACACCAACTTAAAAAAATATTAAAAATTAACTGAGGCATACGGTATTGAAAAGCTTGGATAGCTGATTAAAGGGGCATTTATTTCCCCTGGAAAACATCCCTAATAAGACACAGGTATAGGTAGATTTTATTCTTTCTTGAGCTAGCTCCCACGACAGCAGGCATTATGATGTCCCGAAGCGGCAGAAATCTGCGTTAATACCAAGATCTTCAGACACTTCTTCAGAATTTCAGAGACGCTTTTGTGAGAAAAGACATCCTGAATACTGAAAGCTGCAAATCGTCCTACCCACCTGGCAGGAGGCAAGAGAGGCCGTGAGGGCTCCGAGCTGTGGCCGTAGCAAGCGCGGTGGAGCTGGCGGGTCCCTCCTCGGCGGGGCAGGGGCTGCCGATTGCACATAGCCAACACTTGCAGAAGACCTTACTGTTTCAGAAGATCTTACAGAGGACAGGACGCCGAAGAAGACCATCTGTATGCGTTTGTATGCTGATTAAAATGACTCTTTGGGGTTCTCCTGTTCTTATTCTCACTCTTCTGAGCTCCACGTGATTCTACATTTGTGCATCCCCTCGGTATAACCAAGCCCTGGACAGCCACCAGCCTCGCACAGCCGCGAGCCTCCAGCCCTCCATGGCATTGTGCCGTGGTGGTGGCCACAGCTCTAGGTTCTAACTTCTATACCTTACTCCTCAAATTGGAACCAGGGAATACTTACTGGACTCAAAAAGGGATTCGTTACAACACTGGATAAACGATGTCTAAGGAATGCCAACACCACCACAACCTGGGGAGATAATGCCAGCGATGGTACAGAGCTCCTCCTAAGGAGAAAGATAAAGAAATCGCAAACCTGTTGCCTCACAGCAAAGGGCTCTCCGCCTTCCACGCCACGCACTGGTCCTCCAAGCCTCCTGTCCTGCCTTTGGCCACGCTGCTTTCACAGGGGAGGGGGGGCGTCCAGTATCCCCACCAAAAGAACCAGGTCCAGGCCAGAGTTAAGCTGGTAAAGACTGCGGATGAACTGGCTTTACAGCATGAAAATGAGTGAAGAAGAAAAGAGACAAAGCCAACAGCAGACCAAAGAGGATCTGAAAACGTCCTAACAATTGTTTATAAACCTCCACATATGTAATGAAAAGCCTGTGAAATTCAGCCCAAAGAACCCTGCTGCTTCTTTTCAGCTGGGAAGCTCCACATTGCTCTCATTTTTTGATAGTACTTTATTTAAAATGCTAAGTTTTAAATAAAAAGGCCTTTATTTACATAACACTAATATTTTTTTGGACACTCTAGCAAGCTGCCACCATGAGCTGGGCTCTTTTAATTGGGCCTTGAAATGATATCCGTGCAGGTCCAGCTGGGCTGATCGCTCGGCCTCTCAGCATCCCACATCGGGACCCACGAAACCAGCCAGACCCGTCAAGTCCATCAGGCCTTACTGGGGTAACAGGAGGCTTTCTCGTTAAAGAAAATTGCAGTGATTAGAGTACAAATATTTCAGTTTGCTGGAAATCGGATTAAAAAAATGTGCTTCAATCCAATTTGGATCTTTCAAAATACTGAGATTCTGCATGAAGCAGAAATCCCACATTTCTAGAAGCTATATTCGTTACAACTAAGTATTTAGAGCGATTTATTGAATAACTCTGGAAATCAAATTACACATAGTAACTATTATATCAAGAATATCAGTGTTTCATAAAACTCAGCTCATATCTTCAGAAGAGATTTAATTTTGATGTAAATATTTTAAGTGATAAATAATCTGTTTCTTTACAATTTGTCCCAGTGCTTAACTAGCCAACCTGTTACAAATCTACACTGCATCCCTCACTGATTTACAGACGTCAACTTTCAGCTATTGGGAGTTTGATGCATCTTTCTCTGCTTGGTTAAAAGGTCTCTGATATACACACTCCTCTTTATACCCTAGCTGTAAAACTTTTAAAAACTCTCATTATTGGACTGCAAGCGTCCTTGCACTTTTCCTCAGAAACCAGAACCAAAACAAACGAAAAAAAAGGCCCAAAGGGGAAAAAAATCAGTGCCTAAGGAGCTGGTCTCTTTTTTCTGTCAAGGAGCATGAACCAAAAAAAAAGGACAATTAATTTGGAGTATAATTCTTAAATATCAACTATTTGCCTCTTCAATGATGGAAATAGATCTCAGCTGGCTCTCTGACACTCTTGCAGAGGTAAGATGGGGATGAGTGGTCTGGCACCTGGGGACTGCCTCTGAAGCTCCAATGTGCTTCTTGCAAACTCTACAGATGCCTGTTAACTAAGGGGTTCAAGCACGATCACAATAAAAAGCAATCTGATTCCAGGGTGAATAAAGAGAGATGG
The DNA here is from genome assembly GCA_013401275.1 of Pandion haliaetus. Taxonomy (NCBI): domain Eukaryota; kingdom Metazoa; phylum Chordata; class Aves; order Accipitriformes; family Pandionidae; genus Pandion; species Pandion haliaetus. The sequence goes on from VYZV01022648.1 coordinate 95,816, forward strand.
CTTCTTCGTTCTGTTTTTCTTTGGGAAACCTGACTGTTAAATCAAAGATGGAAAAACCTTTTCTACATAATGCCAAAGCTGTGGCATTAAACACAAAATTTAGAAACTCTGGCACCAGAAAGCTCTCAGGTTCCTCCAGTGGCCAGACTGGCCTTGCTTTGCATGTGCATTTCTGGTTTTATTTATTTTTTATTGCTTTTAATCAAACTAGTGCCTTAAGCTACTGCTTTTAAGAATTGTCAAGTATTTACATAATGCTATATCTGCAAATGAGGCCAAGTTATTAATGATATTAATATTTACTGACCCACAACAAATATATTTTATTCTGTAACTTTAAAGGAAAACATGAATGACCATATCAGAACCTTAACTGCATCACTTCCTGACTTTGCTCTTTTGTAATTCCCACGCTACATTAAATGCTTTTTCCGTTTCACAGACGTGCACTTGTGCACACATACGTGCATGCACACTCATACTTATTTACAATTTTGATTGCATGAAACTGTTTATCAGCGTTGTGTGAATAATGCCAGGAAAAGATACTCTTCAAAAAATCAATACGTTGAAAGTGCTGTTTTAGGGTTGCAGTAGTTGTTGGTTGTGTTTCTGAGTTATTCCTATTGACCCGAGTTCAAAAACAAGGTATTGATTTATAAAGTACCTTCAGTAAATAAATGCACATTCTTTCTGCTAACCCTAATAACCTGTAGCATACAGAGCAGGGTTTCAGCTCAGCTCAGGAAAGCGCTGCACAGTGTGTCAAGAGTTTTCCAAAAGCTGGCAGACTTTTTTGACAGAAAGGGTAATGGAGATAACATTACAAAAGCAACATGATTGAATGGGCTGTGAGCAGAAATTAAAAGAGAGGGGAGGAAATAAGAGGGTGATGACCTTTTTAAAGGAAGTCCTGCAAATTATTAGGTTTGTTGTGTATTTGCAAGTAATATACAGGAAAAACTTGGCTAGTTTTATCTGATGGTGTGCACAGAGAATTGTCTCCACTTGGGAACAGTTCGGATGTATTATTAACTTTCACGATAAATGCATCCTTCTCTGCCTGAAGGATAAGGTCTGTACTAATTTGTAGATACGGGTTTTAATTAAAAAACCTAAAACATCCAGCAACTTTTAGAATAATGCTGCTACATCTAAACTGGCAACGGTTTGTAGGCATGATCACCTAAGGAGCGAATGGTACCCTGCAGCTTGACACACCGCTACAAAACCCGGCACTGCGGCCTGGCTGTCAGCATCACCACGCTGAACCACATCCAGCTGGCGACCGCTGCTACGGCACGAACACCTCGGCATTAAATCCCTGCATCTAGGGACTTGCATCAGGCTTTTAAAGTCTGCTACAGCTGCTCTCTCTTTAACTTGGGATTGCCATCACAAGTATGTCTATCACCAACACTGTACGATTTTATCAGGTACCAAGCTTTAGAAAGAAAAATATCCCATATTTTCTCCTGAACTTACAATGCCACACGAAACCAGTCTTATGGGAAATAAGACAAATAGAAATGTTAACCAAAAAGATCTGAAGAAAAAGCATATGTAAAAAAACATTCATGCAAGGTCCATGTTTTAAGCCTCTCATGATATTTACTGTCCACGGAGTCAAAATAAAAATCCAGGTTGCTCAGTATGAGAATCTGGCTATACTGTGATTATAAATTTCTATTAGACTTGCACTTGTGTGGTGCAATGCCTTTGCTCCTCAGATGTTTTCAGTGTGGGTACCATCTCACTCGAGCATCCCAGGGGACGGCCAGCAGCAGACTGCAAGGAAACCAGAGCCACGCTGGCAAATCCGAGAGGAGACCTGGAAAGGTAGCCTTTATCCAAAGTATGCATTCTGATTGAAAAGAAAATATTTCTGCCATCGCTATTTTCCAGATCAAGCATTTATCCTGAGAGGGTCTTTTTTTCTAACAGTAAGACAGAAAATAAGGTGGGATGCCTCCACAAGACCAAGTTTCCATTGCCAGCAAACTGACAACATGACAACCATAAAGAAGACGGTTATAAAAATAAGAGAAACAGAATTATCAGCAAAGCTCTGCTCTCACTCTTTTTCAAAGGATAGTTTCTATTTAGCTCTTCCATAGCATCTTTCATCTTACTTCCCACTGCAGACCTAAAGGAATTAGACAGTTCAACAAGGCAAGTAGTAAGGACGCAGCCGAACGCTTTGCTCTGGCACTCCTGCCTTGCCGTTACTTAGAAATCAAGTTGTTTAGAAAGTACAAAACTTCATCTGAATTTTCAGACATTCAGAAAGATTATAATGCCCACACATCGTCCTCGATTTTATTGCTATGGAGTGATCTTGTCAACAACCAATGGTCCTTTTATTGCCAGTCTTTATCTCTCGGTAGCATGATGCGCACCCGTACCCGGTGCACAGTCCCAAACTGGGGCTCAACACAGCTCTAAAATCCGATGGAAATTTTTCAGTGCAGCGTTTTTTCATGAGATTTGTCAGCCATGAAATGCTTCGTGGGAATGTGTTAGTGTAAGCCCATCTTGTGAGGAGTCCCAGTAGGTTTTCGACAGACACCTGCCTACCCTCTCCACCCTCGCACAGCCTCTGTCCAGCCCTGCGATGCCTCAGCAGCTCCCACCCGAAGCTCAGGGACCCACCGGCACGCCACGCTCGCTGTTGGGTGCTCCTGAATGGTGCAGTCTGCTAACGCCAACTTTGTCAACTGTCTCATCTTTTCCTAAAGCCATCAGGCAACTGCTAGGACGAAAGAAGACGGCTGTGCTAGTAAGCATATCTCAGCAAGATGTCCTACACCCTGTGTGAACAATAAATATTTCAGGTGTTGATACTGTTTATGAGAATCTATCAATTTAGCTCATTATGAAAGGAAAGATAAATGCCTCCAAAATTAATGAAATTTTTCAGACAATAACATTTTTAGAAGTACTGCATGTTCATTTTAACAGTTTATGAATTTGAAGTGGCCGATCTATCCCTATTTTTACTATCATAAACCATTCGGACAACAAACGTTATATGTATTTCCATAACACTGTTATGACTTAAGTTCATTTCACAGTTTTGTTTCATACTCCTCAAACCTTGTATTTCAAAATTTATGGTCTTGCTACAAAGGTCACATATGAACAAGTATAAGTCCTCTAAGATCTGTTATTCAGAAACACTAAGCTGTTGTTAGTTTAATTGATTCTGTGGAAGCAGTGATGCTTGTGACTCCTGAGAATAAGGGCTTTTCACAAACTGGCAAACTTTCCAGTGGGTAAAATAAATATTGTTACACCCTTATGTTAGAGGGTATACGAACAGCACGCAGTTACACCAATGCACCTTTTTAATGATGCCGTCTAGTTTAAATACTGTGTCCTAAAGATCCAAAATGGTCATGCTTTGTGGAGCACAAGCCACAGACAAAAGCCAGTAGTATGTCCCAGCTGCTTCCTTTCTTGGGTGCAAGCTGCACTTAGTGCAGGACCCAAAGTAAAGCCCAAAGATTGCAACAGCCTGGACAGTTACGGGAGCCCGGGGTGACCCAAGCTGCGCCGTCAAGCAGCCAAGCAAGCCCATCGGCCAGCACAGGGTCCCTGGGGGTCCCCATCCGCCTCCTCTCCGCCCCAGGCCGTGCACCGATCCCGCAGAGCATCGGACACACCTGCTACGGGATCTCGGAGCTTTGCCTGTACACTTCCCAGGACAGATGTGATAAAACACATTTTTTGCCCCTTTTCCCCAACAGGATTATAGAAAGGTAAACAAAGAAATTTTGAGTTCTTCAAGGAAAGGCCCCTTGAACTTAGGTATGTGACTGGGAGATTTAAGACCACTTTTCCCAAAGTAAGTCTCGGAGTAAAACTGTTCTCATCCTATTCCTGCAGAGCTCTGGAGAAGATGCATCAGTTCGGTTTTGAGGACCGTTTCATTTCGTGACACCAAAGATTTAGCTGCAGGACTGCTTGTGAACTGGGGTGCTGACGTCTCCCTGTGCGAGGAGGCAAGCCAAGCCCGGCCAGAAACGCGGGCTTAGAAAGCTCAGGCGATGCTGCAGATTAAGGATGTGAAACTAATTACGCAAGCCTCATAAAGCGTTACAGAGCAAATCATAACCAAACCAGGCCAATGACAGCAGATCCGCAATGGAAGGAAGATCAACAGCTTGTCAGAAACCTTCTGACCGCCCCACACCTTCCTCCCATCCTCGGCCCCGTTTCCCCCCATGCTTGCTCTGTGGGTTTCTGCTCCCCACCTCCCGGCCAGGCAGACGCGAACCCAAATTCCACAGCTGCACCGCATGGAACCAGATGGGCAGCCGGTGGGCAGCACTGTCGCGGCCAGGGCCCAGCGCCTGCCAGCCATCGCTCTGGCGCCCGGAGGGGCTCTGCTCCACCGTGCCCAGCGGTGCCGGGCACCGGGACGCTCCCTGCACGCTCCTTCCACACGCTCCCAGCCCGAGAGCTGCCCCGTGGGAGGAAGAAAACAGAGTGCTGTTTTCCCCAGTAGGTTTTCGATGAGTTTTGCTGATAATAACATTACGGTTTTCCCTGCGCTGGCAGTCGGATGAGAGAAGCCTGCAGCCTTCGGAGGGATCGATCCGATCGATCCCAGAGGCTCCATGTCATTTCCAGGGGATTTGCTAAAGAAGCTACTTATGTCCCTTTTTCATTTTCACCAACTCATTACCAGCTGCTGCTGCTCCCCGCATTTCAGCAGCACCTGCAGGAATGAAACCGTCCGCTCCCGCCTGCCTGATCCTGATTCAGATACCTCTTCCACAATTAAACGCCGCCAATCAGAGCTGAAGGCGAAAGGAGGGTGACGCCAGTGCGCAAGGTTCATTACCCGCCTCTCCCCTCCACGCAGGCACACACAGACACTCTTTTTTCTTTTTTTTTTTTTTTAAAGGGCAGCCCAGCAGCAGACTAAGCAACTGATCCCCTGGCTTAACTTTTAAATTAAGACCATTGTAAATTTGGGAACTTGAGAAGAGATGGAGAGGACACCCATAATCCTTTGCAAATGTCAAGTGGCTCTCGATATTGGTTACTTTTCAAAGGTAGCTAGGCTACAGCGTGCTGCAGTAATGAAAAAGCCCTGCCAGGCCCACTCCATAGGGCTTCAGTCAATATACATAATATTATTGGGCTTTGAAAGGATTAAAGATTGTTTCTTTTGCTTCCTTGTAATATGGTGATCTCTTGCGCTTAAAACTCCGAATGTGCCTCCTCCTTCAGGGGAGGATGTTGGAGACCGTGGGATGCCCCACCGCTGCTCCCTCCAGCACGCCCGTGCCTGTCCCAGCGGCACCCGGCACCCTCGGCACGCTGCCCTAAACGGCCGGCAGAGCTTCCCCAGGATTTACTTGGTCCATTCAGCCATTACTGCTGACAAAGGCATTTCACCCTTCTTCCATGCCGAGAGACGCAAGGGGAACCGAGAATTTTTAAAAACAGAAGTTAAACAACACTGAAAGTCTCCAGTTACCAACAGGACTCGAGGGTGGACTGGAAGGTGTTGAAATATCTGGAAAAATACCATTTTTCTCTACACAATACTCAAAAAAGTGCATAGATCTGTGTTTTGACTGCAAGAACTCAGTTCCTCACAAAGACCCACCGAGTATGAGAAATCTTAACAATTAGCACTCATTGGAATCTCCTGGGGCTACTCTGAGCCATCATGGCAGCTTTGTCAGAGAAGGCAGCGCAGGATGAGACCCCAAAGCAACGTGACTCTTAACATTAGGCCTTCTCTTTGAGTTTGGTGTTTCTGAAAGCATCATCTCCTGCAAAAGGTACAGGCAAACCTTGATTTAAGTGGTCTCGGACAGAGGACCTCACAGCTGAATTACTGTCAAAACGTTATTTTTTATCCTTTCACATTTGTATTTTCTTGTTCTGATATTTAATTAATATTATTTCATTGAGTATGGTGAATTTTTTCTTCTCAACAACCTTGTATATATTATTATGGCAGGATTCCTTCTGACTCTCCTTTTTACAAAGCCAAACGTGAAAACTGTTGGTAAGCCTTTGTTCTCAGTTATATCCAAGAGAAATGAAGAACTTGAGCTTCCCATGTAGGGGAGAGCAGGGTTTGGCGTTCTGGACGTCAGCAGAGCCCAGCGCTCCCTGCGCTCCCTCTGGTCTGGAGTGAAGCTCCCGTGATTTAATGGCAAAGACAGGAGCTTCCAAAACCTGAGCTGGGAAATTTTATTAGATGTGGACTGATCCCTTGCCGCTGAATCTTTACTGGAGTCATTAATTCTGAAAAAAGTAGTTGAAAAAAGTACTGGTTTTCCCTTACTATTCTTATGATACTATGATCTTCAACAAGTGAGGCAGATACCAGAACCTGCAAACCCAAGCAGGTGAAGGAGCAATACCTTAAGCTCAGACCATTGAAACACGGCCGGGAGAAAGTCTGATTTACTTCGGAAGCAGAAATAAGAAGATATGCAGTACCACGCCACTGTAACACAAGGCAACACAGATGTCCCGGAACAGTAAAATGCACAGCAAGGTCTTACGCTCGCTGTTTCTGACTGTGCTTATCCCAGTGGGACTCCACGGGCAGTTACACAGCGAAAATTACCTGGGTGAGTAACTTTCCACTTCAGCAGAAGACAGGAGAAAGGGGAAGAGGAACCAAAGGAAATGTTAGAAGTTTTTTAACACAGTATGTTAAAAAGCTAAATCTCAGGAAAATTTTTAACTGAAACCCTAACGAAAGTGCTTCTGCATGTTTCAAGCCATTAATCCTAACTAAGGCTTCCCCGCTGTAAGGGCTGATCTAATGTCCATTGGATTAAAAGAAAAACTGTGTAGCTAGGCCAGTGAATAAAGCCTTTGATTTCAGATTTATTTTCCAAAAGAAAAATGTTCTATATTAAAACAGCAATAAATAATACGGAGCGTTTACAGACTAGATTACATGTTATTTCAGGTGCTGAAAATAGTTTTTCTGAGGTCAGGTGGGATAACCAGATGAGTGACTTCCCACTGAAGTCCCGCTGCTGGGGCAGGATGCTGCCCTGACCCACCGACGCCGAGCTCCGGCCAGCTCCGACACAGCCAATTTAGTTGGTTTTGCACATTTTGCATGAGTCCTGAGTTAGCTGATACTCTGGCCGCTTGCTTACAAAAATGTAATGACCATAATGGCCAATTTAAGAAGGATTTTGGTAATACTGCCATGTCAACAGAACTAAAGATATGCTCCAAAAAATTTGCAGTTTGGCTTTATTATAATGCAAATTTCTTTTAAAAGTTTTGAATAAAAGAATTAGTAAGATACGAGGATCCAAAACCTGAGACAGCCTGAGTTCTTAAGCATTTACCTTAATTTTCCAGGGCAACATGTACCCAAAATGGAATAACCAAAAGGTTCCAAATGTCTCTGGCTTGTCTGATGCTTGTGGGGATGGGCACAAAGGCAGCAATGACAGAACAGTTTAGCAGCTGATATGCTTTATGAGATATCCAGAGATACCACAAACTTGCCTAACATCTTGTAAGTATTTTACAAATGTCACAAAAATCCCACTCAGACTTCAAAGGGTCTGTAAAACTCTACTGTACAGCTCTGCTGCAGAAATCTGCAGGTGAGGAATCACATGTGAAATGAGGGGAGAAAGAAGAAAGAGAACCAAGAGAGCAGAACAAGACCAATCCAGAGACTGGAGACATGGACATTACACCAAGATAACGGGGGAAAAAAGGGCATAAGGACTGAAAAGGTATCTATGTAATGACCAGGAGATCCTTTTTCAAATAAACTCTCCTGATAGGTATCTCACTGTCACTTTCTTCTTCTTTGATCACAGAAATCTCAGACTTGCATAGCGCTTCTTGTCTGGCAACTTAGTGAAATGAGACTTAACCCTGCATTGCCTGCCAGGTATTACACCTAACTCTATGGGTAAAAGGTTCTTAAACACGTTTTTAAAGACTACAGCACAAATAGCCCAAATCCATTAAAACAAGTGAATGCAAAAAAATTAAATCAAAAGATGCTAGACTGACAGCGTGATAAATTAGAGGTTAAATACCTAACAAGTGTCCCTGTATCACTTTGGGGATTTTGTTTTCCTTTTAATGGCAATTTTAATTTGAATTTTCAGGCCAACAGTTGTATTTCTTGAGAAATCTGTACCATTCTCCTAGCCGTTTCCTTTAAATAACTGATGGATCTTCACAATCTAAATTCCAATTTAAAAATTTGTCTGTAAGAAAATCCCAGTCTCAATAAAAGGTAATGCAGCTGAATCTCTTCAAGCCAGGCTGACGGCAATAAAGAAGCAGTGAGTTTCTGTTAGCTAGAATAAGTTAACAGATTCCTAGTAATCCTTCCTATTACCACTAAACACCTGAATACAGATGCCACATTGTAAGTGAAGATAGATTTTTAATTTCTGGAAAAGTAAGATCCCATGCACACCTAGTGCTGGGAAGGCGATGAAGGAGGGAGTGGTGTGTGTTAGACCTTCGCCAATAAAAGGTTTCACATTGCAGAAGTCCATGGGATGCTGCAGAATGGTAAAGTCATTCATCACATGTATTTAAAGTTGAATTTGCTGATGTTTTATGGTATTGGATTTTATTTCTATTAACATTTTATGCTGAAATTACAGAATGATTCGTGAGTACTGAATTTTTGATTGCTTTTATACTTGCTGGGACACTATTAACGTTGATTTACGTTAATAGCACTGTAAGAAGATATTAACAATGAAATTTCCAAAAGCACTTAGCATCCCATAATTGGAGTTAAATGACAAAAAAAATGAGGGGATAATAAAGTAGAGAGAGAGAGACAGAATTTTTGACAATTCTCCCTCTAAACTGTATTTTTCAGGAAGAATTCATGCAGGACAATTTTATAAAAGTATAGTCACCCATCAAGAAAGAGAACACTTTCTGTACTGACTAAGCAACGTGATGGCAAATTGAGATGTAGGTCAAGCACCAACCCCCTCAGGCACTGGAGACAAACCGAGGATCTCAAGGGAACGATACGGATTTTACATCTTCACACCAGACGGGTGCCAACAACTCCAAGTCTGCAGAGCACTTTTCTGGACTGAAATCCAGGAAACAGCAGTCGGAGGCTGATACAGGACCGACATTAAACAGGACAGAAATTAGTCAAGTGTCATCTTTTGAGGCTAAGAGAATGAAGTTTCTCAAGAGAAGGATATAGAACAAATGCGACCCTGGTGCAGTACACAGAGATGTGGGGCAGGGAGCAGCAGAAGTGAGGCGCGCTTGTCTCTGATCCAACACTCGTGTTTGCCTGTTCTCCATGCGCGGCAGCCATGCCACAAATCATACCCATTATAGGGTGAGGCACCCTGCACGTGGACAGAGTTGAATAGATCTATACCAAGCTATACCACTACCAGCTGTAGCCTAGAACAATCACCGTACGGCAATTTAAAAGAGCTCTTCCCTAGGAAAAAAATACTCCATGCATGAAGGCAGTGACAAAACCTCACAGCACCCGTCTACCTTCAACACCTTGGCCCCTTCTGACTTACTGATTCTTGGCAGCCGCTGGACAGCATCATGTTCTACTGATGGAAGTCCTCAGCAAGTTTAGGAATTAGCTCTAGATAACTAAGGCACCCGACGGAGTGGAACAGGATGAATGTTTTCAATTTCGCTGCAGAAAATCTCTCTTAAAATCAAGAAGTTTCTATGCTTCATTTCAAACATGTGCATTTCTCACGATATTCAGCAAACATCCTGAAAAACACCAAAATGGCTTGGTAAAAGCTGCTCGCTGACCCAGCGGGGTTGGTTTTACATTCTTACGCCAGGGCTGTGCAGGAGACTGCGTCCTTGGTTGAGGCGGGCTGCCCGCGTGGCAGCCAAGGAGGTGCTGCAGAAAGCGTCTCACGCGACAGAAGATGCAAGAGGGAAAACTAGCCCAAGCAGAGAATTCTCATTTCACAGAACACTTAACGATATTCTTTGATCTCAAATCAGGCTAAAACAAATTTAGGGTCTTTTTAAAAGAGAATTTCCACAAATTCTACTTTGCTATCAGTCATATATTGTTTTTAAACCTTCTCTCTCCATTAAAAAAGCATCAAAGTGCTTTTTGTTACAAAGTGCTGCAATGCACTTCACTGTTTTCAACACATGCAGTTAAATTGCTCATTTAGTCAGTCAAAGAACATATAGGGCAATGTGACAAATTATGTGAAAACTTGGAACAAAAAAGTAAACTTGAAACAAAAACCTTAAAATAGACAACATAAAGAAACAAACACAACACTTCATTTGCTTCAAGTAGATCTGCAAAAAATGCAAAAAGTGTTTGTATAGATGTGTTTTACCAGTTTTGTTTAAATGACGTTTTTGTGGGGATAAGAAGAAAGAAGGTATGCCAAAACGTTTTTCAGTCAGTTTTAATCCAGAAAATAACTATGAAAATATTAGGCTGGAAGAAGGTCATTTTGTCCTTTTACTCTGACCAGGAAGGAAGACCACGTCAGAGTTTTGTTAAAAAGAAATCATACCAGCGTCATTTTATGGTCCACTAAAATGTGGACGAAAGTCATATTAGAAGTGAAATTACACAGTAATGAATGAAAAGTCTTGGCTGTACTTAGGAAAATAAACATGGAGCAATAGCAATCTTTCCGTAGGGATGACACATCAGGTGTGTGCTTCGAAAATGACAAAAGCCAAAGAAATCTGAAATAGGACCAAATCTGGCTCCGTCTGAGATCTACAGACTTACTGATTTTAAGGTCAGAGGGAATGCTGTGATTTCACAGTCCAATGATTTCATCCCCAGATTTATATGTGAAGCTGCTGTTGCAGCTTGATAAATATGAAAATATATAGAAACAAAAGCATAAATATTAATGTAAAGACTTCAGCTGAATAGGAATCCACGAGAACGGTTGGTAAGTTGGCTAATTACCTGTCTCTTACCAACACACAACTTCTCTCCAGTCTGAATTTGTCTAGCCGCAGGTTACAGCCACTGGCACGGGGAGATACCAGCTGGGGAACAAGTTCTTTTGTCTGACCACAAACACTAAATGCAAGATTTGTTATTATACAAAAGTAAAAAGAATTTTTGTTTTGAAAGATTAGACAATATTTCCTTTCAGTGGAAGAACAACTGTTTCATAGCCAGAGCTGTATTTTGGCCGCAGCTACGTTCACCTAGTTAAAAACAAACAAACAAAACCCCAAACCAAAACCCTTTTATCAGCAGGAACCACATTTGCTTACACAGAAGATCTGTCAGCAGACCAGAGTAAATAGATCAAATGGAGCTGACATGCTACTAAATTTAATATGCATCCTCATGTCTTTAAAATTCCTATCTACCCATGCATTTAAAAGGTAGTTTCGTGGCCTTCTTAAGTAATTATATTTCAATAACAGGCAAGACTATAAACGCATGGAAACTTAACAACAAAAACACTGACTGATACATAAATTAAAAACTGGTTGATGGATAGATAACTTAGATGAATCGTTAAATTGGCATATGATTGGGAAGAAACAACAGATCAAATACTTGTGCAGCGTCCCAGCTCAGCAGACTGTGATGGATAGGTACCCACATTAACAGCTAAGCAGACAGAACAAACGGGTAAGTGCTTGGCTACTTGGGCAAGTAGCTGATGCACAAACGCACAGCGAGGTGCCGGTGCCGGTGAAATGAATGGACAGGCACCAGAGCGTGAAGGAGAAATACAGAACCAGGTAAAGGTACGCCGGCGTATGACGACACAAATTGTCCCTCATCCCGTCACTCTCCCAGATGTTCTCCCACAGCCTGTTTCCAACGTGGTCTTGCACCGCTGCAGAAAATGCCACCTCTGGTGGGGCTGACGCTACAGCCTGAGGGGACCAACACCGAGAATGCTGCACCGGGAGAGCGGAGCTGATACGAGGGCACCAGAAAATGACTATTTCTGGAGCACAAGTATCAGAAAAAGGTGGATTGCATGTGGTGGAGCTTCTGGGAACAGCAGAGAGGACACGGCCGTGTCCCTGAGAGCTAGCGCTGATCTCTGCAACGCCGAATCCTCCCAACGGTCCAGCGCCTCGCTCGCCCCTCGAAGCTATGCTACTGGCTAGCGCCTGCAACGTCTCAAGTGGAAAAGTGTAATTTTATTATGGCTTTTCTAGCTTCACTTTCAACACCTGCACTGCAGCAGAGCATACAAAGAAAGGTTATGAAGAATTTCTCATTATGGCCACGGGCGCAGGATTCATAACATCCCCCGGCCAACCTCCGTTTGCTTCCCTCTGTTAATAAAGCGTACGCGTGGCCCACCTGCCTCCCTGGCCCCTCGCCGTGCCGCCCACAGGTGCCCCAGCCCTGGGCTACCCAGCGCATCACCCCCTCATCCTTCACAGATGGGAAACTCCTTCTGCTTTGCCTTCTCTAAATTCTTATTTCATGGGCACCTTCGGTTGCAAACCTGCTCTTGGAGGCCCAGAGCTGTAATTAATCCATGTCACAGGAAAGATGTAGTGTCGCTAGAATTTATGACTGGCTCTGAGCTGCCGTGATGAGCAGGGGCACCTCAGCCCCTTGTGATATAAATGCCTCTGCTAATTGGATTGCAGGAGCTAATCAGAAGCTGGAGAGAGAATGAACGCGCTCAGCCTCCCTGCTGCTGGCGCGGGCTGATAAAGCCAGCAGCTGCGCTCGGGGAGGAGGCGCAGGAATTGCATCCCCGTGCGGAGCCTCCCCCGAGATGGCTATCGCGGGGTGCCCACAGCTGCCGCGGCGCAGGGTGGCCGTGCAGGCAGAGGTAGGGAGGACCGCAGTCAGCCGAGGAAGGTGTCACCGCCGACCACGGGCAGATGGGCACAGCGGTGCACGGCGGGGGGGTGCACGTGCACGCAGGTGTGCGCAGGTGGGCCTGTGAGCGGTGGGAGGCTGGTGAAAAGCCCACGTGGCCCCGGAAGGCCGTGTCTGGCCAGAAGCCGTGAGCATCCCGACTGGCCGCTCTGGCAGGCAGCACCACGGGCAGCCTTGGGCCGAGCCGCCTGGCTTGGCCATGGTAGCAGACGCTGCACGGCCCTTCAGCACTCCTTAGGGTCTCCATTGCTGACCTCAAGCATTCGGAAGGGGGCTGAATACTCAATGATCCCAATACCATGTCTCTCGATACCTTCGGTACACGCCTTTCCCCGGAAAGACAGAAAACCAGAGGGATGAAGGTGAAAGGAACACGACAAGGACACTCCTGCAGTAGGACTAGGGTTGGCTACGCCAGGAGCCAACTGGGCAAGTGTGACCTCCTATGTGCTTCTCACACCACATGGGCCATCAGACGGTGGGCAGGCAAGTGGGAGATGGCTCCTGAGGATGGGGTCAGGATGGTCTTGAGATGGCCCCAACTCCAACCTTACAGTAGCTTCAAGCTCCGTGACCATCCCCACCTCCTCGCCAGGGTGGACCTGCTCACGGGGAGGAGGGAAGAGCCCTGGCTGGAGAGGTCTGACCTGACTCTGCACCGCACGTGCACAAACTGGGCATGCGCAGGTCCCCACTGGAGAACGGGGGTTTTTTTTGCAATCCAAGGCTTTTCCACATTCAAACAGCTTTTCTGTCTTCTCCAAGTCCTTCTTATTGCCCTTTATTTTGCTCTCTGCCTCCCTTTCTCGCAAATACATCGATTCGAAAGTAAATCCTGAAAATGATGACTAAAACCACCAATCCCTCCCTACAGAAATACTTTTCCACCTTCTTTAGAGGCGCAAGGGAAAATAACCCTTGTATTTATGCAAATTTAAAAGTGGCGTGTGATGATGGAAACAAAACAGTGCTGGACTGCAGCCAAGGCATGGCACCGGCGGGGCCTCTCAGCTGCTCGCCTCCCGACTCTTCGGGGGAAGCAGCTGTAGAGAAATGAAAATACAGAAGCCCCCGCGCACACCCGCCGCCGCCCGCGCACGCATTCCAGCACCCGTCACCTCGGAGGCGGCAGGACGTGGGCTCTGGCCAGGCACTGCCTGCAGCCGCTGCCCGAAGCACCCTGTCGTCCCCCACAAGCCTCCCTGTCCCGCTGTTCCCGATTCCCCTTTCAGGAATTTACAAACATTTTCCGCAGATCAATATCTGTATTGATTATTCATTGTGAGCGAGTCGTGTGTCTTTGGTGATCCAACCTGGCAGAGTGAGCAGCCAAAGGCTGCTGCAGTTACGGGGGGAAAAAAAAAGAAAAAAAAAATCCACAGAAGGCGAGAGGGACCCAGATCTTGCTGGGTTTGCCACTGCCAGCAACGGAGACGGATGGAGAGGAAGGAAGGAAGAAAATGGGAATGGCATGAAAAGGAATGAAGAGACGAGGCAGCTGAGGAGAGAAAGCGAGAGCAGGAAAAACAAAGTCACCGCTGGAGAACTGGTGCCGGGGCATGCCGGCAGCCTGGAGAGATTCCCAGCCTCGCGCTCGCCGTTCTGCACACAGATGTGGTGGACTTATTGCTCCGGGAGCGAAAAGTGACTCACGGTTTTGGTATCTGCTACGTAAGAGCTTTGGGGGGATTCCTTGGCTGGCTGACAGAAAGGGAAGAAAGCAGCAGCAGTGAGGTAAAACGCGATCCCTTCCTCCTGCCTTCCTGGGAATACGCGTCGCCCGGGCTGGCTGGAGCAGCTCGCTGCTCGCTTATGATATGCAAAAGGAGAATAATTAAAAGCGCCAGCATCACTTGCAAAGTGAGTAAACACAAAGCCTTTCAAAACATGCTCTTCAGCTAATGAGAAGCTGTAATTTCTTATACTTAAAGGCAAAAAAGACACTGATGAGACTCAGTGGAGTGTGTGTGCGTGCGCGCCTGCGTGTGTGTGCATGTGTTTGTAGATATGAGAGAATCAGTTAATTGTTGATGATGTTTAGAAAAGGGATTATGAGAAAAGACACTGAAATGATGACAGGGAACATCTTGGATCAGAGCCAAAGAAATAAAATAATCAAGGACAATCAAGCCTGCAGCTCCGGAGAAAGCGCCGACTGTTCTGCCGGGGACTTGGAAGGAATTTCCCCGCGCTGCCGAGCTGCAGCTGGAATACGTGCTTGGCACCAGGAGGGAGAACTGCAAGGAGCAGTTTGCTTGGAGCATGAAACAACAGAAGAGAGAACTATGGAGCTGTGCTATAATTCAGAGGTTAAACAGCTTTGTCTGCTTATGTGTCAGATGGAGACTCGGTTTTGCCCGCATCTGACCTGCTCTCTGAAAATGCAACTTCTGAAATCCTCTGAATACAAGCAGAAGCTGACAATTCTCCATACGCCTCTCCAGAACTGCTGTGACATTACGAAAACAAAGAAAAGGGAGCTTGAGGAATTAAGCTCTCCTGTGGCTGCAGGACCTGATGGACCTGACCATGGGAACTGGCTCAGGAATCGATTCTTCCTCAATTCTGGACATTGGAAACCCCGTACTCCGGGTGGGGGATTGCAGCTCACTGCCTCCAAACACACAGGAAAGGTGACAGTCATCGGGAATACCAAGAGCAAGCTCTCCTTCCCACCTGGGCATCTGATTGCTGTCCTGAACGAACGGATTTTAAGAAACGTTGGCTTTCTCTTGGGCTGAGGTTGGGTGGGGAGAGAGGATAGAGGGAAATTTAAACCATCTTGTGACTGCTATGTTGTAAGTGAGCTACAAAAATGCCATCTCTTTGTTTTGGATGTTAAACTCCGTCTTACTTCATTGTTGCTGAATTTTGGCACGTTACACTCTGGGCTTCTCCAGCAGCAGAAACACATGGTCTATTAAAGTGGGAATCTTTGGGGACACGGAGGCAGAGAAACAAGCCAATCATACATGGCTTTTCCACATTTCATGTTTTTCAGCATTTGCAGAAAGCTTTTCGGATGGTATGTATGTGTGCGTGCACCAGGGAGGGCGGGAGGGGGCGAAGGGGTGCGCAAGAGGGGGAGCGAGCGCATGGCAGGAGCAGGCACGATGTTGGGGTATGTCTGTCGTGGATGCAGCGCGCGGTCTGTGCTGCCAGGCAGACACCCCTTCCCCTGCGCCGGGGCTCTGCCGAGCCTGCTCAGACCTGAGCTGAATGTTAAATGCGGAGGACTAGATTAGCATACTAACCAAGTCGTGTCAACCCCCGGCAATCGGCAAACGGCCATCTCCTTGCTACAGCCGGTGCGGCAGAGCCTGCCAGACGCTTAGCTGTGTCCTTTGTCAGATCCCTTTTTATGTTTGTATTTAGCTTTTGTTTTCCAATCAGACCCTAGAAATTCATTAACAAGAATGAAAGGCAGAGATGCAAAACCCTATAATGAAAACAAATGATCTATTGAAACGGTGCTCAGGCTGAAAGGAGGGGTCTCTTAGCGCTGGGACCCGAAGAGAAGAAAATCCTGCAGCCTGGAAAATGCCTGGACA
This sequence comes from Pandion haliaetus, assembly GCA_013401275.1. NCBI lineage: Eukaryota > Metazoa > Chordata > Aves > Accipitriformes > Pandionidae > Pandion > Pandion haliaetus. The sequence goes on from VYZV01022648.1 coordinate 112,217, forward strand.
CATGCGTGTCCTTTCCTGTGCCAAAGCTCCAAGGAGACAGTTGCTACAAAGCCAGTGGTCTGCGTAAGGATGTTGTGGCGTTGTCTTTCCAGAGCCTCAAAGAAATGCCAGCAACTGGCCAAAAAGAGAAGTCGTCATTGTTCCTGCTCTGGCTGCTGTTAGTACCGTAATTACTGCTGCTGCTACTAGACGGGCTTTAATTAGAAAAAAAGTTTCTGTGCCTGTGAACATAAACTTTTCAAATCATTTGGGTTCATTCACATCACTCCTCCTGTTCTGAAACAGCAGCAGTGGTCCTGCAGCTGAAGAGCGAGGGCAGCCCCCGAAGGGAGGGCGTGCTGTCCGTGTGTGCTGCAGGTGACAGCGGGGACGAGGCGCTGCCTCCATGCCCGGCAGCTTCAGCACGCAGCCTGGCCAGCAGCAGGGATGCTAGACCTGGTGCGGCAGGCGGTTCGGATGTCTTCAGCTCCTGTGTTATTTCTTGAACAAATTATTTCACAAATGTTAATGTCCCCTAAACTGTCACATGGTTTTGGAGAATAAAAAGATTTAATCCAAGCATGGCCTTTTTATCAGGTTCTATCAAATAAGGGAAAATTGCAAAGAATCTGCGTTGTATGGGTTTTATTTTTAAATGGGGGGGGGGG
>VYZV01022648.1:112873-161247 GCA_013401275.1 Pandion haliaetus
GGGCTTTAAATATCACAGAGGCCTAGCTTACCTACTTGTCAACAGGATTTTTAGGCAAATATGAATGTGGACAGGAGGGGTATGTGATCAGGCCCAAAGCTCTGCGTGCACTCTGAGTGGGCACGTCTGGGAGGTCAAACCCAGGGACAGAGCCTGCCTGCACAGCCCGGGGTGCTCGCCCCGCTGCTCACGTCCAGGCACAGGAGCCTGAATGCAGCAGCACCCCTGAAAATGTGTCACTGTCACAGGAATTTTCTGAGCTCTGAGAGTCTGTGTAATTTAAACTTTTGGGAAGCAGGAATGTTAGCAGGGAAAAAGGAAAATGTGTTTCAGCCCCCACTGTCATTTTGTCCTCTACTCTTACTGCAGGCTGGGTGATGGGGGCAAAGGCTCTTGGGCTCTGTGTGTGTCTAGTGAGGTATCTCCACTAATTCCAGCTGATTTACTCCATCTGAGAATCTATAGCTTAGATGTTTTAAAGACAGACAACTTAAAGATTTTATCTGTTGAAGAAACTGGAAGAAAATCTCTCATGCATTTCAACACCTGCCATATGTCCACATCTTCCAGCAACGAAAACAACAAACGAATTGGCTAGTGTTTACAGAAACCTCTCTAATTCATACATGGTAAGGACATGCTGGATAATCTTACTCAGTGTAGTTCAATCTACCTTCACAATTCGATAAACAAACCGAACCCATTAAGAATCTTCCAAATTTATCCTAGACTACAACCAGTCCTTACCATTAAACTGTAAACACTGCAAATAGCGGTGAAATGTTTGCTGCTTGCTAGGGATTCCTACTGACCTTGGCTGGACTATTTATGATGTCCGCCCAGAGGGTTTTGGAGCCACTGAAATAAAACCGTATTTTCACAGTAGCTTCTGAAAGAGCCTTGTGCCAGTCAAAAAAAAAAAAAAAAAAAAATCTGGGGGAAATCACACGAGAACTGTCTATCATATATGCCAGCATATCACCCAGGTAATGAACTACAAATACATTCCCACTCCTTTTTCAGTCTTGAAATAAAATAGAGGAAAGTTACTAAAAATACATTATATTCTTACGCTAGAAGATCAAGACATACTGAAACTGAAGAACAAACCTGGGGAAATCGTAGCAAATAGAAAGGCTATAGCTTTGGGGGGGAACCTCTTAGTTGAGATGTTCATCAGTAATTAAGGATGTTTCTTACCTCCTCAACGAACAGAACAGACCTCAGGCAGTACCTGCCAACCCCAGAAACAAACAAGGATTTTCCAGCCTTTTCTTTGCTGTCAGTAAAACCTGCAATTCAGAGCATGTGCTCCACTGCCTGACTGCAAAATAAGCCTGTCCTCCTGAAGGAGAAAGCTGCAGTGCAAATGTTATTTGCCCTCTGATATGGAAGCATGAATGTCTCTGGATGTAGCAGTTCCCATGGCCACAAACAAAACCAGCCCGGCAGAGGCGAACCCGGCTGCCAACCAGCCCCTGCCCTCCCACCGGACGGGGGGATGCCGTGTGCCCTGTGGTTTTCCCTGGGTGCAGCAGGGCTGGTGCTGCGGCAGCGATGCCGAGGATTTGGAGTGCAGGATCTGATAGGAACTTCAGTGGGCTGATGTAGTGCCCTGGAAAACAAGAATATTCCTATCAAGCTTCTCCTCTGACCTGGAATCTTTGAAGGCAGGCTCTGTTACTCCTTGTTTGTTCCAGCAGGTGTTGAAAAGAAATCCCAGTGATATGAAAGGATGTGACTCGCCAGCTTCAGAAAATGAGAGTTCTGGGTGTTGTGAACAAATGCCCCTTGTACTCTGAAATAGAGCGTTGGGTCCTACTTTCTCCACTTTCTTCGCACTTACTGAAGAGCAATTAGCCAATAAACAGGTCATTATAATAATATCCTATAATAAAATCTATGACAACTATAGCAGCAATATGAACAATGGCATTTTCCTCACCACGCTAGGTTGATATCAAAGCCTTCAGTTTAATAACCAAGTCTATTCTAGCTCCAAAGGGAAAACCAAGACTAGCATGGAGAAGAAAGTTCCTTTTTGCAAGAGAAGGTAACGGAGCTATATTCTACTGACACTGCTCGGTCTTCACAGAACTAAAATTGTTGATTTTCCTTCCTGCAGCTGGTTAAGGATTTGGGTCTCTTCTGGAAGCAAGTGGGCCTCACAGTATCTTGCCCTTTGGTAAAACAAAATTGTACCAGCTGTACAATTTTTAAAAGTTACAGTTCTGCCAAACAAAAGCCAGTTTTCACATGGACATTTAGAAGTACTATTTTCCTCTTAAGGCTTTCTCCTTGTCAAACTTCAGTCTCACTGTTCAGTGCTTATGTAGCTCAGAAATATTTCTTAGTAACAGAAATTTCTTTCTGCATTGTTATCCTGAAATACAGCACAGTTTTGCTTAAACTGAAAACTCATCTCAGGAGGAAAACGACTGCTTGAAAATGAAAGTTTCTAACAATTAAGAGAAAGCTAAAAAACAGTGGATAGAGTGAAAACAGATATGTACCCTGGATTCTAGCAACTATACAATTTCTACATGTTTGTCCTACAAATAAATTAAATATAATAATATTGTGATTATCAGTAAAACCATGGGCACAGCTACCTGCTTGCTTAGTGCTATTTGTGCATACTTAGGTACTATAAATTTAGCAGGCTTCTATCTTATTTCCACTTGTGTGAAGTATTTCCCTACTAATCCCGTACGGCTTGCTTTTCGCCATGTGTACTTGTCTCTTCAACAGAATTAAACCTGCAGTTTACAAATTAACTAAGATGCTCAAGCCAACCGTCCACAAAGTTAACCGATACGTTCACTGGCCATCTTTTTACTGTTTCACCCATATACCAGTGCCTGTTTGCTTTGGATTTGTTTCACTTTCTCACAGTCCAGTCTTCCCACTCTACGGCCAAGCTGATGAAGTTGTGAGGTTGGGGGATTTCCTCAGCATATTGCTACTTTTTCTGCCACAGTCTTTAATGAAAACAGTAAACAGATTGGTCCCAAAATGGATTCCATTTGTAGATGTTGGATGTCTTTAAAGAATACTTACAATTTACATTAAACCAAAATTAGTCAAGACACAATTAGCATGAAAAAGTTGCAATCAACCGCACGTGTTATCTCTCCAAAATGTTTCAAAATTTCTCCATTTCAGCCCCCTTTATCTTCCTTTCTCTTCCACCTCTCTTACCTTCTGCTTGCTTTTCTGTTCTTTCTGTGTTCCATCCATCTTTCCCTCTCATTCTCAGACCAAAGTCAAGAATATTGACCTCAGGGAAGGTGGGATTTGAGTGTTAATATTCCTCACCCAAATCTTTGGATTCAGTTTACAACATCTGAAGAACATCATGCATCCCCCCCCAAAGGATTCCAAGGCCTGAAAAGTTTCCTGACTAAATGGGAAAAAGTAGATGCTTTACTGGGGATCCTCTGAGATATTAAGAGTACAAAGAGAATGACTGTCTTCGCCCATCACAGAGTTTCCCAAGGTTTCCATTTAATTTATGTTTGATGATTCTCAAGAAATTGAAGTGTGCACTCACGTTGTAAACAAAATACTTCAGATAAAAACATATGAAGAAAGCAAGAGAGAAAGCTTCCTTGAAGGATAAAAAAAAACTCAAAAGCAAATACAGGGAAAAAAGGTAACTCCAAACTTACACTTCTCATTTTTTCATCTAGATAGAGGATACTGATGAGTATTTTTTGAAGTCTACCATTAATCTTTCTATTCCTATTGATATTACACAAGGTTAGTTTGATATTACAGAGTATCCCAGATATTATGAATGACTTTATAATGGCTCAAGATATACAGATATATTAAAACTAGGTACTTTACAGAGACTCAGTGAATTCTAGTTACATAAAAATTAATTCTGAATGAAATTACTACATTTGGACAACAGGTACTTTTTCAGTGCCAAATCTAATGGTGGAGAGCCTAGTAGGAAGAGAGGGGATATTTTTTCCCACATTCAGGAAGATGTTTTTTCTGCCAGCACATCATTTACCATAGTTTTGGGAAACTGAATATCTAAGAATTGAAACAGACCATCCGAATATGATTTACTTTCCACAATTTGCATACAAAATGAAACAGGCCGGGAGTCCCGTTATTTTGTCATCGTTCCTTTTCCCCATTTGACTATGACAGAAATTCAAGGGACAGTTTTCCTGCTAAGAAGATTAAGCCAAGGGCACTAATCATTTGGCCTGCTCTTTAATGAGAGAAACTAAGAGTTAGGGTCAACATAAATAATTAAATAACAGAGCCCTGATGGCTCCTCACCAGCCCACATAGAACTATAGCCTGACACGGTATTAGTATGAAGATATCTAGAAAAAAAATCCCAAAACCTATGGATTGTCTTGTTCAAAAAACACCTTTTCATTAATCTTACTGCATTGAAAATAAGATGAGCCAACATTACTGACCAGCAAGCCAGGTGCTAAGAAACACTTCATGCAGACGGCATTTATAAAAAAACCATAGAGCCATTAGAAGAAAGAGCAAGCAAACACTGCTGTTCACCAGCATGGCAGAGGGTAAATGACACAAAGAACTCCAAAATCTCTGCCTGAGAGCAGCATGGTTGTATTACATGTAATCACATCTCTCTTAATCCATGTTATTTACATTACACATCCCAGGAGGGCTACCAACACAAAAATCACTTCTACAAGGCTTAAGAAAATTAGGTCATAGAAGATCTCCCTACCTCAGGATGGAAATGTGGAGCTGGTGTCACAAGATTCAGTGCCAACGAGTGGAGTAGGGGAGATGGTTCCTATTCAGACCAGAAGGTGTTGGCACAAACTCTCCAGATCAACGCCTGCAAATGAAAGAAGATGAAATATATAAAGAATCCTGAAGAACTCGGGAAAACGCAGCAAAAGAACCAGAAGTTTGTTTACAGCATGGAGTTGTCAGTATTTTTTCATCTGTGTTCAGCTCCAACTCAATCAACATTCCCAACCGTTCTACCTCTCCTGCCACTGAAAGCTGACCTGTAGCATCTTTATACGATAGGTACCTTTTGCATGCAACAAAACAGACAGCTGCTCTTTCCAGTGCACTTTCCAGCTTCCTGGCTTAATACAGAAAAGACTGTATCGCCAACATTTAGGTGGCCTTGCCAATGGAAAACCTACAGGTTTATCTGTACCATGGACTCTGACTCGTCCATCAGCAAAGACGGAAGTTCTGTGGCCTTATTTTTCCGTTTTAACCACTGCAGCTCAGTACTGTTTCTCACGTTAACAAGCAGGGGAGTAGATGCACCAGGAAGGAAAACAAACACAATGAAGAGTTAGGAGAAACAGCTGGATTCCTGAGAAGCCTTCTGCTTCCCAAAGAAAAGCATCGCTTTCCATGCAGAGCTTGGCATCCAGATGGATGTGTGATGCAAGCAATGTCGGGAGGTCTCCAGGATGGGAACTCTTCCATTCCGGTGGTGGTTCTTGTTGCAGTCACACCTCTGCAGCTGTCAGGATTTTATGAATAGGAGTTACAGCAGCCTAGTGAAATACTGTTTGCCTCTCCCCAGTTTGTTACTCCTCTGTCTACCTTCTTCTATGCTTGAATGCATTTTCCCATTTTCTTTCTTGGCAAGAGTCTTGTCCGACTACTTGAATACCAGCCTCAGTCTTGGATGGCATCTGACAGGGAGAAAAAGCACACAGAACTCTAGCATGGGCTTGGGAGAGAAATCCTGGCCGGCTGATGGTTATATCATTACGGGGTCGCTCTGCAGCTGAGACTGCAACCTGCCAGTCTGCAAATCCAGGTCATAGGCAGAGATAATGATGCGTCCTTCTCACCCTGACTTAGGGAGCTTTAGCCTGAAAGTGAGTGGTGCACAACACAACTATGGGACACGAATGCGTGTGAGACACAACAGGTGAAAGGCTAAAATGGCACAGATTCAAAGCTCGAAACATAAAGAACAGAAAAAGGAAGCTATTTGAAATAAAAAAGGTACTTTCAGAAAAATGGAAGTTATTTCCAAACAATGAAAATAGAAAAGGACATAAATCTAGCAAGCTAAATGCAAAACCATGATAAGGCAAGCCAAAACAGGTCCCAAAGAACAACAGTTAAGAGTTGTAAGAGCTAATAAAAACTTTTCAAACACAAAAGCAGGAAACCTGTCAGTCACCTAGCTCAGCTGATAGATGATCAAGGCATAAAGGGAGGAATTAAGAAAGATAAGGACACAGCAGCAAAATTAAATTAATTCTTTGCACTGATGTTCACTATGGAGGAGGTCAGGAAGGTTCATACACCAGAGCAACAGATCACCAGAGGCAGACAGTACTCCCTCAAGAGTTTTAAAAGAGCTCAAATATGAAATAGCTGAACTTTCTTTCTTCCTTTGTGTCAGAGGATTGGAAGGTGACAAATCCTTAAAACAGGCTTTAGGAGCGATCATGGGAATTAGAGACCAGGATGCCAGATTTCCAGAACAGGCAAAATGGTAGAAAACTGCCGCACCTATCTCAATTAGCAGAGATGAGTAAACACGGTGTCCTGGGGAGGAGTCTCAAAGCCAAGAGAAGTTTATACGTACGGATCTGAGTTGTCGGATGGAGGAAACAGCCCTGCTAATATGGGAGATTTGGTCTGATATAGTGGAATCAGATTTTCCAAAAGCTTTTCTAGAACATCCCTCACTAAATGTTCTTAAGGAAACTAAACTGTCATGGAGTAAGGAGGATTAATCTTCCTGTGAATTCCCAATAAAAAGATAGGGAAGAAAGTGTACAAATACAACGTTAGCAAGGGATGGGAGCAGAAATTCTGCACTGCTTCAGCGTACTCATAAATAACCTGGAAAGAGGAGATAGTAAAGTGTCACACAGATAATGAAGTTAACACGCAGAGTTTTTCAGCAAAGTCAAGTTTAAAACTAACTGAGAAGAGTTCCTGAAAAACCTCATGGAGTTCAGTGACTAGGAGATAAAATGCAAGTGCATGTCCCTGGTTGAAGAGGGTCCTGGTTTTATCCAGGCGTTTTAAATCTGCCTTTTTTTAAAGGCAGGTATTTTCTTGCTTTAGTAAATGGGTTGGCTCGGGGAACAACTTGATACCAGTGCCATTTGGACTAGTGGGAGAGGAAAGGCCAAGTCCTAAGTCTGCTTTTTTTTTTTTCCTTCACATAGAATAGTATCCCCCACCCTTGGGGAATCCTTAGAGGAAGAGCAGAGAAACAGAAAGCTACAGCTTCTCATTTTGGCCATATAACAGGATTAACTACTTGGACTTTGGCAGATATTTTGAGGACAGATTCCCGCAGCCTCTGCGGTGGCACTGGAGTTGAGGCAACAGTTCTATTGCTGCTGCCAGGTTTGTTACAGGAGAATACGTGACTCCATCCGCTGACAGATCGGATGGAAGAAGACTTCTTTTTTTTTCCCCTTGACAGCTCTGCCATGGATGGGAGAAATCCCTCCTGGTTTTGGGAGAATGGGGAGCAAACGCCTCCCACTCTGGGGGATCATCCCCAAATCCGATTGCGAGGTGAAGGAAATCCTTTGTGCCGTTCTGGGCTGCGCTCCGATGGGAAAGGGTTGCTGAAGTTGCTCTCCCCTGCCCAGGAGCGCGCCCGTGAGCGGCACCGGGCGCAGAGGCCAGCGGCTCGCTGCCCTGCTCCCAGTGCCACCCCGGCGGGCAGAGGCCGTGTCGCGTGGCTCTGCCGTGCGGAGCGAGGGGAGGTAGAGGCTGCGGTAGCGAGGATCTGCGGGAGACGCGCTCGCGGCTGAACTCCTGGGGCTCTCGCTCGCCTCCCGCAGCCGGTGGGCCGGGGTGGGGGCGGAAGGAGAGGAACAGCTCTGACCCCTGCTCCAACATTATCGTGTTCCAGAAAGGGGGCTCTGGTGGCGAAGAGGCTTGTCCCTCTGCCGGGCCTCGTCTGTCCCTCTCCTGGTGCTCAGGACCGACACGGGAATCCCTTTTGCCTGGCTGCGACTGACAGGGAGCTTTCTCCTTCAGCAGCTGCCTTGATTTTACAGCAGCTGAGTCACTCCACGGCCAATAAAGAGCATCTGACAATGCCTATGCTAAATTAAACCGGAGACCTCCTCGCCGGCACAGAAACAAAGCGCGTGGCGAAGAGCCGGGGCGCAGGGGAGCGGCAGCGGGGAGGCTGGGCGGTTGCCCAGACGCCTGCCCACCCAGGGCAGCAATGCGGGCAGCACCCTTCCCTGCCTTTGTGCGGGGCTGTCGGGCAGCGCTGCGGGGCACTGCTCTGAAAGGCGCGTGCACTCGTTTTGTCCTGCTGCATGCCCACATACTGAGGCTGCTTGTTTTCGCGTGATCGCAATTAGCACCGTGCTAAATTCCTCGTGCCCCGCACTAATTCAGGAGGATGGGCATGTCACACCCTGCCAAGAATTACGGCCGGCCGCCGCCAAGTCGGGGGCATGCCTACCCTTTCATTAAGCTTTTGTTTCAAAAGAGACGGCTCGAGGACTCTCCTTTTTTGTCAGAAATACCCGTGGAGGCACTGGAGGGTGCAGAGGCCGTGCAGTTCGGCCTAAAGGATGCCTGCGTGTGTGAATGAGCAGCAAGGCAAGGGGTTGGTGCTGCACTCCCTGATCCGTCATGGCTAACTGGCAAATTGTGAAAAATCCGCTATCTCCAAGCGCTGTGCACGCGCTGCAGGAACGGAGCAGGGAGCGCATCCCCTCCCGCCCCGCGCCATAAACGAGCCGCAGAGTTACGAGCCAGGACAAAGCACCCAACTGAACGCTGTACCAACCATCCCACCCTGCTTCGTGTCTCTGGATGGCTACAATCAAGGCAAATATTCTCAGGGCAGGGCTGTGCCCAGATTGCACTTGTCTGACCACACGCAACGTCATTCTGAAAACCTGAGATGAAAACGGAGGAAGAAGAATTGGTTCCATTAATAGCCTGTGTCCGACAGACTCTGCTATCCAGCAGCCACTGCTGTACACGGGCAGCTCCCAGTGCAGCCATCTTCTCCCCAGGCAAAGGAGCAGCCGCTGGNCGACCTGCTCGGCCCTCGTGCCCCGGTGCTGCAGGGGCTGCGCGTCCCCCTGCAGACCCAGCCACGCTGGGTGAGGAAAACACGCTCCTTGCCTTCTTGTCTTCAGCTGCCATTTGAACATCGGTCCTCCTGTGAGCTGGGGATGCCACCATGAAGGCCAAAATGCCATCCACAAATCCTGTCTGTTAAGCCAGTGATGTTCTAACATTTTGGGGTGGTGTTTCCCATGCGCTTGGTGATGGCCAACATCTGACACAGACTCCGCAGTTTGGCTTTTGAAGGACACTTAGCTCTCCCAAAACTGGCCTGTCTGCGGTATCCAACACCACTGTAACCTGTATGTACGGGCTATTGTAAAACCTCAGTAATTCACACTGACTACATGGAGGATGTTGTGAATTACTGAATTTGTCACGTTAGCGGTATGAGAGCAAACTGTTCAAAAAGACAGAATAATGCTTCACAAAATGCAATTTGACTTATTTCCTTAACTGTAGGTTGAATCCTGTTTACAAATTATGAACTGCATTATGTAATTGGCAAAATGACAATAATACTTTCGCAATCCTAGAGGGATTTTTGTTTTGGTTTGTTTTTTACACTCCATCGCTTATGTAGGTAGTAGGCACACACATGGCTGGACCCGTGTCCCCATGTAACTGACACACAGACATAGAAGTGCCATCGATTTCGGTGCACAGCCTCGCTCCACCCAGCAAATGAAGTCATTTTATCGAGTGCTGGGATTGCTTTGTGAGGAACTGTGGAAGACGCACAGATCCTCTGTGTAAAGGCTGAGGCACGCGAGGACACAGCTGGGAACAGGTACGCTGCTCTGCTTGCTGGAGTCCTCCCCCAAACGGCTGTCTCTGATCAGGGGGACTCCTCTGGGTCGCATCCTGCTCTGCTTCCTGCCAATACTCTGATGGCTTGGAAGGAGGACGGGCTGACAGACGGCAACTGACTGCCGAAGGGAAAGAGATGCTGTTGCACCTCAGGGAGGAAAGCTACCAGTACAGCATTGCAGCAGGATATCTCATTATTAAGTTTTAAATCCTGGTTTTTATCCCTTAGTGTGCATAGCTAATGGGGCCTGAGCTAAAGAGAGCAGGCTGGGTGTACATTTGACTTCCAGAACCGGGCATTTGATCTGTAATTGTTTTTCAATGATCGCATCTTTTTCCGTGTTATTGCTTTACACAGCTAGGTTTTGTACAATATTGAAGATCAATACAAATGCATGAAAAAAATGTTTTCCCACCCTCCTGAAAAGTTAAATAATCTTGTTAGGATTCTGGCACCACTGTTTTAAATCAGTTAGCCTATGTTTTCCTTCCCATGCTCTAGGACAGCTGTGGGTTATCTGCAAGAGCCAGCGCTGTGGTTTGGTTGAGGATGACCAGCAGGTACTGCCAGAAGAGCCCGCGTTCCCAGTCCGACAAAGCACGTAGCTGCCTGCTTCAGGCCACCGCTACTTTGAGCAAGTCCAAGGCAATATAACCTCTATTGCCACAGACTCGATGGCTTACAAGGAGGAAGGCAGACCGAGGAGGGAAAGTGACTTTTCCCCAGTTATACGGGAAGCCCATGGCAGGAGGAGCCAGTGCTCCTCGCCAGGATAACGCACCTCACGGGGCCTGATGTCCTTCTGCACAGCTTGTCAGTACCAAAGAAAGCAAGCACGCTCACAAAGTGTCACCAACATTGCTCCTTTTTTTGTTTCCTTACATATTGTCCTGGTTTCAGCTGGGATAGAGTTAATTTTCTTTCCAGTACCTGGTACAGTGTTGTGTTTTGGGTTCAGTATGAGAAGAATTTTGATAACACACTGATGTTTTCACTTGTTGCTAAACAGTGTTTAGACTAAGTCAAGGAGTTTTCAGCTTCTCGTGCCCAGCCAGCAAGAAGGCTGGAGGGGCACAGGGAGTTGGGAGGGGACACAGCCAGGGCAGCTGACCCAAACTGGCCAACGGGGTATTCCAGACCATGTGACCTCATGCCCAGTATAGAAACTGGGGAGAGGCAGCCGGGGGGGCCAGATCGCTGCTCAGGAACTAACTGGGCATCGGTCAGTGAGTGGTGAGCAATTGCATTTTTCATTGCTTGTTTTGTATATTCCAATTCTTTTATTACTATTATTGTCATTTTATTATTGTTATTATTTTCTCTCCCCCATCCCACTGCAGGTGAAGGAGAAGTGAGTGAGCGGCTGCGTGGCGCTTAGTTACCAGCTGGGGTTAAACCACCGACACATACACAACAAACCCAAGTAGAATAAATGTAGGAAAAAAACCCACAACAACGTATTTACTCTCAACTCCAGATTAGGATTGGGATATAGATGCTACATAAGGTAATGGCCATGATGAGACAAGAAGAGGGGAGCTACTTAAAGAGATTAAGGGATTCACTCCAGTGTAATTGAAAGGACCAATAGCCTCATTGTGGCCATTAATAGCTGAAGGAAAAGGAGCCCAATCTTGCTGCAGCGCTAAGCAGCGAACCCAGCCAGAGGGGACAGTGTCCAGAGAATGGTACAACTGGACAAGAGGCAGGAAACCCACAGTTACACGCAGCACCCCAGCACTGGGTCACGCTGACCCTTGTGAGCCGTTGTACAACCCCATCGGATTTGGATACAGAGATACAAAATGACTGCTTAGTTCTGGTTTGATGACTGACCAGAAAAACTGGAGCCTGAAAGAAGTTTCATATTAAATGGGAACATTTCTATTCCTGGAACAAAACTAAAAAATATTTTTGGTTGATAAGAATATTTTGTTTGATGCAAGCAAAATCTTTAATTTCAGACTGTGGGGTTTTTGTTTTAAAAAGTTCTGTTTCAACAGAGAACCTTTTTAAACAAAACAGAGGCAACTTTTTCATTTTTCTGATTTTTCTAAGATACCTTCGCTTCTGTTCAACCTTCTGTCAATTTAATGTAGCTTTGCAAACTTCTAAACATTTTTTCTGAAAATAAATTATTTCCTTGTATGTCCCGGGTCACTGTGTGAGACTTTGTACCCACGGTTAGGCAGGGAGAGGTGATCTGCTTTCCACGCACATTTTGTGGAGAACTTTCCCTTCGTGTTACGTTGTGGTAATAGAAGTATAGCTGGCCATTAGCATCTTATTTACAAATACGATGCATATCCAAATTCACAATACGCGTGTGGGGAAAAACGAAACCCTAGCATACACACGGCGTCGCACCCCGCGGCGATGGGATTTCAAAGGTGGGGCAGTGCCCTGCCCGGCCCTCGGTGCCCACACGGGGCCCACACGAGGGACTCCCTCCCCTCAGACCCCATCTCTCCGTCTGCCTGGGAGGAGCTTCCCGCAGACGGGTGTTAGATCACCGCGGGTTTATAACGTTGCAGACATTTTGCCAAAGCCCTGTCTGGTATAAGCACACACACGTCTCTTAAAGTTAACATCATTTTGTCACGTTAGCCTGCTGATAGATCTGGCTCCACAGTTTGGAATTCTTCAGGAATTAAAGCCTTACATAAACATATCATTTAACCTTATTACAGTATAATAATGATTTTCAAATAACTTTGTAATATGTTCTATAATCTTTTTTTAAAGTGCATATTACTGTACTGTCACAGTTTCATTCACTCTATAGCAGTCCAGTCAAAGCAACAGATACGAAGGTAAACACAACTGAGAAGGTACAGAGTGCTAAGTGGCCCCTTTCCCAGGTTTATAACTTGCTTTTCCAAACTGCCAGCTGCTCTGTAGACAAGCCATCCTATTTGTCGGACAATTTGTGTATTCTTAAACTAAAATATTTTTCAGTTAAAGCAATGCATAAATTATTTATTCATTTGTATTTGCATTTAAATAGTTGAAAAAGGTCCAAATTAACTGCTTTGAAAATTGTTCCAAAATTTCCCCCTAGGCTGTGACCTTGTGGCCAAGTTTAATCTCAAAGCAAATTGAAAGAAGGGTTTATAACTAAAATGTCAAATGGCTCTGAATGTGCTTTGCTTCAGAGAATCAACTTACTCTTTTGCAAACTCAGCTAAGCGTTCAGGTTGAGGCCTAAAGCTTGCTTTTCAAACATGGGTTTTCCACCAAGTTACCCAAATCTAGCATTGACAACTCAAGATTTTGTTGGAGAGGTTTTGTCTCATGGTACTTGTGGCTTCCTCAAAGCCCCCGCTTGTGGACTCACCTAATAATGTAAGAAACTCAGCCTTCAGTTTAAAAAACATTTCTAATGCTCACAGTTGTGGTGAAAAGCATGAAGTGTTAGAAACAAGAATGCAAATGAAAATAGGAACTACATTAGTTTTAACACTCTGTACATAATTGTGCCAAATCTGAGGCTTAGGGAGCTCAGCTCCTGGCCACGACAGCTTTATTATTTCACATCACCTCTGACCCTACAACCATTTCTGCACCTAAAGCCAGAGTGCGGCACCTCAAGGCACCAGGCTGATGCTCCAGCCTGACCGCTGAACTCAAAAGCCAAACATCATTTCGTTATGGTTCCTACGGTAAGTTTAGCTGCATGGAAATGGCTCTTCCTTCTTCCTTTGTCATAAATCTGGTTTCTGCAAACGTGCAGAAGATTAATTCATTATACTTTCCCTCGCAAGGAAAACTGCTGAGAGGGAAGGGAGGAAGCACAGGCACTGCTCTAAGATCTCAGCCAGCAGTAAAATGTCAGGAACCAGCAAGGAAGGTGGTTTCCTGACATGTGTCCTGATATCAGTCTTCCCAACATGCCCCCAAGATGAGGGCGAGCTCCTGTACTCATGACTATGCTCCTTTCAGGAACAGAATGAAGAAAACAGATTTATAGAAAAGAGAACTCTTAAGTGTACAGAAGAGGACGGAAGTCAGAAGACTTCAGCTGTCACACCTTCAGTGGAATAGACACATAACTAGAGAGCTAGCCAAGAGATTTGTTTTATTCGACATTTATTTAATAGTAAAATTCAGTCTAAGTCAAGAGAGCAGGATATACTTTGGCTTGGGGTCCGTAATATAGCAACCACCTCGACACCTTACCTGCGAGCATCTGCTCTTTGAGTGGCTCTTGAAGTCTGCAGACTTCCAAGATGGGGAATACCTCCGGATTTTGGCCCCACATCAGTCTGAACTCTAGAAGTAGTTCATGGCATGCTATGAAAAATCTCACATGTCCTTGCTGGACCTCTGGGCAGGGATGTCAGCCCACCAAGCCCTGAGCGCGTATCTGGCTGTGCAGACTCCTCGTGTCCGCCCGTATCACACCGTTTCATTTCAGGTGGTGGGTTTGGCACAGGAGAAGGAGCTGTCGCTGCTGGGGGCTGTGCTGTCACCGCGCTGGAATACATGAACCACCTCGTATTGCACATTACAATAGATCAGTAAATGTGTTGCTGAAACAGGGGTGAAAAGGAGCTGTCATGCTGTGTGCAGTATAATTGCTATTTCTTTTATACGATTATAACAGTGTATGATTCTTCAGTAAAACCTTAGAGAAAAGATCCCAAGTCCTCCCTCCCCCTCCCCAAATACTCACACGTCAATTTATATAAAACAAAACCAATTTACTAACAAATGCAAAAATATTAAAACAGAGATCTAAAAGCACATTAGGCATTTCAGCTACCTGTAAAGTACCAGTTTAAAAACTGAAGACAGAAAGAAGTATTCAATGCCGATCAGGAATACGTGAACTGACTGGTAATTTCTCTGGCACAGGAGGTTGGCAGGAAGAAAGCAAGCGGAAGTACTGGACAATCCCACTGGACGGCACTTGGGGACAGCTTTAAAAGACTATCAAAGCCTCCATTGCTACTTGAGCTCCTCCTCATTGCAAGGTCTCTGGGCTAGAGCCCTCTGCAAACTGAAATCTCCGTTCCAATCTCTTCCCCTGGCTTCGGGGCAGCGCATGCTCGAAACAGAGAAAATAAAAAGATTTTGTCAAGGAATGAGTCAGAGTTGGGGCAGAGGGTGGGGTGGCAGAGGGGAGCAGCACCGCAATAGAAAGACCTTAAACTCCTCCCAGAGGAAGCCTGCAGCACATGCGTATCTTAAGATAAGGTTACCTCACCTTCCCCCTCACTCCTTCCTAGAGCAGCGCTAAACTAACGAACGCTGGCTACCTGCCTAACTGTCTTTCCCTCCTTCCCTCTGAAGTCATTTATTGCTCTCGTTTTAAGATTCTCCAATTCTTGTCTTTTCTCCACCCATGGCTTCCGCTCCCTGCACAGCCGCGTGAATTGGCTGAGGACCGTCTATGTCCTTACATCAACAGCAGCAGCAGCAGGGGTATCACAGTACAAAAGCAGGCACCAAGAGCCAAGATTATGTCTTCGGTATCTCGCCAGCTCATGCAGTGCGTATATATCTTCTGTAAATAACCCTCAGTTTTCACATGGATTATTTAGACTTTCTGATGAAACTGCAGAAATGTCAATGCGGCGCCTGAGCGCCCAATCAGGCAGCGGCTCCCTGACCCCTGCCCTCCTCCTCTCCAGCATGACTGCTATTATCTTCAAGGGGAAAAACCCTCCTTGTCTCTCGTTATACCTTTTTTATGATCTAGGATTCTGTTAATAATGACTCCATGTTACATAAAACAGATACATTAATGTCACCAAGTCCCAAAAGTACTGAATCAAGCTGACTCCTTCAGAAAGGAAAAAAGTAATAGATATAAGCAAGGGAAAGCCTTAATAAGAGCGCAGATCCTGAGGACGGGAAGAGCTCCACCAGATCGCTTTCTCCTTCCTATTTGAAACGGGGTATTTAAAGAGCCATGCAGCTAGAGAAGATCAGAGTGGTGGCAAGATGACTGTGAACATGCCATCAAAGCGAGCAAATCAAACATGTGATTTCAGGTGGTGCTGCAAAGGCATGCTCAGCCTGTTACACTTGTGTGCTCCGGTCCCAGTTGCTAATGGGGAAAGGAGATGGAGAGGCTAGGCAGCCCAGCAACCTGGCACTCACCTTTCATCTCCGGAATAAAAGTGCTGGCTTAGACCAACAGCTTTGGAGAAATAAGTTGCCTGGACTCAGAGGAAAAAGTGGCCAACCCTTTGACCTATGCATATGGCTGGGGCTACTTTTATTCCTCTAGAGCTGGAGCAGATTTTACAATTAAAAGCAACACCCAGTGATTGTTAGCGCCTGACAAATATTAAAATAGAACAAAATCTTTAATTAGAGGTATGAAGACATTTAGTTGCAAAACTATTAATATCTGAAAGCTTCAGGAAAGAAAACCCAGGATAGTCTGGCCAAGCCATCTGCTATAGAATACAATGCAGAAGAGTGCTGTGATCAGAAGGAAACATTGGCGGTGCTCACACAGATACACGGTACACATCTGGGTGTCAAAACCCCTGTGAATTACATCCAGGGAAGATGAAAACGGATTAAATAATTCGTAAGTAGTCACAAGTAAAGGAAAGAAAAATTACATGAAAAACTAAGTCATGTTTGCTGAATCTTGTGTGGCTGGGCATCGGGGTTTTTTCCACCAGCTGTAGCCATAGCAGATATTTTGATTCCCACCTTGACGAATTTGGGAAAGGGTAAAATCTTAAGGCCAAGATAAAGCGCATAAACAGATGAAGCATCTTTTATAGAGTGGCACCCGCTAACACGTAAGGCTGAATCTGGCTCAGTGAAAACGTGAGGAGAAAACGAGGGGCCCTATGGAGCCCCAGCTTGGTCCTCCAGAAAGGTGAAATCAGGGCAGGAAAATAACATCAGCCATGATGAGTGCAACTTCCAGAAGAACTCAGGAGTTACCTCATGTACCTATGTAACAAATAGGGAACAATCTAAATTAATGGTAAAGGTCCGAGCGACAGACTTTTGTTTCCTTCTTTCACCTGGCCCGTTGAGCCTGGAGACCACCGCATGCTGCTCTCTTTGGAGATGAGGAAGAAGTTCCTGCATACAACAGGCTATATACGCAGTGGGTGAGCTGGTAACCAAGTAATGCCAATAGCACACAAAACATGAGACTGTTGAGTAAGGGAGAGGAAAAAACAGAAAATGAGAATGTAGAAGGTTGCTCCTTGGGAAACCTTCTTCGGTCTCCATCAATACATCAACTTCTACCAGTCTGTACTGTAACAGGAAAAACCTCTCACCACAGACAGAGCTTGTGGAACAGCCCTGTACCACTGCTCGAGTGCCATTTAGACTCATCTGTACAAACAAATCCAAATTCAACTCCCCTGACAGAGATCCTCCAGAGTATTAGATCTATTAAAATTCATATTTTGCAATTACTTCAGTTTACTTTGCTTCTTTTCTAGGTTTTATGCTAAATTACATGGATGGAGGATCAAGCTTCACCTACAAAAATCTATTGTTTTCTGGGTTGTGACACTGTTAGAACAAATTTTAAATCATGTGATACAATCATCATCATTTTGATTGATAGGTTCACTTTAGACCAGCCTGTGCATGTTTAATAGAGCAAAATCTGACTTAATCTACTATTTTCTAATTTAACATAAATAAAGTACATGACACATTAGCCATTTTTTTTAATTCACTACCGTAAGATGCTCTAACAGTGATGAGGTTTTTGTGTTTACACAGCATACCATAATACAGTGGCTACCACCAATTCCTTCCATTTCTTTGGGTGAAAAAGTTCCTAAGTCTCTGTTCCTAATTCATAAAATGGACATACAAATTTTGATCTCAGAAGTGGTAGGAGGATTAATTTGTGAACAACCAAAAGTATAATGTAAGTGCTAGGTGCAGTTATTTTAAGTGCTAAATACCTCACGATGATGGCAGATAGGAGTAAGACAGCAAAGAGACTGCAATTCTGGGGTTTTTTTCATTATTGTATAGACAATGCTAGCCCTCAAAGTATGCCAGGCATTTTCCAGATCAGAAGAAAATGTGATCCCTACTCTGAGAGTGCCTAATCTAAAAAGTCAAAGATGAAAAGAGGGAAAGGAACTCAGGATACAAAGGAATCTATGTAGTGACAGGTCCCAGCTTGTTATTTTAATTAAAAATATGCTAAATCCTTCTTTTTGCCTCTTTCAGCCCTCTCATCCAGGCTCTAAGCTTCAATTCCAGTGCCTGCATAACGCTCCCTAATCATCCAAAGCTCCCCCCACATAAAGGAGCTCTTTGGAGCCCGGGTCAGAACAGGAATGGGGTACGCGGCAGAGTGCGACAGTGGGTAGGATGACAGTCCCCGAAGGCTGGAAATCCAGCAGATCCAGCTCAAACATGTTTCCAGAGAGCCACGTATGTCCTACCAACAGGGGCCCTTGAATTCAGAGGCTTCTTGCAGCTTACAGGGGGTAAAGTGAAGAAAAAGCCCACAACACTGGGTCCCCCTTCACCTGCACACGTGTGTAGCTTGAGAAATGCATCCACGGCACTAAACACAGTCTCCTTTCTCAGAGGACCCTGGCATGTCCTCAGAAGGACCATCAAATCCTCTGAGCCAAATACATAAAAATGATACTTAATCAATTATTAGAGAGTGAGCCAGCAGTGTCGTCCTAGTTTAAATCTTCCAAGAGTTTTACCAAGGCTTAGAGATCCCACCCGCCCCCTTCCCGACGCCTTCTAGTCCTTCCTGTTGGCTTGCCCCCAAACCCGAGGCAAACGTCTCCCGGTGCAGCTGACTGCTCCACTCCCCCACTGCCCCCGGAGCCCAGTGGATATTCCTTCAGATGTCTAACAAGCGTTGAACACAACTGAGGTTTAGAGAGAGACAGAAATCAATACTGCAGCTTCCACTAGTCACGCTGGGGGATTAGCCGTCCCAAGGAAAAGCACAGACGGTTGAATAGGAGAATCATGACTCCGAATAACGCAAGAGGTTTATGAAGCTGGAACACAGCCTTTGGCCTTGATAACCTCCAGCTGGCCTGGAAGAAAAGCAGGCGGTGGAAACAAGCGCTCATAGCATCCTCCCCTTCCGCATCAGCGGGGCAGGAGCTGGCCTCAGCGCATCCATCCGCTGTGGCACACCGGGGAGGCACTGCAAGGCAGCAGGCAGGGGACGGCCCCGGTCCGTGCCGTCATGCTGAGCACTGCATGGCCATCGGTGTTTTCCAGACCTCCGTTGCAGCTGGGTGACGTATTTCAGTTCTGGAGCTTGAAGGGGAGCAACCCCAACAGCAACAAATGCCAGGAAAGGCAGGTGGCGTGGGTGAGATGCAAAGGCATGTGCTGAATCCTTTAACTGTGAATCAGGTTCATCACAGTGTGAAAGGAGAGGTAGAAGACATGGAGAATGCTCGGTTCATACCATTGCCAAAGGAGGCCCCACAAACCTCTAGTAATGAGAGATATGGGACCTTGTGTCACTGCTAACAAGTACCTCTGTCTTAAGAAATCCAGATCCTCTTTGATCTGGGAACTCTGCAAGAACCATCTATTTTTGATGGGTAAAGGCAGAGTTAAGACAAGCACTCAAATAGCAAAGTCATTTTTAGCTTAGCTAACATAATATAATTTTCTGTGGTTTTATGAGTTGAGGACTTGTTGCTCTCTATCGCTCTCGCTTTTGTTGATTTGGTTGCTGCGTTAGGACTCCAAAAGCTGCAGACGCAAGTTTTTTATTGTCTTTAAATTGTCACAGGTGAGAAAACAGGGACTACAGAGGAGAGGAAGGGGGAAGCAATGTTCAGAAGGCCTTCAGGGTTTAATGAGGCACCGGTAACGTATTTGCGTAGTTTGAGAGAGGTCTTTAATGACCTCTGAAGTTTCCAACATTTTTGAAGTTTACAGCCCAGCATCAGGTTTCTGGGAACACCGAGTTAATAAATGCTCTCAAACTCACTCCTAGAGCCCACACAATCACAGAGTCACAGTTTGCGTCGCTGCCCAGGAAGCATCATTGATTGCCCATGGGACTTGCAAAGTCATTCTGTGAAAGCAGATGAGTTCTTTACAATCCAAATTTCACTCATAGTGAGAGAAGAGCAATAAGACAACAGAGGTGTAGAAGAGCAGATGAAGTTCAAGTAATATGCAGAAAAATGCCTCAAGGTGATTCTTTGGTCACAAGCCCCTGTAAAGCGCTACTTCTTTTTTATTTAGCTTTCTGGTTTTTTTCAAGTGAATTAACACAGGGGGAAAAAAGGTGTCAATACTTCTCAATATAGCAGCTGAACACAGCTGTTAAGTTACAGCACAGTAGAAGATTAGCAAGATGCCCTCTTATACATATCTTCCTGAAAATAAGCCCCATTTATGACCTGAACACTTCTATTATTTCATTTCCCCCAACTAGTCACATTCATCTCTCCTGATGTCCAACAACTGAAACTAAAGATGATGTGGAACCACATACTGCCCATGGACGCTCACACAGCTTCCCTCTGCATTTCAGAATGGTCTCTGGTCCACTAATACTAAAATTTATTTACCGTAACTGAAGTTTATACCCATGACCTGGAGCAGGTCTGTACCCTGTTGCCTGGTCATGCAGGACTGTCAGAGAATGAGCTCTGAACTTCAGCTCAAAGCTTCAGAGATGCTTCAGACTTGCTCCATTTTAGGAAAATCTAGTAATTTTGAATGTGCTAACCAATTATTTGCAGAAAAGGACTTAACAGTAGACATGGTGGAAGCGGATGAGGAACATGCCTGCCCTGCCTGTGACTGCAGGTATGATCCATGAACGAGGTGATTACCTGGGGTAGTGGTCAGATCTGTACAGCCAAACACACGTGAATATTGTATGTCCAGGTAGGCTGATTCACAGGAACCTGCTCTTTTGCCCCAGAATCTGTGGCAGAAGCTATGCGATCATCCCACCCTTACCCTGCAGGCCTTTTGCTTTTAGGTTGGCTAGCGGGGTGGCACGGCGGGACCACGGTATTTTAACCTGGCCACCGGCGAGCCCGTTAGCCACCTGCCCAGGACTGCGAGTGGGACAGCTTCTCCCTTCCTATCTTGGACAAAGTAAGGTCAGATCAGTGTGCCTCGGCTGTGGCGCATTGCTGCGGGCTGAGATCAGCCTCCAGCACAGGGAGTGCATCGCTCCCTCGTGAGACCATCAATCTGTCCCCGTCCCCACCCCCACCGCTCCTTCTCCCGCATTAACCTAAAATATGAGCGCATGTGCTGGCCCCCAGTGCTTCTGCTCCCAGAAACCACGCTGTCCCCTCCCTCCAGCGCTCCTTATCTAAGGCAGCGTGTCACTGCAATTTTATGGTCAACATTACAGGCTCAAGCCCTCCTTTGAGCCAATCGCCCCGCGCCGCATCCGTTAGGAGAGCAGCCAGGCTTCCCGCGAGGAGCTGCCTCCTGCGCTGCGCTGCCTGACCCCCTCCGCCGGCAGCCGCCATAAATCTGCCGTACCTGATGGGAGATGGGCTTTTTAGGATCTCTCAGGGTGCTTTGAGGTAGCACTTCTATGAACTCCGTGCCACAATAAATAATGCTACCTGCAATATGTCTTTGGGAACGTGTCAGCAGCGGCTGTCCTGCCATGAATTTTTATTCTTTTGCCGTCTGGAAGATAGATTCCAGATACAGCATTTCCCCGCACTTAGTGTCAAATCTCTTTACCCCTTTGCCCCGGCAGAATGACAGGGACCACAAATAAAATAAAATAATAAAAAAGAAGCATAGGAAAAATGGCCTGAGAGCAGAGGGAAAGCACTAAACTCACCTCTCTCTGCAGCTGAGCAGCTTCAGAGATGACAGCAGTGACTACAGGCAGGGGCAATTTGGAATAGGAAGAAGGTAATTTTTGTGCACTGCCGATAAGACTTCTGCAGGAGGATTCCACAGAAAGGAGTGTAAAGATAAAATTGCTATAAAGAGTATAACACACATAGAACTGGAAGACACTGGAATGTGGGCATGCATGCCATCCCAAACTGCTGTGCCACAGATGGGGAAATAAAGTACTGACCCCAATAAAGGAAGGGGTTTTTTTTAACGAAAAAACCTTTCTTACTATAGAGAAAAAGGTCATACAGGAAGACTAATGAAGGGGCCTAAATATTTGCAAATCTTGCACTGCAGAGTGCAAAAGAAAGAACGCTGTAACAATTACCAACAGGATTCCTATGAAAAAAGGAAATTGCAATTGGCATGAGAATCCTGTAATGTTCATTTGGATTGCTGAAAAACAGCGTGCAGTGCACCCCAGGGGTCAGTAGTGGGGCCAATGGTGGTTAAGAGCTTCGTTAACAAGCTGGACATGCACAGACAGAGCACACCTTCAGCAGGTCTCTGTAGATGATACAAAAGCGGGAGGAGTAGTCGACACACTAGAGGGTTGTGCTGACACTCAGAGGGACCTCAAGGGGGCTAACAGGAATCTTGAAATTCAACAAAGGGAAAAGCTCAGTCCTGCACCTGGGGAGGAGCAACCCCAGGCACCAGCACACGCCAGGGGCTGACCCGCAGAGAAGGCCCCGGGCTTGCTGGTGGACATCAGGGTGACCAGAAGCCAGCCTCCTGCCCTCACGGCAAAGGCAGCCGGCAGCATCCTGGGCTGCACTGGGAGGAACACTGCCGGCGGGTGGAGGGAGCTGATCCTTCCCCTCTACTCAGCACGGGTGAGGCCACATCTGGAGTACTGGGTCCAGTTCTGGGCTCCCCAGTGCAAGACAGATATGGACTTACTGGCTGGATGAGACAATCTCCAGAGGTGCCTTCCAACCTCAGTGACTCTGTGACCTGTTTGAGGAATCCAGGCTTTACTTTCTAGTTACCACATATAAACAATGGAGTAAACTACCCTTAGGACTCCAAAAGACTTTAAAAAAAACCCAGGCAGGTAAAATATTATTAGTTGTACAATTCAATTTGGAATATGAGAAATATCTGCTCAAACAGCAGTATAGCAGCCGGAAAAACTCTATAAAAATATAAACAGTTCCAACTAGACAGGAGTTCCCAGTGCACAATTTTTTTCCTCTCAGCTTCCCTCTTCTAGCTCAGCGCCTTATATAAAACCAAAATAATGACTCTTTTCCACTTCTGAATACTGTCTGGGCTGCAGTGCAGCCTTATCTTAATTTGAAGACATTATTTTACTTTCTTCCTTTACTCTGATGAAATTACCGAGTTTCACATCCCTTACATCTAAAAGATATTAGGACAAGCACTCCAGTATCTTCACATTAATATGCACATGCCAGTGATAACATAAAGCATGTTAAAGACCTGACTGTTCTACCACTAAGTCACCATTGTCCAGTCTTCGAGTGAAGTCAGAATATATCGATGCCATATGAAATGTCCCCTTCAGCGTAGGTGCTTCCCCATTCACATAAAAAATGATTACACTGTAGTTAGAATACAGCTACCCAGCTGCCTTAACATCTGTGCTCTTCCTATTTCCACCTTTGAAATTGAACTTTCAACACTGGAATTGAGACTTTGTTGAATATATATTACTGAGCAATAGTCATACGAAACAAACCACCCAAAGATGTTGAGCAACTTCTTTTGCCACACAGCAGAGTTAAAGTGGAGGAGATTTACAAGGTCATTGACAAATGCAAGTATTGATTGAGTATTAAAGTGTCTTGTGATTAATACAGCCTTCGAAGTAATTAGTGCAGAAGATCTCTTATATCTCACCATGTTTAAATAATGTATCTGTGAACATGCAGGCCCCCTGTCAATCACTCTGGCTGAGGCCAAACATCATATCACCTGATAACTCATTTGGAAACTGGGCTTCCTGCCTGCTGAATATCTTTCAAAAACAGCAACTCTTCCCTAATTGCCTGGGGTGACCTATATTTAGAGCCTTGCAGTTCACTGGGGGGGTAGAGAGGGAGAAGAGAGCTAGAAAAAAATGCTAAAGCAGGCTATTTGTACAATAGTAATAAAAACCCAGGAGAAATATCAGAGGCACTGAACAGAACTGGCTGAGGGACCCATAGCAGAAAGCATTTGCTCAACCCAGATACTATTGCTATTCCCGTATCTGATGTACCCATACAACTCTCTTCCATTCACACTTAGGTAAGAGTCCAGATTTTTTCATACAGTAGTCAATGCTAAAACTGGGAATTATGGAATTGCAATTTGGTTTTTTTATTCAAAGAAATATGTAAGCCAAGATGGACACAATTTCTCCCAGGTCTCCTAAGTTTTCATTGGGGAAAGAGGTGTTCGACTAATACTTCTCAAGCTATATCTGTATCTGGCTTACTAACGGATCCCAGAAATCTATGATTAGAATTTCTATCATTAGAATAATAGAAAACAGGACTGGAAAGGACCTTACAAAGTCACTAAATTGATCTTTCTACCCACAGGCAGAATCAATTACACCTAAGCATCCTAGTATCCTGGCATCCTAGATTGAAAGGATGGGTCATGTTAATCTAATAGCAAACTGGTTGTAAGCTCTTGATCAATTTTCAGTCATCTGCATCCTCATTTTCCCACTCCCTGGGACTTGGGAGCAACAGGCTCATAGCAAAGTTTAACTACTCTTGAGGTACAGGAGTGCAGGAATAAGAACAACTTAAATTCTAAAAGAAAAATTATGCTCCAAAGCCAGAAAATCTTCAGGACAAAGTAGATAATGGAAAAAAAGAGGGTGGAAAAAGTATCTGCAGTGTGTAGGAGGTACAGAAGCATCACGGGAAGGAGGGCAAAGACAAGGAATATGCACAATCAAACTCAAAAAAGCTTAAGTTTTGGAAACATTATTGCTCGTTTATTTCCCATTTTTTTTGCAGCTATTTAAGGAATACTTTTTTTTCTTTCATTGTTATATAGTGCAGCATAATACCTAGATAAAAAATATAGACAAGAATATGCTGAGAGGAAGACTGTAAAAAGATCTAAAAAAGTCACTCTGCTCTTCCACACGTGCTCAGTGACATTACAAAACCAGTGTGCAGGGAAGCTCACATTCCTCATATCAAAGACTCGGGCTCTGTGTGGGGCTCTACAGTCTGTATTTAAACAAACTCTTTGAGCCCCTCTTGGTTAGTCCTTGAAGTAGCTTCTGCAGAGGGAGAAACCTCAGCTGATGCCAAGGAGACTCAGGGTAGGGCTGGCAGTCTCAGTATCCCTGTCTCAGCTCTTGGTCCCCACCAAAGTGGCCTAAATCTAATCTGAAACGAGGACACCATCATCTACGGGAAGATAAGGCTGTCAGCAGTTGCCAGAACTACGCGTGAGTCTTTCTGGAGCAAGCCCGTGTTTATCGGTCACCTAGATCTAGGAGGTAAATGCTCTGCCATAAGTGCCACTTCAGCAAAATAAGCAGCTTTACACCTTCTGGGTGCTTTTTGGAGTCCACGAAGCACCAGGCACTCATCTAATGTCTTCTTAATCTCTTTCCTACCATTTTTTTTTTTAAACAATTGTAATCACAGGGTTTCTCTGAAGCACACTTAGAGATCGTTAAACATTTACTGCTTATTGGGTAAATAAGGCTCTGGGAAACGGTTTCCTTCGAACTCATTCATTTCTGAACTGCTATTTGATTCCAGTTTAGAAAAAGCGAAGAGCTGAACTGCTACACCACTATCCATCTCAATCTCTCTTACACTTTCCTCTAATGGAGGCGAAGGATTGGCCTAAAACATACAAATATTCTGGTGTTCTGCAAACATCGTACACTTGCTTACTGGGCAGCGTCAGGTGGGTGCACAGATGCCGACCAGAGCATTCCTGGTTTAGAGGAGAGTTGGGGACCTCAACATCAATGTACTTCTGGAGAAGAGACAGCCCTTGCTTTCCACTGCCCAGTTTAACTTTCAGGGGTTAAAATATGTAACATACAGAAGTTAATCACTCCCATACACAATCAAATCAGAGCAATTCCTAAACTAATTTAGAGGGGGTAAGAAGAAGGGAAAATCCTTCTTCCTGGAAGACGGTGAAAGAAATCCAAACCTGAGACTTGTGGCTTTTTCTTTAGACGAAGCACTAGAAATATTCTCCTGCCTTTAGTGTGAATCTCACTCTCTTTTTTTTCTTGCACCTGCTAATGTTCCATAACTCATAAGTCCCTCTTCCTTCCCCTCTTACAAGTTTATTTATTATGACTATTTTACCAGCTATTGGTTCAACACACTCAAATATTCATCATTTAGTTCTCTGGGTAAATCGTATTTAATCAGCACAGGAGAGAAAATAGCATAATTATACATGCCGGATACCATTACACTCAGAAGAAATTAAACCTTGTCTTAAGCTGTCCAGTGGTGCCTCTGATGAAAACAAGCAGGCTGCATTGCTAGGGAGGTTACCGAGAGGTTAGTGGCCATATAGGGCCAAGGGTACCTTCTAGGATCTCTGAACCCAAGGAATAGCGAGTGGTGGAGATGCAGAGAGGGAGAAAGAGAGAAGCTACTATGGATGAACAGAGAGCACCAGAATTTGTCACAGTGAAGCTAGTAAATGCATCTCTTTTTTTGAGAATATGATAAGCCCGACTGCTACATTAACTATAGTGCAGAAAACCAAGGTTGCTACACGGAGATGTGGTGGTTGTAAATAAATCCTGTGCACAAAAGTCCTCTCTGAAGAGTAAGGACAAAGACAATGCATGTTTCATCTCTGGCCTTAGGATGAGGCTTGCTTTAGCAGATGGTGAATTCTTCCGAGTAGGAGCTAGGCTTCCTTGGTTGGTTGGTCTGCTAGCGGCGCAGCACCGAGCTTTACCGGACGGCAAATAAATAGTTCAACACCAAAACGGAGGGAAGAGAGGACATCCATACAAATTACCAACCCAGAGGTAGTGCCTATTCTACTTTGTGCCTATTATAGTACTTCTGTGTAATGGGTCTTTTTAAGGTAAATAATTCTATTTTAGTAATACTAATGGACAAATTCTTTACTGATCGATAAAGTCCAAAAAGTTATTACAGTAATGAAGATGCAAATAGATTTTTAAAGTTGCTCAGAGGAAGAAGTGGGACAGACTTCTCCAGTTGGCACTTAAAACTTGGCATTACCCTTGTATAAAGTATCACAGTTTACCCAGGTTATGGCATGAAGTGCTACAGGAGACATTTCACCTGAAGGCTCTTCTTATTTATCACTTGACATCAGTGCTCAGAGACGACTACCCAGGTTCAGATAGAACAATGGCCAGAAAGGCTGAGTGTTGTATTTTATTTATTATTTATTTTTGGCTAATAATACATCTGAGGTTTAGATAAGTAACTAAGAGGAAGGAGAGCTCCTTCTAGTCCATCCTGCTGCCGACAATTAAGAAACCTCAAAGTAATTTTTGAAAATGTCAGCGTCTCATTTAGCAAACGGATAAATAATGAATGAAGCATAATCACTGTCCTGTGCTGGTGGTACAGCTTCGCGGTGTCATTAGTAAACTAACGGTATAATATCTTCGTGTCACAGTTTAATTATATCTTGTAATTAGTTTCAGCAATGGATTGCACAGAGTCAGGCCCCCTGAGCTAAACAAAAGGTAATAGAACTTTCAGAGTCCTCGCATAAATCAATTATGAAAGTGTCCTGTGTTATTTGAGGCTTGTTTGCTGTAATTTTATGCACAAAGAAGAAATGATCCCTGCTGCCTATGGAGGGCGATTCACCTTACCGATTGCCTGCCTAAATGAGCCTGAGTACTACAGGAGCACGAGCCCATCCTGCACTGTACGTCTATCAATGCACGCTCAATCTAAAGCGGGCTGGTAAGCATGGCTGCTGAGAGAGTGAGCCGTGTGAGCCAGGTATAAAAAATGTACCTTGCCATTGTAAACGCCACAAATACAGGAACATTACATGCAGAGACGGTAAGACGGTACTATGATTTTTCTGTTGTTATTGCTGATGTGTTATAGGCTAGTACTGAAGTTTGGCATTTCACAGGTATTATTCATGTAACCCTCTGCGTCCAGAGCTGCATGTTGTTGCATTTCTGTTTGCTAGCCCAAGAGGACCACACCACCATCCAATAACACCTACACCTTCCTTCTGCCTCTTCTTCATCCACAGGGTGAAAAAATGCCCCCGTGCGAGACATCTGATCTCTAGTTTGCATTAGCACATCAAGACACGCCACTAGCACTGGTTCCTGGCCCAGTGACTGTCTTCCTCGTACAAACATGCTTGGGTTAGTTCTTTCTCCTGCTTCATTTCTGACATTGCGCATTTGCTGCCACAGGAATGAATCAAGCAGAAGAGGGCCATATTGGAAACAGATCCGTACAGGCTGAAGGGTCCATTGAGGTTATGGAATTGTAATTGCAGCAGATCAGAATCTCTGCTGCCATCCTGCAGGCTGCTACTTAAGCTCCGGAAATTCTACAGAAGACGCTCTTTTCTTAAGAGCTCTTTGTACCGCACCAGGAGTGCGTGCATATATAAACTGCAGATATAAAACCCCATACCTGTAAAGTGGCTGTGAATGATCTCCACTACCCCAGCCTATAACTTCCCACATAGTTTCAGGGAAAAAAGACTTGCGTTACCGGAATTGAATGTATAAAGTAACGTTTCACAGTTCAGGCTTAATAGCTGTATTTTATTTGCATATTTTTTCCACAGTCGTCTTAAGAGTACTACGTATTCTGTTACCATTCCTCTACGTACTGATGCACACGCATGGCTCTCACTGCTCCGGTGTCTGAGTGCCTGAATCATTTGTCTTTTCACGTTCCTCCTCTGCCCCCACTGCTTGGTGTTGGAAGCTGCCTATGTTACGTGGGATGGAGAAGGAGGGGGGGGGGNTAATTGTGGCCTACCGAGACCTCCAAAAGCAAAAAAGGCTCAAAGCAGAAGCAAAGGGCTGTCCACAGGTCACCCAATCTGAGTCGGAGTGTCTGGGATCCCTACTGCGGGCAGCAGAGGAGAAGTGTGGAGAAGAGTCTGAAAGGTGCCAAGACATGTAATCGTCTCAGTTCTGATCAAGCTGCAAAACACACTGGGGTCCTGGTTCAAAGCCCTCATCAAGACTGCCTTGAAAGTGAATCTAGTGGCGTGCTGGCCTTTCTGTTTATACAACAACTTACAGGTTTAAATGAAAAGCTGCTTGATAAAGCAGCCTGAATCCTCCTATTGTGAGCCCTTCAGCAAATTTAACAAAAGAAAAAGCACAGACTAGAAAAAAAGGGGAAAAAAAGTCCACTCCTCGGAGCGGTGCTGCAATCCGGCTGGTTGCCATGGCGACATGATGACTTGTTCACATGGCAACATACCTTAGGTCCACTATTAAAATGATGAGAGTAAACTGGGTTGCACTAAGTATAGTATCCTGTCTGCTGTACAAGCCTTTCTCTGCAGCAGGAGCTGGGACAGATACTGGTGTACGGGAGGAAGGGAGAGGAGAACAAAGCTGGAGACGGCAGTTTTGGTGGGCAGTGGGAAAAGAAGGGGGATAAACAGCGTTCTAGATCTGTATCTGAGATGAATGACAGCTACGCAGACGATAAATCAGATTTTGCTTTGATATAAAGTCTGCCTTTATAAGCTAAAGGATGTTTTCCATACATCAGTAACATGCTCCAGAGGGCACTGAACTTCTTTAGGAAGTGACCGCTAGCAAGGACTGGCAAAAAATAAGCGGGGGGGGGAAATCACTGGAGATCCTATCAACACAGAACTAATTGTGTTAAAAGTCAAACTTCAGAAATAGCTGCTACAGCAGTGAAATGCAATCACGCAGTTTGTCATTTACATTAAAATCCTAAACGACTAGCAAGTGGTAAATTGTGCAACATCTATTTAGTCAGAATGAATACCCAAGATTGCAAAAAATACATCCTCATTGCAGTGTTATTGGTGTGTTTTCTGCAATTCTTTTAATTTTAACGGATTTAAACACCTCCTTCTGATAGCACAGAAAATTGCGATACTGCTGGGGAACTCATCATCCAGTTGTCCCTCATTTAGATGAAGGACAGGATGAATCTCCTTGGTTTATGAAGCATGTACATTGTACAACAGACATGAGAAGTCCCTTAAAATATAAAATATGAGAAAAAATTCCTTTACTACAGATCCTATTTTAATTTTGCCTGCTTCCTTGTATTACTTTCTGTAGAAGGCAGTAGCCCGGTTTCTTTCTTGCTCACCAACTTTAGCACAAACTTTTAGCTTAAAACCATATTTAGATAATGTAGTGATTTGGAGTACCAGCAATTCAAAGACACTAAGTGCAATCTACTAATGTTTACTTTTATCACGGAATAGTTAAACAAAACCGGTAATGGCATGAAGCCCGTAAGATGCAGAAGCATTCATTTTTCCTGTTCTTGTCACAGCTACAGTCTCAGCATGTTTCCCTTCCTTGTCTGCAACTCTTTTCTGTCTTCCCAAGATCCCTAAAATTTGCAGATGATTTCTGGGCAGCTCCTGCATCCCTTGCTCTCAAGCACTGCCTGCAGCACCCATGTGCTGCCAGGCTCTGCCCTCACGGAACGAGGGTGGCAGTAAGGCTTACGACAGCCTCACTGCTGTGCTGGTCAGTGCTTCATAGACGGCTTTGGAGGCCATCCTGCAAGCTCCTAGCATGGGGGGTAGGAAGGCCCCCTAATTTTAGCAGATGTCACAGCAGAAGATTCCCTTCATCTCTGCTACTGATGAAACAATAGCTTTGTCCCACTCCCCGAAACACAGTGAACGATAACTGCCTCATAAGGATGGTAAACTGTATGTGGAAAAAAAAGAAAAGAAGCCTGGTGTCTATCAAGCTATCATGACAGCTGCACTCATGTTTCCTCCTGAGGACCAAAATAACTACAAAGTGCATGAAATCATTAAGCACATGAAAATCCCAGAGGTAGGCTTGGGCTAAACCTCATGATTTCCCAACGAAAAGGCATCAAAGAACAATCCCTCATAGTTCATTTGCTGCTTCCCTTTGCTCTGCACATACCTGTATCAGTGAAGTTTGCCTTTGCTTGGTAAGCACAAAGCCTTAACTCTGAGTACGCTCTTTCTGCATGGAGAGGAGTTTCCCTGCCCGTCCTTCTGGGCTGTACAGCAAAGGTAAACAGTCATGGGGCAGAGACGGGAGAGAGGATGGCAGCAGCTGGAAAGCCCAAGCTGGAACAAAAAGCCTTCCAAGTGCTTCTGTACATCTGCACAGCCACATCTGCACATTCACAGTTTGTAGGAGCTTTTCCAAACAACAAAGGGATTCTGTCATTTTAAGGTAAAGTAAACACCATATTTTGCACGAGTCAATATGACAGTCCTTGCAGGAACACAGGTGATAAGGTGCTGATTTGGTAGGAGTCTGGGAATCTAACTTCATATAGTGGTGATGAAGTCCCATTTTTATTCACAACACTGTTTAGCCGATAAACTAAACGGTTCAAATGAACTTAGAATTTTTCAGCATGACGCAATGCTTTAATCAGATCTGTAATTTGATGTCCAGTACAGAAAGTTGTATGGCAGAAATTAAGGCTACATCTGACCAGAAAAATCTAAAAGCAAAGAAGAGACTTCATATTTCCATTTTGTAAAGACCAATAACTAACTGTAGAAAATATACCTATAGTATTTTTTTCAATTGGTATAATTCATAGACATTCAAAGTAGGCACAGAAAGTCTTCTGCAATGCTTTTCTTCTCTCATCTTCTCCTGCTCCACCCCTGGCATATTGAGAGATGACTTGCTACTTTCCACTCTCCGGTGGTTCAGCACACACCTAGCCAATCCCTCCTCTAAAATAGTTGCTTCTACAAATTGCAATGATCTTACTATTTAAAAAAAAAAAAAAAATCCCTATAAAGAGCAGAGAAGTGGAATCAAGTTCACAGATTCCTAAACTTTTCATGATAAAACTAATTTTAGAAATAAGATTTATCTGAAGGATAAATCAGGAAGGAATTTCAGCCACCTGTATGAACTTCATTAATGGAAAAGGAACCTGAAGGTTGACCAGTGAGACAACAGGTGTTTAAACAATTCCTTCTACCTATGGTCTCACATCGACTTTATTTTAAAGTTTCACTCAATGATGGAGTTGTTTCTTAGCTCCTTGTGTGCTTAGCCATTTAATTAAAGCAATCCATATTGAATTCATGTCCAGATGCCTTGACCAGCAGAGCCAGATCCTCATTGGCATGCCAGCTGCTCAAAGAAGAGCACAGCCCCTTGCATACTAATCAGAGGAGAAGGCAGTGATTCATCAGCCTACGATACTGCTTCAGCATCTACAAGCACTTATGACATGTAATTGCTGGTGCATAAGCAAGCCAGGCCACATTAAAAAGCCTACAGATAGTCAGAGATAAAAATTAATGACTTTTGCTTTGTGTAATCCTGCGTGCATTGGGGAGGGGGGAGGGGAGACTGGGATTAATGGACAAATGTAAGTAGGCACAAAGGAACAAAGAGTTTCTTGGCCTTGTTTACATATTGAACAATAATAATAAAAGAAAAGTGACAAGTTATGGGAAAGGCAAGTGTGAATTTTCGGCACGAGTGAGTTGGAACACTGCTTGCAGTTCATTATGGATGCAGAATTTCCATACTCATTATTCTGAAACAAACCTCCTTAGAAGGCTCTTCTGGGACCAATGGCAGCAGTTTTTATTATTCATCTTTTGCTAGTATTGAGGATGTCATTATAAGAGTTGCACAGATCTCTTGCTGCATGGCATGCAGGAAGAGAGGAGTATAACTATCTTGGGAGGAATAGCTTATTTTTCATGAGGCCGAAGTAACCAAAGAGTCAGGGTCATAGTGGGCCACAGTTGTAAAATCAAGAAAGAAGGGGGAGGTAAATCAAGGACAGCAGACAAAGACATTATGTTATGCATCCACAACAGCAGCTTCTGTAGATCAAGTTCTCATCAAAATATTCAGGCGTCAACATTGTCGTTTGAATCTCCCGCTTTCTGCCACAAATCCCCTTTCTTCCCAATGATGGATACACCCTCCTTGAAACAATTCTGAAGAAAAATGCAACTCTTCTGTTTTTATTTTTTCTTTAACATTTGCTTTCTTTTCTGTTTTCTGAAGTCTTGGTGAGATGTGTCTATCCAGGAAAACAGTGAAACTGAAGTTACTTGAGCCGTCTTTCTGCTCGGAGGTAACCAAAGGAAGGGACAAAAATGATGCATGTGTGATAGTGTGCATAATCGGAAACTTAGTCTCACCTAACATCTACCTCCAGCACGCCAGGCACAATAACCTACTTCAGCAGCTTCCAGAGGTAGAGGTCTATTGATTCCAGCAGAAATCTGCCCATGTACAATAGCAGAGATCTGGTAGCAGACTTTCCTTCCGTCATGAAAATTGCCAATTATGCGTACAGCTGCGTGTTCTCCATCACAGAGGCTGATACCTCTAGTTTCATTTCTAAAGGTGAATGCTAGCTCCATCTTGGACTCCAATTTCAGTCCACTTCAACCACTACACTCATCCAAGAAAGGCAATTTATTACCTGTTGAATGGAGGTTTCTACTCTGTAGCTGGGAAGAGTTATTTTAGGAACTATTGATTTATCCTAATTGCATCTATCTTAGTACTACAAAAAACTGCCATTGCCATGACAATAGTGTTTAAAAAAAAAAAAAAAGAAGACTATTCTCTAGTCAAGCTTGTTGTTCATTTTAATACAGTAGACAACAAACCTTTCCTACAGAGGTCAAATATGATCACTGCATGACTCGGAGGTAACAGTACAAACCTGGAACTTGGTTTAGCATCTAACCCAGGCACCGCACAACTGCCTCTTGGCACCTTCAGGTCCTGGAAACCGCAGTCTTTAGGACGCACTTTCAGCAGAACAACGTGAGAAATACCCAGTTGTGCCAAAAAAAGACACTTGGCACTGATGCCAAGAGCAACCACAATGCCATGCAGGAGTGACAGTATCTCTGACAGCACTCTTCCAGAAAGCCTTTCTCCCCACAAGTTCTTTGCCTCAGAGAAGACAAGACGGTTCCTGAGATTCACACACACCAGGGAGGAGAGCAAAGCTCTTAGCTTTTCCTTTTTCTGCTGGCTGCCCGTTACATGACTGACACGGCCATACCGATACACCGCAGACACGTGCTGGAATCTGCAGGTGAATGGCGGGCTGGTTGTTATACAGATACGGTCCTTTATGCAGCATAAATTAATTCACATTCAATTTGATCCCGTCGCCTAACTGGTCACATTTGTAAAGAAAGTCTGGAGGACTATGTAGCCTTCCCATCCTTTCACAGCCCTGAAGAATAGAGGGTAAAGTGCTGGGACTCACGAAAACAGAAAATCATTGATATCGGCAGGCAGCTGAGCAGAAACTCAGAGCTACCAGTTGTGTTTAAGGTCTACTGCTGTGTTACAACCTTTCATTCTGCAAACCTTGCTCTTTATTTATCGGTTACCCCAGTTAATTTCATCTGTTTTGCAGAAATATTTACTGAGGGTAGGTGAGGGAAGCAGAAGCTGCAGCTGCATCCACAGTCGCCATACGATTTATTTACAACTGGGGCTTTGTGGTGCAGCTAGATAAAAGAGGATTAAATTACGCTTTGTAGATTAAGAGTCTGAACACTATAAAACTCATAAGCCTTTGTATGCTAAGCAAGAACTTTTGACTCCCATAGGAGCTTGCAACAGAGATTCTGCATACACATAGAAGACTTGAACTTTTTTGATATTTCAGTGTATCTTTCACAGAGATATTATCAATCTGTTTTGGAAACATTTTGTCAGCACCAAAAAGTTAAACTGAATAGTGATGTCCAGCATATTTTCATCTCAGTTCCTCCACGCAATCATTCAAATAGACTTTCCTATTCTAACGGTACTATCACCACTTATACGTTATCCGTACATCCATTCCACTGCTCCCTTCCCACTAGAAGAATACTGTCCCAGATCTTTGCTTACCAGGAAAAGAGACTAATACAACACCCCCACCTCCCCCTCTTTTCCTGCCCCCTCTCTTCTCCTCTTTCCCTTGTCTTCTCATATATAATTTACAAAATGCATGCAAAAAATTCTTCTTTCAAGAGAACTTTTTCTTATATTTAGATAGTATTCTGCTTAAAACAAGGGCAAGTGGCACTGTTTGCAGATAAAGAAAGCAAAAGAAGCTTTGAGTCTGTACAAGACCATAACAAAAAAATCTACGTATGGATCAGCTACAAAGCAGAAAGATGTGTCTGTGTCTGTATGTGTGTGTATTTTCAGCTAAGAGGGAAGCATCTCTCCAAGGATTCAATCAAATTATTTCTTCCTCAACCTTATTTTCCATTTTTCCCTCCACACTTTTAGGAGAGAATTGAAGAAACATTTCAGTTTGATGTACATATACAACCATCTTCTGCAATGCTAGACAGAATGAGCTGATAACCTGTTTCATGTGGAGATGTTTGAGGCTAGCCACTGTGATAGTCCACCAACAGCAGTTCCTGGATTTAAAAATACAAAATGAAAGTTTCCTATGTAAAAACCGTTCAAGAAAGCGGGGATCTTCTTTATACGTTATGGGTTGGACATTTTAAGATAGGTCTTCCATTATCATCAGTGATGGAAAAGGCAAAGTGGGTTTAGAGCAACTATTAGCAATCTCTGATACTCAAGATAATCGTGCAGAAACTAGTTCAGGTGTGTCTAATTCACCTGCAAGGCTGGTTGCTGACATGGCTACCTGCTTCTAGGGGTGGATCAAGCCCCGACATCTGTGCAGGGCACTACTCGGCAAGGAGCAGACAGCCCCTCAAGGCCCAGCTCGAACCCGCAAAAGGACTGGCCTCACCTTTCCTCCCCAGCACCCACAACCCCCGGTAGGCCGCCCGCGCCTGGCAGCCAGCCCTGCGGGTTTGCACGGCTCGTGGCACACCAGGTCTGCCGACGGCACCAGGGCCTGCGTGCTGCGGCCCCCACCCGGAGGTGGCACAAACGCAGCCCCCGTCGCCGGGGCCTCTCCCCGACCCCCCCCAGCCCAGCGCCCGGGGTTAACCGGCCTCGCACCTGGTCACGCAGACCTTATTTTGCTGAAATACGATGGGTTCCATACATCTCGCCACGTAATCCGATAGGAAGCGACTGTTGCTGGACAAGTGCTGGGAGAAACGGCTCCCCAGTATAAGCCGGCTCCAGCTAAGTAAGGAAGCTCTAGGGGTGGTACTGGATGTTAACTGCCCAGGAATAGCTAAGAAGGGCATGTTAAAGAGTAATCGCTAGGTAACTGTCTCAGACAGACAGAAAGAGAGGGGGGAAAAAAACCTGAAGTAGCTATCTTTAAAGAGAACAAGCAGATCTGAGTAATCCAATTTAGGGGAGATAAGAGTCTGCTGGTAGCACTGTCCTTTAACTGGACAAACGCCTTCGTTCAAGTGTCAACCCCAATCCTGGGGAGGTCAGCGTACGGGGCCTGCAGCCTAATGTACTCCTGAATTGGCTGAGTGGATTTCCGAACAAACACGCTGGTCCAACAGAATTGATTTTCAGCAGGCTGTATGGGTCCCTAACGTAATTATCCTGCAGTGAGTCAGTTCACAGCAGCCCCTGCATTTAAAAGCTGCTGGTCAGCCGAGAGGAGAGGTTACCACCGGTGCCTCAGCCTCTCCGCCAAGTACAGCTTCGCTTTTAATTGTTTAAACAGCAGTGGAATTTCTTTTGCTCTTTCTCAACAGAGAATCATTATATCCCTGTTTAAAGAGGTCTGGAGGGACCTCAGAAGAAACTTTCCCTTCAAGCTTTGTGTGCTAATGAAAAAAATCAAGTCATAGCTCTCTAATAGGCAAATTCAATTTATAACAAGCAAATACAATCATCTCGACACCAGCACTACACCACAATAAAAATTCCCTGGCTTTTGCTGCGCGAAGGCTCCGCTGAAACGCAGCCCGGTGCCAGGCCACTTGGCCCCATCAGCCACAGGCCACCCCCTCCAGCAGCCACAGCCAGGCGGGCGCAGCCGGCTTGGCTGCTGCCCTGCTCCAGCCATCCCCAAAACCACTGCTCCAGCCTGGGCAGGCCCCCGACTCCTCAGGGAAGAGGGGAAGAGGACATGCAGGTCGCTGCTCTCAACCGCACAGGTCTCAAGAGGGGCATGGCATGGCACAGCACGGCACGGCATGCTGCCTGGCTCAGGCGGTGCTATGGCACGGCTGAGAGCAGGCTGTGCTTCCTACCCAACAGACAACTCATTTCCAGGCACTTTAATACACAGGTTAATTCCTTAACGAATTTCCTATAGCGCCTTTCTTGGAACTGCTGACGTAAATCAAACCACATGTAGGGAACCATTTGATACAGAAGAGCCAAATTTCTCTCTGATAAAGTAATACCAGATTTGTATACCAACCAGGTAGAGCAAGATCAGTTTTACAGTGTTTCCTATAATTTGTGTTTTTCCCAGTGAAGGTTTGGACTAACTGAAAGCCAGGAGGCAACCCCGAAAGCTCTGTAGCTCTGAGATACGTACAAAAAAAAAGTCCATGCCCTAATACTGGGCCTTCTCCTACAGACCTTGCCAATAATAATGATGTGAAGCAGCACTGAATAGTCTAACGAGATTCCCCCCTTCCCCTTTTCATCACAGCAGTGTCAATTCTTTATAGAAGCGGATGTATCACCCTCAGACAAAAAGCACAGCACCCGCTATGCTTGTTTTAGATGTCATTGCATCTCTTGCAGCATTGTCCAGCTGAGTTTTGTCCCAGCTACCTAAAAGTTTCCCACACCGGGGAAACCAGCAGCACCATGGGCCAATTCACAGCAATTGTGACAATGAGGATGCATTTGTAGTGCAAGCGCTCATCTAGGCACATGTGAAAATGAAGAACTTGCTTTATAACAGCCGCTAAACAGAAGTTACGCGCACAGGACTTTCCACTGTTGCTGACCTCCTGCCCTGGCAATGCAGTGCTCCATACGCTGCTGGAGGGGGACTGAAGAACTGCCACACTGGGTCCAACCGAAAGCCAGGGTCCTCTCTCCAGCTGTGGCCAGAAAACACGGGAACACGAGCGTGACACAGCAGGCAACTGCTCGGGGACTTCCCCAGCTAGATATTTCACTCGGGTTACTGTGTTCAATACCCACCAATGAACCTCTTCTCCATGAATTTGTCTAATCTATTTTGAACTCATTTATTCTTTTGTCCTCCCCAATATCCTGTGCAATAAATTCCATGTGTTAATTATGTGCTCTGAGAATAGGTACCGACTTTTCTTGGTTTTAAACTTTCCCCATTTGGTGAATACCCCTCACTTCTTGTAATTATTCCCTAATCATTTTTCCTGTGCCACTCACAATTTACAAGCTGCTACTGCATTTCTCCATCACATTTACCATCACATTTATTATCACAAATTATTAACTCTAGTCTTTTTAGTCCCTCTGCTTGTGGAAGGTGCCCCATATCTGTAAACAGTCTAACTATCTGATCAACTCAGTTCCCCATTTTGACATTTTCGAGTAAGGCCTAGCATCCTCATTATCCTTCCAAGGCTGCAATGCTTATTAATACAGAACACCCCTCGTGTCTCCACCGAAGAGTGCCAAAAAATGTTATACACCCTCAGTTTTTCACAAACCCCCTATTTTGTCCATGGTGCTAAAAATTTCTTGGCAAACTAAAGTTCCACCTAGACAAAGCTGTCTGATTGATTTTTGTATTGAGAGAATTAGTGCAGATGCAAGCTGCTTCAGAGCTCACCAGCCCAAAGTTGCAACTGAGCAGACAGTAATCATTCCTAGACGGAGCATCCACCTGAATAATGGATTCACTGCAATACAATTTTTGTGCTGGTTACATCTACGTTTCCTCCAGTCAGTCAGATGCTGCTTTAACTGTACTCTGCTCTCTCTACTGCAGTTGCAGAAAGCCATCTGTCAGATTCTCAGCCTTATTTCCCTTTTCCTGTCTTTCCCCAAAGTAGGAGCAAATGGGGCCAGATTCCAGCTGTATTTTTCATCCTCCAATTAGCAGGCTCCAATTCATCACTCTGAGTATCTCCTGGCATCAGTGCTGAGATTCCCTCCTCACGCCTGGTAAATCGGTCTTCATTTAAAACCCTCTCTCTTAGCCCTAAATGGAAATCAATTCTGCAAGTTTAGCAAATAGTTAATTACTCCACAAAGAGGATTGATTGGCCTTTGATCACCAGAAAGCTCTGTAGTGCTATTAGTCTCTTTCATCTGTGATTAAACCACAGAGAAAAAGAAACAAAAACTAAATTAGGCTTCTCCTGTTATCCTACAAATATTTAATGACGGGATAATCTCCTAAAGGTGTGATCAGGGGATACACATTCCACCAGGAAACGTCTCCAGCTCAACCTTGAACCCAAATTCTCTCCCTGCAAAGAGCCTGGCAACGAACTTTACAGAGGAACAGAGCTGAGCTCAAAGGGACGCTTTGTAGTACACACTCTTCTTGGCCTTTTCTTCTTTCCTCTTCTTATGTACGTTTTAATGCAGATAAAGATTTTCCCAACGGAGTCCTGACATGAATAATAATAATAATAAAGGCTTTCTTTAAATTCAGTTTTGGCTCTGCTGACTTTCTCAGCAGGACAAGACTGTGTCCCGTGGATTTGCAGCATTGTACAGAGCTGTTTCCCCAAATGATGGGATCCTCCCACTTCAGACAAATTTCAACTATCGCGGTCTCCCACTGCTAACCCACTCTAAAATTCAGTCCCAAAGTAAAGCATAAAGCTTTCTACACAGCCACCTATCCGCACTGCAGCAGAAGCCACGACAGGAAGGTCAGAAGATTGAGAGCAAGGATCGAGTTGCATTTCTCACGTTCCAGGCAAATTTAAGGTCTAGGAATCTTCCTTTTGTGACATTAATGCAAACCTCATTAGAGGGTGGCTGGCAGATCCCGAGTGGCTAGCACAGTCTGTGTGTGCTCCTCGCCATTACTCACTACAGCAGCAGCCGCGGTAACAGTTATCAGACGCATTACAAGCCTCTCCAGAGGTCTCGGCAGCCAGGTCTAGGGTCCGCGTTGTTAGGTGCTTTATCAAAACATACTCAGGAATAGCTCCTTCCCCGACACCAGAATTTTAGGAGAACTGTAGAAACACACCTGCTCTTCTCAAGCAAATTTTCATCAGCTGCAAACGGTGCTATTCCCAGCATCCACTCCCAGACGCAGCGAGGAAGGTCGAACCCGGCACCAGGCGAGGAGAGCTGCCTAAATTTCTGCAGCCTTTGCCTCTCTGGCTGGAGAGGGTAACAACAACCACGGCATTTGGCCACCCGCCAGCTGGGGAAGCAAGTCCCTCAAAAGCTGGTGCCCAATGCCAATACAGCTGGTGGGTGTGAATAGCTGATTTGAAATGATTGTTTCTGCCACCAAGCATGGTATGCAGATACTCTGTTCTGCGGGTCCATAGGAAAGAAAAGTATACAGACGTATATCCAGGAGAAGGTTAGATTTCAGGAGGTGTATCTTGCCAGGTAGAGGGTGACCTGATTAGATACAAGACTGGGAAGCAAGGAGCTGGTAAGGCTGAACTGCAAGAAGTTTCACAACTTGGTATGAAAACTGAGGAAGTTATCATAACTCTTTTTAGCACTAAAATGTCATAATATTCTTCATGCAAGAGAAAAGAGGAGCCTCCTGACATGTTTTCGACTCTCGAATGGCAAAGAGTCCTTGAGGGGCCATGCCACGCATCAGGCAGCAGCAGGCGTTAATTAGCCTACATTTTCTATTGAATTGTTTTGTGTGTGTGTGTGCGCGCGCACGCGTGTGTTATTCTTTCCCTGGGTGTCTCATTTGCAGAATGTTCAATCATCCCCTCCCTCTTTCTGATTCTGCAGTCGTGTGTACTTCTGTGCGACTGTCGAGTCTTGACACCTGTCAAACAGTGCCACAGTAAATTGGACATGTCAGCCCCAGTGTGCTGGTGCCAAGGTGTGAATTAGATAGAGTCTCTCACTGCTGTTCTTCTGACCTCTTTACTCCATTAGTAGGACATCCTGAGACACACCAAGCCTCAGGGTATCAAAAAACAAAACACAACAAGAAGATGCCCACATACCCATTGCAACCATAGCCGGGTGCTTAA
This sequence comes from Pandion haliaetus, assembly GCA_013401275.1. Classification (NCBI taxonomy): domain Eukaryota; kingdom Metazoa; phylum Chordata; class Aves; order Accipitriformes; family Pandionidae; genus Pandion; species Pandion haliaetus. The sequence continues at coordinate 153,795 of VYZV01022648.1, forward strand.
AGATTTAAAACACCGCCGCCTTCTTTATATGAAGGGAAGAATTTAAATAAACAGAATTTGTAAACATGCTGATTGCATTTGCAAAACGGCTAGAAAATGGGCTTTGCGTTTTTGTTTCATGCCATACCAGAAGGCTCTAGGAGGCCAGAAAGAAAAGGGAAAGTGAGTAGTTAGTGGAGGTTTCAGATGAAAAGACGCCTAAGTCATTCTGCACAAAAAAATATTTGTTTATATTGTGCCCATCACTGTGGATGTGGTTACCAGAAAACTCTGCGCAAACAAAAAAACCCCCAAACAATGCATATGCCTGAAATCACCCCAATTCCAGCTCCTTACCTTGCACGGAGGTTGGGGGGTTTGTTTTGTTTTTTAAAACAACAGCTCCCAGAACAAAAGGCTGATTTGTGCAGCAGGCAGTTCTGGGGACCACCTATTGCACAGGGCTGTAGACACATACGGTGCTGCACAATAACAAATAAGAACAACAATAAAGAAAGCTGCACCCACTTTGCTCAGTACGGTGTTCTCAAAGTTACACAGTAAGAAGCAATTATCCCAAAGTGGCAATTTTATTTGAAAATAACATTTAAATTAAAATGGGCATTTCAGGGCCTCCTGCTGAAGAGTGACATGGGCTGTTCAGGGGCCCACTGTCACTTTGTCAGCTGTCACATGCTGCCTTCTGCTAAATGGGCGCAGTTTGCCTTTACCCTTTATCCAGACTCTTAAAAATGCCGCACGCATTTTATGAAGACCAACTAAGTGGGATTGCATCTCTGACAGCTGTTCCAGCTTGGATTCTGTGAAAGCGCTTTGCATACATCTATATTTTCTGCTAACAATTTGGATAGATAACAAAAGCTGAGGGGAGAGGGGTGAGTGGGCTTGGCACAGGGATGGAACAAAGAGCTTTCGTGCCCTAGTCACCTGTTAGCATCCAGCCCAGGGTAACACCAAGTAAAGTGGATGTTTCATGAGAAGTCAGCTTGGTGGCTTCGGTTAAATGAATTGTAGGTCTCCCTGCAGTAGGTAGGTGTACCTCTTGCAAAACCCCACCACAGTCAAGCGTCCTCGTAGAGCTGGGGAGTGGAAGAGATGCTATTCTGGTCTCGGGCACCAAGAACTGTTGACCATCAGTACAAAGCTGACCGCGTGAGGGGGATGCAGGACTCCACTGGATTCCTTTACATTTGGTAAATTCTGAGCTGCTCCTTAGAATCTGGCCATTTTCCTTATTCTCTTCCCTCCTCTTTTTAACAAACACATTTGGATTATTAAAAACTGCCATCTAACAAAACCTGTCCTTCAATCGATACAGAGCCATGATGAACCTTTAATGCTGTAAGTTACCAGTTTAACAGCCCTCACAACAACCTCCTCTTGAGTTCGGTGTTCCCCATAACCTAAAATACATTTTAAGTTTCAGATACTCGCCAGGGCTCCTATGTACACAGACATACGTTCTTCAATATATGCAGACACAGTCAACAGCAGACCCACATTTTCTCTAGTCTTCCTTTTGCTGCTCATAGACCTGTAGAAAACCTCTTGCCTGCCCTTCACATCCCTTACCAGGTGCACCACCACGTGGACTTTGGCTTTCCTAACCCTGTACTTGCAGGCTTGGATAGTTTCTCTGTAATCCTCCTGGGTCTCCTGTCTAGCAGGAGGCTATCCCTAAAAGTAACATAGCTCTCCTGCACCCCTCTTCTCTGCAGGACCGTATCCCATGGGGTAAGGAAAAAATATTCTGACGAAACTGGCAATTCCTATTGGCAAGGCAGAAGCAAGGCATAAATTCAGTGTCTGAATTGATTCACTAGAATCACTAAATGCATATACTGAGGACTTTGTAATTATAAAGAGTTAAATTGCTAAGTATTTGAATATATAAATATTTTTAAAATAAAACCTTGTTCATAAAAAAATCCCAACAGATCAAATAGCTGAATGCTTTGACAAGAAGACTACAATATGATGTATACGGTTACTATCACTCATTATTTGATTTCAACAGTGCTGGTGAACAACAGAATCAGGGTCCCTTTGTGCTAGCAAAGCACCATCTGCAAGGAAAACTCAAACATACCAAACCGAAATGAAAGACCAAGTGCATATGAGAGAAGCACTACTTTTCTATAGGAATTAGCAGAAGCCTTGGGGTAGCTCCCTGTCCCTATTCCTTTCCAAGTGGTAGTAGTCCATTTCCTGCACCTCCTACACAATGTAGCTGAAGCAACTGGTGGTCACCAAAAATTTGTTTCCTTGGAGGCTCAAGAACAGGAAGGGTTTCCCACTAAGAAGGCCAGTGTCTTGGGTCAAAAGTTTTCCTGCTCCATTAGTCTCTCTGCGCCTTGATTCCCTTCTGCAATATGAATGCATTTTCATGCTAGATTACATTAAAAAGATTTTCAGAGCTGTGAGATTTTCACATCTATGGTAATGAGGACCACTTCAATACTTAGAGTAGATGCAACGCGTGCAGGAGATCTACTGATGGGAAGTAACTTCTAATTTCTTCCTGCTTTTGTTGCAGATTAAAGTCAAGAAACGTCTGCAGTTTGCTCCATTCTGTGTTGTGAGATCTCACATAATCACTGACAATAGTTTAAGGTATTATCTGATCTATGAAAGTACATGTATTTAAAAAGAGGTAAAAGTCTTAAACCCAACATATTAAACATGAAAGGGGTGTCTGGTTTACTTGTTCAAAGTAAGGGATTTGCTCCCAGGAGTGACACATCTATTACTAATTAAACAATTAATTTATTATGCAGCACTTGCAGAAAACAACATATTTGAAGTCTGAAAATGTCTGCTAAAGAATGGAAAATAATTTGGATACAAATAATTATCTTCAGGATTTTTCTTTACACTGGAATATGCTTAACACAATTCAAATGTTGTTTTCCCAGAGCTAAATAATAGTCACTGTGTCACTGGTAACACACAGGCAAAGCAGAGAAATAACAGGTAGTCATTTTTCCTAAATATGCCTGTTTCTGAGTCATTTTAGAGCATGTGTAGAAAGAGAGACAGGCGGACATTTATCTACAGCTTTAGATTGTTAGTCTGCAGGATCGGCCTTAACATAAGAGATTCTCTATCAGAAAGCCATACAACAAACTGCCACTTGGCTCCCCAAGATCTTTGTACTGGGCGGGAAGGTGAGCTTCTCCACCCTTCCCCAGTGACCAAACATCAAGAGTGAAATCTTAGGCACATTACAGTTAGAAGAGGAATTTTCAGGATTTTAACCAAACGTTGTAGAGAAGAGCTTATTGTATTGAATACAATGGTTAAGTTTATTTCTATGTACAATCAATAGCTCTGCTGAGAGCTAGAAGTCCAATTATTTCCTCAAAATATTAAGTGCAACTTTGTTGAGTTTCATCTTCTGAGGTACGTGATGCAACCGGCATGTGCTCCATGCACAGCACAGTCCTCAGTATCTCCCCATCCCACAGTCCTCAGTAGCTCCCTGTTCAGCTTCAGCACTGAGGAAATCTTGTCTGTTTGTGGTTTTCTCTGCCAAATCACCCAAATGCTGGAATCTGTCCAGTTTTTCTTTTCTCCATGATCCAAAATTCCTCGCAAGAAAACCCACTGCACATCATAGATATATATACATATATAGAGATAAACCACATATATTTGTGTGTTCTTGAACAGGAGGAAATGGGTATTCTCAACCACAAATAGAAACTCCATTACCTCTGTGTTGAGGATTCAAAGGTCTGTCCCTCTGTCTAAAGGTATAATTCAAACTGGCATCCACTATCTTGTCTATCACATCAAGACCTCCACTTAGCTAGAGCAGAGGCCCTGATCTGCCCTGCAAAAGTCTCTTTTGCTACCAGCTTTCTCAAATATTTTAACACTGAAGTCCCTATCTCAGACATCACCTTTTACTCCAGCTTTTCTCTGTCATCATATTCAGATTTTTGTCTACATTTGGCTTTCTTTCTCCATAAGGCCTCTAAAAATCTTTTACTAAACATCTTCATTGCTAAAATACTTGTCTAGACACCCATTGTCACATACAAAATGGGAACATCCTTTCCCTAGTCTTAACATCTTCATATTCCTCTGAGAACTGGGACAAAGATAATCTTCCAAGTTTATCACTGTGACATTGCAACCATCTACAGGTGCTTCCTTTTTTAGTGCATACATAATATATTTATCTCCCTCCTTTATAGCTCCTTATGATCTGCTCTCTCCTACTTCTCTTTCAGTATCTAGAGGCTAATTCTGCCTTTGTACTTTCCTCTCTATCAGCCTCCATTACATTTTTTTAAAGTGTCTTCAAGTTTTCTCCTGTGCTGCTTTTATAATTGGTCCTTCTCTAATAATTCATAAAATGAACACACTATTTTAAAATTGTTTATTAAAGCTCTCCTTTTCCATGTTGGCTGCAGCTATGCTGATTGTGTATGGAAACCACTGCTGATCATGCCATCCGATATCACCACAATTTTTGTGTTTATCACCTCTCGATTTCTGGAACACTTATCACTTATCTCAGACTCTACAAGAAAAACCCTTAGGCAGAGATTGTTTTTTATCCCATTTGTATGGCACCAAGTGCAAAGAAGAGTCCTACTTAGGGGCAGGGATCTAACTGCCAGAGCAGAAAGGAACGAACTATTAATGAAAACAGCCATACAGCAACCTTGCTCTTGGCCACTTCTGATCAGCTGCCCTGCCACACCGTCCTCTGGGTTTCCAAGTCCACGAGCATAGTCACAGGCGGTAGCCCTGGGACTGGCTGGAGCAGACTTCGCCCCAGCCTTCCCTCGGCACACGAGACGGGATCACGCAGCTTCCCCAGCTCACGCCAATGCTTCAGGGCTCCCTGGTCTCCAAGATCTCACCTCAGCCATGGGCACTTGGGATAATGCGTCCGGAGAGCACGAAACAAAGGTAGAGAGAAGAACTTTCATTGCAGTCCCTTTACTCTTTCAACGAGAGAAAGTTGCAGATCTTTGCGGAACGACAAATCCTGGAGTACATTGCTTTACTCCTCAGCCTCACCTCCTCCATCTGCCACTGCAGGGTCTGCTGTCAGCTCTGCTGCCCACCTTTCCTGGGGCTGCTGGACAGGGCAACGAACACACTCTTGTCTCCAAAACAACTTTCCCTCTGAACTACAGCCTCTGTTCCTCCTGCAGCACACCTAGACTGAGAAACAGCAAATCCTCGAGGGCTGGAGAGGGCACCGACAGGAGAAGACAGATAGCCAAGTAGGTTCATCAGGAAAACCATCAGTGTAACAGAATCCGTGTTAATGACCGAGATGTGCAGCACCAGACGACAGAAATACTGACACAAACTGGAGTTCTCCTTTTGACCCAGTAGCATCCCATCCCGTCTCAAATTATATTCCTTACACAGTAAATTAAGCTGTGTGAGGTTTAACGAGCAAACATGACAGTTCTCAGGAGCTTATGGCACTGCAACACATCTTGCAAGAAAGGGGACTAGAATATGGTCTAGCAATAAAATTAACTCTCAATTCATCATATTTCTTCCAGCTTCTAAAGATTTAGTATATGTTTTATGACAATGGCCAAAAGCAGCAGGCTTAAAAATAAACATGTTGCAGCTTATTGAGCACATCAGAGCTCACTGAAGATGTAGGAGAAAGCATGGTAAAAATACCACACAGAATGTAGCGAAAACATGAAAGAAATCAAGTAATAGATAAATAAATCCCAGCAACTGAGAGGAGGGGATGAAACATGGGTAGAAGCAGAGCTACATAAAACCATGGAGGTGTTCATAGAGCATGCAAGTCCAATGAGCGCATTCATGAGGAACAAAACATAACTGTCAAGTGATTTGAGGAGGGAAGCAAAACGGACAGAATGCCATAAAATTAAGATATATTTAGGAGAAGGAAGGAGAACAGCAAAACTTTTTTTCCCCTGAAGATATTTACCCTATTAATAACTTGATAGCAGTAGCATATTGTTGACGGTTTGATCCTAGACAGCTCTGCACAGAACAACATCAGCAGAGCTCTGCCTCTGCACGGTTGGGCACACAATTATGCCAGAACTCCAGATATGCTTGAGATCTGGAAACTACTGTGGCATAGCGGACCCTGAGAAGGGACGGGATGTGCGGGCACTCACCTGGTTTCATACATAGGCTTCATACGTACTGCAAAGCTGCTTTATTGCAGCTGTGTCACAGGAGGTAGCTTCAGTACTTTTGAATGTGATTAGAAAAAAGATTGGAAAATGGGATCCTCATGTTCATTATGAGAAAAGTAGTGCTTGAAATAAAGTCCCAAATATGTTTTGTAGCTGCCTTAGATATAACCATTATTAGCGGCCTTAAGAGGTGCAAGAAATTTCTATAACTGAAAATGTAACAAAGGAACAGAGTACTTGGGGAGAACAGTAGAAAAATCAAGCCCGCTTTTTTTTTTTAATATATTTTAAAGGTATACATTTCTTGCGATTTAAATTTACCACCAAACCTCCCAGCTTCTCCCCCAGTGTACCAATTCAGAGCTACTTAGAGGGAAAAAAAGAAGAGAAAAAGGAAAATCATTAAACAACCCCCCAAAAAGAGGGCTCAATGAGGTCTCATTTCGTCGTAATGAGCTCCAATTTAACATGATCATTATTTCTGACATTAAAGGCCTGTGAATAGTGTCACATGCCCAGAAGCTATTTTTTTTTACCCTCTAATGCCAGAAATAACAAGCTGCAGTTAAGGGACAGTGAATCAGGGTCTGTAAAATTACATTAAAATGGGAATTTCACTACTGATAGAATGACTCTCATCTAGGCAGCCCTTTCTGAAGGAGGTTTCTGAAGCATATGGTTATTGGATATTGGGCTGGTACCTGCCATACCTTGCACAGCAACAGACTGTTTCTGCAAAAAGAAGAAGAAAAACAGCAGAAGTCCTCCTGCCTTGGTGCAGAGCTGCCTTGAACTGTCACAACGTGCGCGCAGAAGAACAGCCATATTAGGTTAGACCAGAGGCCCACCTAGCCCAGAAACCTTAGGAAAATAATTGTAAGAACAAAGGAAAAAACAGCTAATCCCTTTTTTTTGCTGATAAGCATCCAGTTCCCAGCAACCTGAGGGTTATGGATTCCTGATCTGCAGTGAATACTTTATATCAAGCTGTGAATTTATCAGGACAAAACAATTCAAACCCAAATGACTGAAAGAGCTCCCAGATTCCTGAGTTTGTTGACGTTCATTGTATTTTTTAAATTTCTACCATATGATTGTTGAAATGGGTAACAAGAACCTGAAGAAGCAACAGAGATGTGGCCATCCTATGGCTATATATGATGGTGTGAAAATATTTCTGTATTGGTCTGTCTTTCTTCCCTGATAGTTCCTAATGTTTTCAGCAATTTTTTTTTTGCTTATGTTATTATGAATTTACATTTAATTGTCCGAACTGATGCTTTTTCCTTTTC
>VYZV01022648.1:189031-207568 GCA_013401275.1 Pandion haliaetus
GGGGGGGGGGTAAGGAAGAAAGAAAGAAAAGGAGGGCAAAAAAGGAAAACCACAACAAGGGCACGCGTTTCTCTTGGAGGAGAGCTTCAATTTTACTGTAATTGTCTGAGGAAGAGCTGCTTTGATCTGCAGAATTGTTATTATGCCTGCCTGCTAATGTCACAGCTGTGCTTTGGCATGGGCACACCGAGGGGGACCAGAGGCTAACCTGGGCCTTGCCCTGGCCGCGGGTCGCTCTCCCCGCTCTCCTCTGTGTCGCTGAACTTTATTTCAGGAGCACCTGAGGCAAGCACCCAGCACCGCGGCTCTGCTGCCAGGGCCGGGGCTCTGCACCCGTGGAGCGGCTGCACGGCTCGTGCTCAACCCCTGGCTTGGGAGAGAGAGATTAAAATGCTGAGATCGCCTCCCTGTAAGGATCACGAGAGAGGCTTTAAAGCAATGTATTTTCTTGCTTTTTGGTCTCACTCAATCACCAGCTGAAGCAACGCGAAGAAGGCTCTAAGGCCTTTATTATATTTCTCGTCTTACATCGCGACCTGTTGTTGTTGTGAAATGCTTTTTTTTTTTTTTTTTTTTTTAATTTACAACTAAATAATCTACAGTGTTTGAAATGCATCTCCCTCCCCCACGCCCCAAAGTTCAACAAATTTTGCTGGTAGCAGATAGGAAGAACCAGCCTCGGAGCACACATCAGCTGGTGGCAGGAGGCCATGCCACGTGGGCGCCCCAGCACAAACCCAGGAGGCACAGAAGCGTGGGGAGCAAAAAGAATCCTGGCATTTTCTATTCTGCAGGGAGATACAGACCCACATTAGAAGGAATACCACCTCCTTCACATTCATTGTGGAAGTACAGGGAGGCTCCAGTTCTTCCAACTAAATTTTAATGCAGTTCCCTGAAAATCAAAGAAGTCCCACAAATACAGCAGAAGCATTTGCCACTGCGGACCCCTTTACTACTAGTGACCTGCTGTCTGAAGTTGTTTGACTTTGTAAAGTCCAAATTGTTCCACAAAACACAGGGAAGCTCAACTTCTTTCCTGTTTTCTTGCTCTTATGCACCATCTGTACTTGTATGAAAACACATTCCATGAATACAGGTAGTCTATGGGGTTTGGTTTTTTTTTCCATTTTTATAAATCAGACTGAGATATTCTGCACATCAGGACAATGGCATCTTTTTTTTTTTTTCAGTTCTTTCATGACTAGGGCCAGAACCTTAATAGCATACCATGCTGGTATCTGTTTCTCGTGAGCTACTTATATTCAGATAAAAACTTTTAGAAAATATGACTATGTAAGAATATTCTCATAAATTATTATTTCTAATTATTATTTGAAAATAACCATATTTAGTGATGAAGTTTTTCAAATTCCTCATTATGCAAAGCCCTCTTCTGAAGTCCGTACTTGACTACCGCCTCGTTGGGGAGGTCAGCTTCGAATACCGAGACTGATTTGGAGAAGCACCAAGCACCTGTAACTGAGCCAGCCCACGGGAGTACAGGACCTCCGACAGACCAACCCAACGCAATGCAGGCTGGACACTGAAAAGCGAAGCAAAGACAGATGCAGCTTTCAAACCTGGGCTGCACCCATTCAGCTATACAAGATTCTTGAAGGACACAGAAGAAAGCAAGTAACATCAAAAATATCTTTTCGTGCATCCAAGCGACAGCTATTTAAAGTTCAACTCTTCATGAACTATGCAGTCTAAAAGCAAGGTCAGTACCCCAGAAATTTAGGGTTTTCTCTCATCAACTACTGTGGAACTCTTCTTTCCAAAACTGCTGACACCTCATGGGACTTTTTCTATGCCACTGATCAAGTCCTGAGTACCACTTGTTGTCATCAGAGGGATTTGGTGTGCAGGTGGTGACACTGTGGAGAAAGCATGCTTTGCACCTTCATCCTTCTCTATCCAGCCTACTTCAAACGTCCCAAACCTCTGCTCTGCAAAGATCTGGCATTTGCATAATTTTGAGGTGTGCCATAAAGCAGCATTCAGTCACTGGTGACTAAGTATTTTTGCAACTCGCTAAAAACAGAGTAAGAATTTTGAGATTTTACAGCTTTCCAATGAGTAAAGCACTCTATGCCTAGGAAGTTTTCGAGATACATATGTTTTTAAATTCTTCCCATTATTATATACAAAAATAATACTTTGGGTAAGTAAAGGTTCCTAAAATTGTATTTGCACAATTTTTCTCTGCCTGTATAGACTCAGAGTCCTGATAACTGGCAGTCTGCCTTCACATGAAGAAGTCCATGAAAAATGGTAAAAATAATTTCTTAAAAAGTCTCTAGCATCTTTCTGAAATAGTTTGCCTGTAAAATATGTAGCATGCACAAAATACACCGAGATGTGGTGTGACACAAACAATTTATTAGCATTAGTCTGGGATGAGCCACATAAGTCATACAGGGCTTCACTACTCGTAAGTATTGCCATCACCTCAAACTCATCAATAACACCTTTACTCTATTGCATCCTAGCATGAACTGTGTATCTATCTAAACTATAAAGATATACAATTTTTCAGTCAAAAGAGTAATAGGCAAATAGCTGGATTTCACTCATTTTGTGTTCTCCAGGTAGTAAAATAGATGCATATTTAATGTACATACCAAAAAGTGCAGTGCCAATAAGTAGAGAGAGTCATATTTCCGAGTTAGTTTATAGATGGCTATATTTTACAGCTGTACTGCTAAAGCCATATATGCATGCATATAAATATAGATAAATATCTGTAAAGTCAGTATCTGCACACATGAAATAGAGGACTGGATAAATGCAAGACAAAGTACATGGTAAAAATAATCTTAATTTCTATATACAATTATGAACTCTTGACTAAAATTACTACTTAGAAGTGAGATCTTGAGGTTATATAGTGTCCTCTCATACTGATCCTAGAGGTTGCTGTTGGAGCTATTGCTCTTTTGCTTTATAATTTTGCTAATTGGTCATTAAGAAGTCTATAATTCTAATTCTGCCTTTGCCGGCAACACACTGTGGGTCAGCAAGTAAATTAATCTACCTCTACACCTCAGTTTCTCCAACTGCAATACAGGGAAACACATATCCATCACTAGGTCCTGTAGGAGTTAATCTGTTAATGTTTGTATCAATCAAGTTGTCAAGTGCTATTTAAGGGCTTATTATTACTCATACAATAATTCTCTGCTTCAGGGCTCCGTAGGTTTGTAAACGCCTCTTTCATCACATACACAAAGTTCTTTTGGGGCAAGCGAGATGACCTGGATTATGGGCTGACCGAACACATCTCTTCGAGGTGGCTTCAGAACACCAAGTGCTCCAGAGCAAGGCAGACCAGGCACTCCCCATGTTTTGCTCCCATGCTGCAGAACACTGTTGGTTTTGTTTCACCACAACACTTTCGTCAGCTGCACTCTGCACTGGATCAGGGAACCGATGTATCTTAAAGATATATTTGTATCTTATGCCCAAGTACCGCTACACGCATAACCTTGCGTGACCATCTTTCCCATGAGACAAGCGTCAGGCAAGGGCCTTCTCCTCCCTTCAGTCTGTTCTTCCTCCTGCACGTGCCCTCCTTTTTGGCCTGGAAATGGTTAGGCACAAACTCTGAGGAGGTGTTCTGTTTATCCAGAACATCATTTGCTCCGACCGTTCCAGAGAGAATCTGTTTATTCAGGATGCCTGGCTCTGAAACATCTTGGCGACAGGTCCAACTCTGTGACACGTGCTCTACCCAGCTTCTGCACCTGGGCAGGAGGAGTGACAAACCTTTAGTCCACATGTACGATATCCTCAGAAGCCCAACGATCGCCCTCGCAGGCACGCTGCGACACCAGAACATGTAACGCAGTCAAACATTTTCTGGAAACCTCACTCGGAGCCTGCACAGTCATGTTGCGCACATGCCGTCAGCCTGAAGCTTGCAGAGTCCTGCAGTTATTCCACGTAAGTTGTACAGTTGCCCTACGTAGCTACAAGAGCTTTTGGATTTCTCCTCAACTTATGGTCATGACGTACCGCTGTCATTAGAGCATGCCACTATAAATCAGTATGTCAGCTCTTGTATAATGAGTTAGTGCTCTCTATCTATACGGCTCTTGTCTATACAAAAGGCGTGCAGCATTCAAGGCACGTGCTAGCTGGGATTCCTGGAGCCTGCGTGCACTGGGAGCTTCTTTAGAAAATATAGCAGCTACTTGTATGGTCTTCTCACAAAATGAATTCTCTCTACTGGCACCAGTGAAGCTAAATACAACTGGTAAAATATTGAGCAGATCTTCATAAGGAATGCAACTAAAAAAAGTGACACTTTAATTATTATCTTTATGCTCCAGAAATATCCCATCAGTATGAGAGGCAGATAATTCACAATACTGTTTCAACCACTCTGCAGAATCAGGAGATGCTGGTGCATCATCTATACCAGGCGTGCAAACATTAGTGCTATCTATCTATGTACATAGCCTATAGTTATTTATCCATTGTTTATGCATGCACTTATTTATGAATTTATTTAATTTATAAACGTTTATATTGCAGAGCATGAGATGATAAATTCAGAAGAAAAATACTGACTCGTAGAGTATGACCCTCCTGCCTCGTTTAGCTGAGAACTCCCTCCTACAGGTGGTGTAACCTGGACCTTCCTGCCAGCAATCAGTTGTAACAGCTGTCCAAAGACTCGAGACTTTGGGAAGAGAAGAGTTTTAAGCAAACCTGTTCTTCCATGTGATTTTCTCCACAGCGGTCTTGAGCAAACCAGTTCTTCCAACCTCTAGAGATCAGTTTAACGAGTCTTTTTCCCACAATTGATCCTTGGGAAATCAGTAAGATTCTGTGGCTGCTATTATGTCAGCAAATTATGTAACTTCCAAATTATTTTTCTGTTTTCAAAATAAGCTATGTGCAAAACTGCAAATCATTCAGTAAATCACAAAAAAAAAAAAATTGTCTCTGCATAATTACTAGTTAAACTGCTCCTTTTCCTACTGTTCCAGCACTGACAGTCAGCTGCCTCAACTCAAAGCCCATCAGTTTCAAAGCAAGACATTTAGCAGGATTGTTTTTACCCGACTTCTCTTCCTTCTTACCCTTGAGTCTGTTTTCCCATAAGATTTTAAGTAAAACTCTATTTTTCCTTTAAATGTATATATTTTTATGTTTTCTCAATGCACCAAGCATGACAGAGGCAAATGGCGTTAATTAAACACATGGCTGGACGTGCTAGCTATATATATTGCTGACATTTCACTCTCTTACTATCTTCAAGTACCTCTTGCTATGTGCTACATGGGTAAAATAGCAGAACAAATTATACAGTATATTCTGCTGGGTCCAAATATATGTCTGGGCAAGTCAATACAGAAAGTAGCATGGTAAGCGGCTCTAGAACAACAGTGATTCGTTGACAAGCATCTATTAACGCAGAAGCAGAGAGGCTGTTTCGTCCTTTGCATTATACTCCACTTTCCAAAGACTCCTGCCATTTGTAGGATGGTTTCTGTGTCAAAAGACACACCTTGGGGAGCAAACCTCCAGTTAAAACCATGCAGAGGTTGTCCCTGGCTGAAGGCGGTACGGGCAAGGAGGGTGTGCACTGCAGGGATGGACGCAGCCTGGCAAGCGGCGCGTATGCGGGTCCTCCTCCGGAGCTTGGCAGCGCAGACCAAGCCACGGATGAGCAAGCTTCTCTGTCATTTATTTTCCTTATCTTTCCTTGAGACTAAGTACACATTTTAAATAGCATCCCGACTATATTTGAAATCAACGTTTGTAATAATTTTGATCTCTTTCATCCTCTTGAACAGTCTAGACCTGAACCACCCCTTGGTCTCAGTCTGAGATTTCTGCTCGCAACTTTCTACAATTATTTATTTCTTCTCTGCTAGAAGCTCTGCCAGCTCAGTGTTTGTTCTTCACTTTCAAGGTATTTTATTTATTTTCTTCACTTTTAGCTATTGAAGTCGGCAAGAACAAATTTCTATAATAAGCCTTAATAACAGGTTCGCCCATAAAGTTACCTATTTATCTCCTATTGTAGTGGTTTAGAAAGCACGAAAATGACGGAAAAACATAGGTGTAGTGATAAATCTCTGGGACTGATAGTGAATAATTTAAAATAGTCTCTATCCATAGGGGTGATGCTTGGAACCCACCCACTCTGTGTGAACCTTTCACAGTCACTCAGACTCCTCCTTTCATAATACTCACAGTAGTATCCTCTCCACACAGACAAGTAAAACCCTGTTTATCTAAACCTTTTAATCCAAATCTGTTCTATCTCTCAGCCTGCATCACTTACCCAATAGCTACCACCTTTATCTGAATGTTTTTGATGTCCTGGATCATTCTGGATAAGCTGAGCTGCTGAGGGAGCACACGCACAACACGCTGCCAGCCACATTTCAGAAAAGCTCACTTACCCCACAGGAAAAAGGTTTTAAAGTTATCAGCTGCAAAGATTTTTCTGTCGGTATTTCCCTCATAAACATTATTTAAGCAAATTAGAGACAGCAGAAGAGCAGACTAGGGTGGTTTTTTCCCCTGACCAGCAGGAACGACACTATTTTGAGACCTACCCTTACTTCTGCACACTGTGCTATCAACAACAGTACCCCCCCTTCCCCTCCAATGCAAACACAAAATGGGATACAACACTTCAAGCATAGCAAGACTCACCCTTAAAGCAAGCTCCTTGGGAAACAGCTAGAGATTGATTTTGTGTTTTGTACAGCACCAGGTACACTCTCAACACCAACAAAAGCGATGTCAGCATTTTGTTCTTAATTATTTATCCATTTTTAATGGTGGTAAGAAACAAGTATCAGAAGTGCTTCCTTTGCTCAGAAAACCCTGATGCAGAAAAGGATGAAAACCACCCTTTATTTCCCCCGGTTCTTTATTTACAGAACCATCTGTGTGCAGTTGCAGAGTCCAGTTGAGCCCTGTCTATATCCCCGTTTCCCTCCAGCACTAATTAGTAATGCAATCCCACAAAGAGTGAAGTTGCCCGAAACCTCCCCTCACTCACAATGATTTATGTTCAATTTGTACAAATGGAGAAAATGAGATTTCAAATTTCAATGCCATTTCTGCAATGAGGTGATTAAAAGAGAGAGAGGTATTGCGTTCTACTGTATAGAATATTGATCCCAGTGCTATTTTCCTTAGCAATAACCATTAGCTCAGTATTATTTGCAAACCTCTAATGTGAACCTGGAGATGTAATTTACATTTGTGCTTTACTTATTTGCTTTAACAAAACAACACAAAAGCTTTGGGTCTTTCAATCTATCCTTATTGTCAATAAAATTAGCAGTTCATAAAAAAATTAATGTATATGCAAAACCATCACTTCCTTGTAAACTACACTGAGACTGTAAATGTTGCTCAGAACAAAAGGGAGATAAACTATTAAAAGGCTCTGGCCATTTAACAAATTGAATACCAAACGAATTAAGATAGAGTTCCCTTTTATCCCCTTCTTTAATTTCTGGGCCCCTGGGAGCCCGCAAAAGTTTCAGAAGTATCGGGAGCTTTCCCCCGAGGAGCACGGTGTTGACAGGGGGTGTCTGATGGGAACATAATGGGCATGGGGAAGCACATGCTTCTGCTCACAACCGGTGCCGCGGCTGTTGCCATCGCAGGAGTCGCCCACTGCAGCCGTTACAGCAGAGAGCACAAAGCGCACACGCGTGCATGGGCACACACGTGCACGGGCACACACGTCCTGCATGCAAATGCTTCTGGGGAGGACGCCAAGAAAGAAAAAATGAGAAGAAAGAGCATAATCGTGGAATAAAGGAGGACGGCGCTCACGCCGCCCGGGCAGCCGTTTGTCAGCCCCCAAGCCTTGAATAAGACAAGGCAGTTCTTCCCGTTGTGCTGCTGCTCCCTGCAAAAATATCAGCTGCTTCTGCTGCCTGGCAGAGTTTAGAAGATGAGAACAAGGAAAGAAGAGGGAGAAAGGGGGGAAAAAAGAAAAAGCTAATGACCCATAATTGCCATGATAGTGGAATAGGGCCCAGGCAGCTGTTTTACATTCCCGGTATGTATAGTATGCAAATATCTACAAAGGGCCGACACAGTTTCTCTATTGTGGATCCTGAGGGTAACCAAATTAGCCTTTGGCAACCATGGTAATTGGGAGGTGCTGTTCCCATTAGGAGTCCTGCAAATTATGAAGAAAAATGGACCAAAGGCTTTGTCACAAATAATAATACCGAGAAGAAAAGAGCAGGCGGCCGTCTTTGCTTTGCTTTTCTTTCTTTTTTTTATTTCTACATTGTGTTGTTAATATCTCTCTGTTTAGTAATAGGAAAACAGTCCTTGGTGCCCTGCTGGACCCTCCTGGGCTTTCCATAGCAATATTAAGTTCTGGGGAATACTAAACATGGGACAGCAACATCAGTTGCAAATTCCCCAAGCAGAAGCCTCACAACCAGACACCGTATGCAGTTAGACAATGCTGCCTCTGCTCTACACTGGTTTTAGCTGCATGAATCAGAATTAGGAAAAAAAACCCCAAAAAACAAAAAACCAAAAAACTTAGCTAGTACTCTTATTTGCATAGGACAAAACAGGACGCAGAGCACCAGCTAAGTTTTTTCTCCCTAACTTTGACTCACGCAGCTAAATACAGATTTGTTCTATGAATCATCCAACTTTGCTGCACAAGAGGCTACATTTTCCACTAATGATTTGAATTTGTCTTTCGCTGTTCCGACCTTCTTTGATCATCCCTTATTTCTCAATTCCAGCACACAGAATCCTGTTTGATTGTTATGATCTACTAAAAAATTCACAACTGCCAACTTTTTGAGTGGAGCTCTCAGCTGTGACACCATAAGTCAATGCCAAAAACATTAAATGCTTTTGTCTTAACTCCCCCTAAGAACAAAGCTCGCCGTCTCCATGAACTCTCCGGGCTGAGATCACGGAGCTTGCAACACCTAGCGACATGGCAATGAGATCAGACCTACGTGCACTGTCAGTCACGTTCAGGTAACTCCCCAGCCACTGTTCTGGGAACACCCCTGCAAAACCCAAGTTTTTTTGAAAAGAACCACACTAACAATGACAATTAGGAAATGGTCTCATTTGCTTTTGTGTTTCTTCCTGTAAACTTTGTGATTACATCTCCTGAACAAGACCAAAAAACCTAACCAACCAACCAAAATCTTTCTTGGGTTCTTTTTGGTTCAGTACAAAAATTGAAGCAAGGTGCCATCACAAGGGCTGAACAGTGCAACCTACAGAAGCTTATTACTATTGCTTCCCAAATGCTAATTTTAGGCGAGAGTCTTGTTTTAAATTTTATATAGCTTTTTGCTAATATCATGATTTAGGAAGGGACAGAAATTACAGAGAGGAAAGAATGAATTAAATTTCTGATTCACAATCCAGGGGACAGAATAAACAGAAGCAGAGACAGAGGAAAAAAAAAAAAAAAATCAAAGTATTTGACTACAATGGAAAAAATACAGAAGGAAAAATAAATGAAGTAGGACAGCTTGTAAAGGAAGCCCTCCATGGTACAGCAGGCCTTTTATAGATTGACCAAAGCAATGAATTACTCTCGTTCCTAGATACTGATTCAAAGGACAAGACTAAACAAAGCACAAACAACACTGTTTTCAAGATTTATTTGAATTTTAGAAAATGGCATTTATCAGTGGAGAAGTTCACACTGTCTAATGTGCACAGACCTGGGACCCCATCAGGCCTTAAGGATCTGACTTGAGGCTGTGAAGTGCCTTTGTCTGCCATAAAAGTGCAGAATTAAACTCTTTTTTATGTTTTTAAACATAAATCTGAGTCAAGGCATGCACCTCTTCGAATAAAAGGAAGAGCTGAGAGTACCCCCCTCTTAAATAATAGTCTAATTTCTATATACGCAGAAGAGTCTCTGTGGCCCAGAAAAAAATCCAACTCCTTAACACCCAAGCTTATCTCCTAACCCACCTTTACGCAAACTGCTACTACTTCAGCAACAGACGTCGGAAGGCTCCATGGGTACGTGGCCTGGTTTTAAAGCACTCTCCCAGGAGAAGGAACGAAGGTACGGCAGTGCCAGGCAGGAAGGAACATCTCCAGGCGGGCATCCAGCCTGCAGAGAGAGGGTACTGCCCCCAACACCTCGGTTCCCAGCTCTGGATAAGAGGCAACGTCTGTGCTGGAGACGTGGGATCTTTTGGAACACAAATATGTTGAGGACCCTGACCTGGCGTTTTGTGAAACAGATACTAATTTACTTGGCACTAGCACAATTAATACCCTTTTAATACCAAAAGCAATAGTTTAGGCACATTAAGAATTTTCTGGCAGAAAATTAAGTGCCTAAGGGATTAACTGGTGATTTTAAAAACACATTTTAGATGAATTAACTATTTCTGTAGAACTCTTACTTTAAGAATCCTTAATTCCTTTATGTGCACGCAAACTGCCCTGATGAGGCCTGCACAATCCTGAGCGCCACCCCGTCCATTCCGGGCAGCTGTTCCGAGGTGTGCTCCCAGTACTGCCCATCCACCCAAATTGCCTCCCATGGAAACTGGGATGCAAAGGGGGGCTTAGCGGGGGCTGAGCTGGTTCTGCTGCTGCGGTGAAGTTGCGATGCACACCTGGAACTGGGGAACTGAAAGTCCTCCCAATTCAGTAAGGTGGAAAAAAGCTTTATGGATGCAACCTTGATTCTAATAAAAAGCAATACTTAAGGACTTAGTATTTGTACAGAAAGCACTCCAATACCATGCCAACGTGACACACAAACTTTGCAAATCATAGAAGAGTATCTCCTAGAACAGGAAGTTTAAAAATCCACCACAGGAAAAGTTCCTGTTGTGTTGGTGCCAAACAGTGTAAAAGATTTTTCTCTTGGTGGGGGACACCTTGTTCTCAGTAACATACATAGTCCAATCTTTTTGCCCAACTTCTCGGCTGCATAAACAGTCACTTTAAAGTGACTG
Organism: Pandion haliaetus; assembly: GCA_013401275.1. Taxonomy (NCBI): domain Eukaryota; kingdom Metazoa; phylum Chordata; class Aves; order Accipitriformes; family Pandionidae; genus Pandion; species Pandion haliaetus. The sequence goes on from VYZV01022648.1 coordinate 200,002, forward strand.
CAAATGCCAGGAGAGCATCCAGGCCTTTTAATATAATTAAGATTCAGAACAACAACTCCAGGAATCTATAATCATTATGATGGCTGTAAAACCTGAATCAGTGAGTTTTATCCAAAAAAAAAAAAAAAAAAGAAAAAATTATAAACCAAGTCTCACAAAGAACAGTCATGTTTTAATTTTTCATGCCGAGACTAACTCTCCATCTTAAAACCACTATAGCAAAAGTCTTAACCCCAGATCTTTATTTTTTCATGGTTTCCCCTCAGGGCCTCTTTAAATAGCCGGCAGAAGAGTCACTTCCCCGTCGGTGCAGTTGGCACGCCTGCAAGTGTACTTAAAGTTTGCGTCTGATCAAGTTATGTGTATTGGATCTGAAACCAGTTAGTCAATTCTTTCAGGTCCCTAAGTGGCGATTTGTGGTAATGTCTACATCAATACTAACAGAGCGGTCTGCTAGCTGGTTTACGTAAAGCAAATGTCTGAAGGATGGAGGGGCTGCCTCCAAGGGTTCTCTCAGTTAATGGAGATGTGGCTGGAAAAAGAAACACGCAGATACAAAAGAAGTGCTGCTTTCAAAAGGACCATCCTTCACCAAAACACACAGCCCGGAGGAGACCACGGGTGGGCATCACCCAGGCACACGTGCCTTATTCCCGGCTGTTTTCCGGACGGGCTTCTGCCACGGAGCCTTCAGATCTCTGCCGTCCAGCCTGACCTGGCTCCCTCAGTCTTAGCACCAGTAAGATACAACTCTGCTGCATTTAGTTTTTGTTTTCATGGGGTTTTTCCTTTTCTTTCAAGCAACAATCCTGGTCCTTCCCTCCTGCATTTTCTCACTCCTTGGGCTCCAAATGGTGGACACTGGCCACAAATTAGAAAAAGCAAAAGGTCAAGAAAACAAAACAACCAACAGAGTGACCAAAAAACTCCACACTAAGGTAAAGTGTAACCAAAAATTAGAATAAGGTGAAAGGTGTTATATAAAACAAAATCCTGATTAATGAAAAAAGCAGGAAGCGGCTACTGTTAAACAAAAGTTGCTGGTTCAAACTAGAAATAACAGAGGACAACTATAAGCAATAAATAATATTGGATTAAGCTTCTCCTTTCCAATAACAGCTTTTCTTTCTTCAACATTTTTCTTTTTAGTCCCAAATAGAACACAAACTCTTCAGAGCAAGAATTAGCTTTGTGCTTGTAAAGTGCACAGCAAAATGGTCTGATCTCAGGAAGGCCTTGGAGTGGCACCGAATTGCAACCAAACATATTATAGGCATGTTGCATTCAGTGTAGAACTTCTTTACACATGTAATGTCTCTGTAAGATGCCATGCATGTCTATTGCACTATGGAGAAAATACAAGCCAGCTCTTGTCATATACCACATCTCCTCCTCATACGTGATTTTTTCTGTTTTCTTTCTAAGATGAAACACCTTTGAGCAAAGATGATGCATTTCTGTATACGGAGCTCTGGGGTTTTTAGGATTGTTACAGAATTAGCAGCTTACAGAAATAAAATAGTCTAGAGAACAAAAATGGCTTGTGTTCCCTGGGACAAAAGCAGCCAGGTTAGTTTTTATGGGGGCTGGACGGTACAGGACAGCCATACACACATCAGGCTGGCCGACTCCATTTCCTTCCCCTTACAGCCCACTCCACCCATTACAACCTACACGGGCTGTAGATGAGACCCTGGGTGAAGTCAATAGGAGTTTTGGTCATTGACTCAACCATTAGTCCCCACTCTCCCACCACCCTCTGAGAACCAGAATACCTGAATACACGAGTACACCTGTTCTCTGAAGATTTGTGAATGAACGTGATAGTTAGCTTCTGCTATACAGCGAACAGAAGCCATGTAGTTAAGTAGTCATGTGAAAGCCCAACTTCTGCAGCCAGTGTCTACAGGCATGCCTCTTGTCCCTGGACGGGACCTCTCGTCCTGGGACGGGACCTCTCACCAGCCTCTTCCCCTTGGGTGGCAGAACTGCCGAGCCCTCGCAGTGGGTATTCTTCAGAAAACGATGGAGTTAATTCCCATCGCTCGAGTGTGAAAACTGCCAAAGGTTTAATGAACCAGAATACGGGAGGCATCTACACTGATGTGGTATTCAGGAGTGTGTTACCTTCTAGGAAAGGAGCCTGAACAGCAGGGCGGCAAACAGAGCCAGAAGGTATTTGCAAGTAAAGATGCAGTTTGTAATTGATTAAACATTTTTTGAATACTGAATCTCTTAAGTATGCTGTGAGAATGTTTTCTTTCATAGATTTGTCATCATTCGTCAATTGGTCATTTCATAATTATTCACCACCATCTCTGCAAACATTTAGAATAAAACTTTTGGAAACTTTCCAAATATGATGCTACCTGTTAGCTGAGGGTTTGCAGACCATGTGCTCCTCAGTGAGCACACATCACTGATTTATGCAGCTCCCACAGCCTGTAGAAGTTAAGGTACAGCACTGCACTCAAACGACAGACAAGCTGGAACACGAGGCCTACACTCACGGCACACTAACCAGAAAATAAAAGCACCATTCCTCTAGATGTGTCATCCTGTTGTTGCTGACCTTATTACCCGGTATAGCTGGCAACTTGTTGCTGCCTGCAGAGGAGAGCGTAGCATGAATCTGCGATACCCAAACTCCGCTAACTCAGACCCTTCCGAGCACCTTTCTGAGCCTCCTTTAGGTCGAAAGTACATAAATGAGGGAATGGACCACAGACTGCACTGCATCTTAAAGACCTATAGTCAACTAATATGACTGAGTAATTCACTGTACCAAATTCATGATGAGGAATTAATAACGTTTATATGCAGACTGTGAACACACACACACGTGTACGCTATGCCCATGGGAAAGCGAGCAACATCAAAACCTCTGCCTGGCTGGGAGTGGGACACCAACGGAATAAAGGATCTATAGTCGGATGGAAGCTGGAGGGAGGCAAGACCATCCATGGTTTGTCATTGTCAGCCCCACAAATGGCACGTGTGTGCAGTGATGAAGTGATACCCTGGTGGAACACACAGTTGAGGAGCATGGGCGAGAGGGGAGCAATCCATATGGGTGAGATGTATGTAGAAGCATAAGCAAACAGGAAAGGAATCACAGGGTAAATGCAGACGCACATGGGCAATGCACAAGAGCACGTGTTACAGCATGTAGTCTGTTAGTTTGATTTAGAACCAGAATCCTCCCCTGTAAAAGTACATCCCAGAACTGGAATGACAACCTTCACAAAAGTGGAGGTGTCACTTCTGCACCACTTGCCTCTAGCAGAGCCAAGAATTTCAGAGATCATCAGTGATTTTGGATATTATGCTATTATCTGGGATTATTATCCAAAATTTGCTAGGGTCATAGAGAGGGAACGTCCCTTGGCACAGCCCTTTCTGGGGAAGATCTGTTGCATCCTGACCTTATCTGCAATGGTAAAGTGTCCACAAAGGGTCACTCAGCTTCTGTCCCCGATGCTGCACAGGGAAAAGATAGACTCCACGGACTTGCTCCATGCCCTTGGACAACATCACTGCTTCTGTGCGGTGCTTCAAACAGAGTAAAAAAATCCACTACTTCCACACCAGCTATGCGCTCATTTACGCTTTGTTAAGTCGTTTAAATATACTGCCTGAAGTGTAAAATCTGTGAACTATCAGCAAACTCCAACTTTGCAAAAATTGTTGCTATTTATTGTAAGAAAGCACTACATGTATACCAAGAGATGGCTTTGATAGAACAGATCCTATCTCGGACAAAAACTGTACAAAGAAAAAGAGCAGAGCACAAACCCTGTGGGCCAGCGCTTCCCCAGACGCGTCATTCCCAGCACTGCTATTCAAGGGCATCCACCCCTTTGGAAGCCGGCACGCGCAGGTGGCTGGAGCACGCAAATCCCTCCTCTGCTCGAGCACCACAACAAGCTTGGGTACTGCAAGTTTTCAAGTTGCTGCCAGTAATGAAGATACTTTTTCAGACCCTTATTCATACCGTCTAAGATTTAATGATTTCGAATGAACAATAAAAAGCAGCAGAAAAAAGCCCCAACTTGAGTTGCCCAACTGCAGCAAAGAAAACATTTCCAAATCTATCAAATCTCTGCAACCTCAGTCCTTCCACAGAAGGCAAAGAGGGTTTTAGCAGTGTTGTTTGAAGGATTTTCAAAGTACAATTTCATTTTCTTGTACTAACAGAGATCCTGCCCAACGATTGCAGGCAGAACAATAAGTTATTTTGTAGGGAAAAGGAAGGCTAGAACAATTATTTATTCAAATAGTTTTCCTTAAATAGGAAAACAGATTTTTTCTTTTGTTTATAATTTGAATTTTTAAATGTTAAAGCTCCAGTATATATATCGTAAGAACATCATAAACGCCACCTTCCAATAAGGTTTTGCTGTTGCCTTCAAACTTCAGCAGGACTAGCACTGACACCCAGCCCTACAGCCACCCCCGGGCAGAGCAAGCCCTTGGGTGGGTTGGTGGGCTTTAACACCTCACAAGCACACACAAGAAAAAGTCTCTTCCACAAACAGTTTACTGACCTTGTTTCTTTTAAAACTCCTATTGATTTCAGTGGGAGAGCAAGTCAAACTTAATGAGACTAGACTATAAGGAAGGATCACAGAAGAGGAAGGGGAGAGAAGGAAAGAGATGTTTATTCAAGAGAAGGTGGTGAGAGTATTTGTTGTGGTAAATACATTTTAAAAACTATCAGTAGTTTTTTTACAGACATTGTAACATGTAGTATGCATTATGTTTGTTATTGCTTTGGGGGTTAGCTTTTATTTTTATATTCTTTTTTGTTGTTCTTTTTATATCAAATAGCAAATGATTGGCAGGAATCCTGTAAATCTGAAAGAACGCTCATTTATTTTCCACATTTTTCTCCCATATTTTCAGAGATTAGTGCATGTAATATTTTAATCCTATGGCATAAATATGCATGAGAGTGAGAGCTCTTATATTTATACACTTGTAGTGTATGTGATGGCGACATCCATGTGATTAGATACAAGGGCATGTGGCAAAATGCATTTAACGTGCAAGCTCGGTTAGGGCGCAGAGCTGGCCAAGTGAGCTTCACGCCAGTGAGGTTTAACCGTCAGGTCTCTGTCACAGCAGCTGAGAGCTGAAGTTTTGACCAGTAAAGAGAGAAAGTCTGTATTACCCACAGATGTGGTATTTTCTCTCCGTTACTGATGACCCTGAGCAATAACATTAAGATTGAGGACTTTTTAGTATCAAAAAATACTAATTTTTTTTAGAGATATTTTAAAATAAAAAATTTCAACTTTTAATTTTTTATCTGAACTGAATTTATGGCAGGTTATGTAGTAGATTTATGGGACAAAAAAGCTACTTTATAAAAGACTTTAAATATATATTAAAAGAAGAAAAATCATTGAACTATAATATTCAAAATATGTGAAATCAAATCTAAAGACCTATCTCAATAATTACCTTCACAAAGACTATGCAGACGTCTGTATTTCTGCTAATGACACATACACAGTTTAAAAAAAGACAAAAGATGGAATCAAAAGTGGCATATATGGGATATTCTGGAACAAAGGAAATAGAGATGTCGTTACTGTAAAAATTAATATATATTTATCCAATCAAGCCTAGAGTCCATCATTATAAAATATTGAACTAATGTAAAGACTCTCTGGGTCCAAGAAAACCCTGCTGCGTCTCCCTGCCCGAAGGCGTAAGCTGTGCAGCAGATCCTCACCAGCGCTGGAGTCAAACAGACCTCCAGGACACGGAGCCACAGAATGGAAGAGCTCTTTTATTCCTGAACCAAAAGAAACATCTGCAAATACCGCGCCCCAAGTGCACGGCTCAGAACGCTTCCTAAGTTTTCTGGTTTGAGTTCTTGAAAAATGCGTGTAATCTCAGGTACGGACAAATGCAATTTTTCCTCTTTGCTCATGACTGCAACCCAAATGCACGCCTTTGTCAGTACAAGCGATCAAACCCGTGTTAATGTGCCTAGCCACTCTGTTGGCCTGTGGTACCCTGGGAGCAGCCCCCAAGAGCCGGATTTCCCCGCTCCCCAGGGGCCGTCAGCCTTACCGGTGCCGCACAGCACCCTGCCGCCCCATTCCCTCTTGCAGAAGGATGTATCAGTTTTCCTAATTCAGGCCTTCTATCGGTTCAGAAACATGGGCAGGACTTATTTCAAGAGAGGAAATAATTGAAGATCATCCTGAAGAGGAACAATAAAACATGCTACACGCAAAAGTTAAAGGAAAGGTGCTACCCAACAAAATAGTTTAGTATTTTAGACAAGCATGAAAGAGGACTGATCAATTCCTTTTTTTTAAATGTATAAAAAAAACTGATTGAGGCAACTGAATCAATTTGGGCCACTTCTTAGTGAAATTCTTGGGGCTTGCTACTGACAGGTTTACATGTGTTTACAGCAGTGTGCTTTAAGCACAGTATCATGACCATGGTAAAAGAAAAGTGATGGGCATGCTTCAGAAATGGGAAGGAATTTAATGTCCTCATAGTAATTATCGCCTGGGACCAAATTTTTTGACAAATCAGTGGCTCAGATCTGGGCTGATGGGATGAACTTCAGTTCCTTCAAAATTTTAGCCCTTCCAGCCATCACTCAACACCTGGGCAAGAATCACATCAAAACAACATGTCTGACATCCTTTGACAAACAGTAGTGAGCACGACCAGAGTAAATACTCTGTTGAGACCTTGATGGCCTCTCTCTGTCCTTCTGCCTGAAGAAATGGTGTTGGAGGCAATGAACAAATGCACAAGCTCATTTCCACGGATTGGGGAAAGGAAAAATTCACTCATTTACTCATTCTGTGGTCAAAATCATTCTGTCTCCTGAATACCTCATTGGAAAAGGGAGAGGAAAAAAACGGCATATGTAGTCTTTAATTAAATTCAGGGATGGGTTAAAATGTAAACTGCCAAACAAACAAACAAAAAAAAAACAAACCAGGAAGAATTTTGCTTATGGAGATTTCAGGGGTCTCTTCCTCCTGATGTCCTTTCCGTCTCTGCAATGACAACTCTCTAATCCCCAATAACGTTTCCCTCTTTTCACTAGAAATGTGACACTGGGGCAGCTGGGAAGAAGAGAGCACCAGCCTGAGCTGCACCAGGTTAGTCCCATTAGTCACAGGACAATTCAAAAAAAGTCTTTGAGCAAGAAAATGCTTTTTTTTTTTTTTTTTTAAATAGTGTGACCAAGTCTGTCTGGGAGCATGTATACGGGTCACCTCCTTCCCCAAAACAACCCAAAAAGTGAAGGTGTTTGTTGCGAAAAAAGGCAGGTATGATTAAAAAAAAAAAAAAATTAAGAAAAGAAATAAATCAAGCTGAAAGCACAAAATTAAATAGCTAAACAGGGGAACTGGGCCAAACAAAGACAAAGCAATGCACTTAACCCACCTGGAGAGCAAAACAGGCCATCCAGCCCCGCTGGCCAATCGCCTGGGCTTTGCGGAGGGAGGAAAATCCGCTCGGGCGCATGTGGCTGGAGAGTGTCTCGCGGCCGCGCCGAGCGCTCCGAGTCTTCCCACGTCCC
>VYZV01022650.1:0-10464 GCA_013401275.1 Pandion haliaetus
CGTGCCGTGCCCCGGGGAGCCCCCGCGGCGGCGGTGCCGCCGGGGCTGAGTCCTCCCCGCTCGCCGGCGCGTACCGCTTGCCGCCAGTGCCTTGCGCGGAGCGAGCGGGTTGTCCCGTTATAGCCGGCCCCAGCGGGCCCGGCGCTGCGGGGAGCCGGGCCGCCCTCCCCCGCTGCCTCTGCGCGGGGGAGCCGAGCGGGGGGCTCGGTGTCCGGCGGGGCGGTGTCGGTGCCGGGCCGTGCCAGCCACTCGGTCGCCTTCAGGGCTCGGGGTGGCTCCGGTGCCCTGGGCCCCCCCCACGGTGTGGCAACCGCTCTGTGTGCCCAGGGCCGCTCACTGGGCCCTGTCTCGGGTCGCCCCGTCCCGGGTGCTCAGGACCGTGTGCCGGTGTGGTGCACGGAAGGGAGGGCCCTGGCTCCGGGGACACTCTCGGGGCCTGGGGAAAACCCCCGGGCCCCAGACTAGCGTGACCCCCAGCAGGGACGGGGCACCAGCTGGGTTCGGAGGGATCCTCAGCCTCCATGGTGCCTGGGTGTGCCCTCCCGCCATCCTGCCTTCAGCCTGCCTGTGCTTCGATGTCTTGGAGGAAGGCAGGGGGAGAGTATCCAGAGCAGACCTTGCTGTTGTGGACAGTGGTAGACTTTCCCCCTTGTGGGCTTTTGCCTTCCCCCTGGCAGTGTGTTGTGTCCATCCCTTGCAGCCTGTCCCTGCTTCTCCAGTTGAATCTCTCAGATGGGGTCACCTGCACGCTGCCCTGGCCCAGGGAGACCCCGGACGTGGATCCTGAGGGAACGTGACCCGGGCCCTGCCCGCCAGGTTGGCGCTGCGGAAGTCTGTGGGCAAAGGGCAGCTCTTGGTAGCACTCCCCAGGGAGACCCTGGCCTCGGCCTGTTCCAGAGGGTTGAAGATGCCATCTTTTCCCAGCTGAGCGGGGCCTGAAGATCCACCCATAGCCCTTTGGTGGGGGAGTGCCGTGGCTGGGTCACCTGTGCCCCCGGGAGCTGCGCGGGGCAGTGTCCCCTCCTTGGTGGGGACACAGCTGGGCCCCATGGAGGCTTCTGTGAGGCTGAGCACCCGGGTCAGGGTCCCGATCCTCCTTCCCTGCCACCAACCTCGGCCCCTGGTGTCCAAAGGGCTTCATTGCTGCCTTTGCTTGGCAGAGAGTGACCTGGCACAGTGTTGCCGGGCTCTGCCCAGGGCTGACCTGTACCACTGCGCTTGCTGAGTGGGGCCCTCTTTATCTCGCTGCCTTCTGAGCTAATCACGTTAGCGCCTGCCTGGGCTCCAGCACAGCCTTCACAGGCCCCAGATAAGGGCACAATTGCTGCAAGAAAGTAAATCATGTTTGCTGCCCTGTGCTGCTTGGCTGGCCCGTGGGAGTGAGAAGGGCAGCGGCTTCAGAGCTGCTTCTGCTTTGCTTGCCTTGTCTTCGCTTTGCAGAGCTTTTTTCCCCTCCTGGCTCCCCTCTCGTAGCCTCTTTCCATGAATCCCTTCTTCATCGCTCCCCTGGGGAGGAGGGGGCTGCAGCCCCAGGGGCTCTGCACATACTTTTGCGGCAGGGTGCTAGCCAAGGGGGTGGCAGGAGGGGGAAGTTCTGCCCCTCTGGGCTGTCTCCACTCTTCCCCCTTGCATGTGGCCTCTGGGTGCTGGTTTTGGGGCCAGGCAGGGATTGGCTCCAACACTTGTCTTGGGTTATGGAGTGACTCTTGGTCCCTGATACCACTTGCTGGTGTGGGCAAGGTCTGAGCAGAGCCAGGCTTGGCCTTGTGCTCCTGCCCCAGTGCATCCCAGCGCTGTCCTTCCTTGGGTGGGAAGCAGGAGGCTTCCCTGGTTCTCTCGCTCTTTGTGTCAGCAGTCTGTTGTACAGCTGCTATGGCCCTGTCCGCCTGTGGTCAGTGAGGAGGAGCAGGGTCTGCCTCTTGGTACCAAAGCCACCACCTCGGCGGTCTGGGGCAGGGCTGGCTAACTCCCTGTTTGTCCCTGAACCGCAGGTCAGAGTGCCAGACGAGAGGGGCTGTGTGTTTCTATTCTCTGCCCGGGGCCTGCCCTGCCCTGCCCTCCGCCAGCGATGGAGTATGTGGTAAGGACTTCGGTGGAGGGCTAGGTGGCTTCGGTGGTGGATCGTGCCTCCCCTCTCTCCCCGCTGGCAGGGCCCCAGCCTCCTCCCCAGGTCTCTACTGGCATGTCCCAGCCCCTCTTCTGAGCAGTGGAGAGGTTGTGTGCAGGAACACATAGGTGCCGTGTGACGCTGTCATGATGTTCAGGGGAAAAAATCAGCTGTTGGCTGGATTTGAGTGTTTCTTTGGTTCTCCCCTGCCCCAGAGGCTTGGCGATGGCTCCACTGTGGCCACTGTGAGACCGAGGGGGTCTCTTGCCCTGGGCGAGGTGTGTACGTGCAGCAGTGGCCAGTGTGCGGCTGCCTGCTTCTCGCTGCAATTTCTTGCCAAACCACTGGCGTGTTCCAGGTCTCTGACTCAGCTCCCAGTTTGTGTTTCCTGGGAGGATGTCAGGCGCTGGCCTGGTAGCGGGGCCCCAAGCGTCCCCTCTCTGCTCTTCCTCGCCACGGGCTGTGCGCGAAGTCCCAGCCCCAGGCGCCTGAAAGTAGCCCACATCCCTCTGCCTTTCCCGTGCACAGGGAGGATCCAGCCGATCCGGCCCCTCTCCTTGCTGCCGGGGCACAAGACGTGTCCCCAGAGCTCCTTGGGGGTGGTTGTTCTGGCTGCTCTGCTTGTCCTCCGCTGCAGAGGCAGGAGCTCGCTGCTGGCCTCTCTGGCAAGGGGAAGGGCTGCTGCCTGCTGGATGAGGCTCAAGGGCTGCCTGTTCAGGCAGGGCTGTTGTTCTGTGGCTCTGCATGCATCTCAGTTTGCCTTCTGCAGTTTGAGCCTGCTGGGAAGGGGTTTCTGACATCCTGGGGTGGGCTCTGGGGCTGGGGTGTCCTCAGTGGTGGCACCTCTGGTCTCCGAGGGCTGGGAGCAGCAATATGTCTCTTCAACACCTGGTGCAGGCTGACAGGGTGATGTGGGCCAGCTGGCTTCAGGATGTTCTGATAAAATCAGAAATCATTTCATCTTATAAAAGCAGAGGCCTGTCTGAGCAGGGGGCTGCAGCTCCTGGGGCGTGCCAGCCCCTCAGCACGTGTTGGGGACAGCTGCTCCGAGCCCTATTGCCTGTCTGGGCAACACTTGGGGCCTGGGGTAATGGGAAGGGGCCAAGGAGACCCCCCTGCCCCTGCACAGTTCCCTCCTCTTATCTCGGCAGGGCCCTGAGGAAGCGTCCAGGCTCACGGAGCCCATGCTGGCTGTGTGGGGGGAGTCCAGCCCCACATCCACCAGTGGCCAGGCCTTCCTGGGCAAACCCCACTGCCCCGCGCCCATTCGGCGCCGCCCAGCTCCCCCTGGCACAACTGGGGCCTGCAGCTGGCCCCTCGTGGGGCTGGTGGCTTCCTGGCTCCCTGGCCCCGAGCTTCCTGCTTTTCTTTAGAGCTGCGGCACTGCCGGCCACGGGAAGGTCACAGCACCGAGCGGCCGGGGGGCCCTCAGTGGGGACAAGTGCTTCACAGGACGGCTGGCGCAGTCTCTGCACCTGTGGGACCACTGCCAGCCGCGGCTGAGGTGGGGGTTGGTGCTTGCAGAGGCGGTGTGTGTGGCTAAGGCGATGCTCCAACACCAGGAGGGAGGCGGGTGATGGACCCGCCGTTGTGAGCTGCAGCCCCTTGTGCAGTGCAGCAGGCTGTTTCCAGCTCTGTCCTGGCTTCCATTTCCCCATCCCTGTGGCAGTGTGCCAGTGTTTGGGAAGTGGGGCGGGCAGCTGCCAGGGCCGAGCAGTGCCCGACAGCAGGTCCAAGCAGGGAGAGCCCTTCCCTTGGGCTGGATTTACCTGGTTTTGGCTTGGTGACTGGTTTTGCAGAGCACCTGGTGCCTGGGAAGGCCCTGGCCCATGGTGGGTCAGAGGGGTGGGATGCCACGGGGCTGCCTGAAATCCCTGCTTCAGCCCATGGCAGGTGGAAGAGGGGAGAGCTCTCACGCCCTGGGGAAGCTGAGGCGGATGAGGCCATGAAAAGCGGCGTGGGCGGGTTGGCCCGAGGTCCTGCCGGCGTGCCGGTGCGTCAAGGACAGGGGGAGCGGGGGAGACTTGCCCCTGGCACCCCTACCCGCAGGTGTGGGCTCTGTCCAGCTCTGTAGTAGAAGGGGCCGAGGTTTTCCCCCTGGCACGCTCTCACTGCCCGCTCCTGCTAGCTCCGCCTGTGACCTTGATTCTTCTGCTCCAGATAGGCGCTGGGTCCCCACCCCTTGCTGGGAGCCCCTCCTGTGCTGCGCCCCAGCCTGCATGCAGCCCCCGCTATGGGCAGAGCCTGCCCCGCCGTCCATGAGTCAGCACAGTCCTTCCGATTAGCGGCAGCCCCTTCTCCACTCCCGGGAGGAGCCACCGCTCAGCGCTGGCTGGGATGCGGGAAGGAGCAGCAGCAATTAGCAGCAGCCACCTCTCCTGACGGCTCCCTGCCATGGCCGGGGGCCCGTGCTGAGCCCTGCCGACAGCCCACCTGTATCCTGCTCCCGGGCATCCTCCTCTTCCTCCCACCAGCCCTCCGGGTGAGATCTGTGCCCGGAGCCACGTTCTCGAAGTACTGGATGTCCCTGCATCCCAGGCAGCTGCGAGCACTGGTGGCATCTCAGCATTGCAGCCCCCCCTGCTTCGGGTGCCGCTCCCCCCAGCAGAGCCTGGGGAGCCAACGACGGCTGCCCGCTGCCAGCACGTGGGTTTCATAGCGCTGGCTGCCACAGAAGGACCTTGTTCGTTCCTGGACGGTGCTCAGAGCGGAGCTGGGCTGGGCTTGGATGCACTCTGTGGCTGCCTTGTCTCAGGGCTTTAAATATTCATGCTTTTGATTTCCTCTTAGCAGCTGGCGGCAGCAGTGCACGGGCTGGAGCAAGTCGGCTGGGGTGGAGAGCAGCTGTGCTGGACCCGGTGGTGGGGCAGCGGGGGCCAGATGTGGCCCCAGCTGAAGACAATGGGATTTGTTGCCGGCCTGGTGCAGGAGTGGCATGGGGCCATAGGGTTTGAGGACCTCCAGGCTGGGGGCCAAGTGTGCTGAGCCCCCCCTCCCTGTGCCAGCAGCTTTCCGGGGCGTCGCCGCAGCCCCTTTTCCTCCCTGCCGTGGTGGGAGTGCGGGGTCGCTCTCCGTCTGGCCAGATCTGCGCATCCTTGCTGACACCGATTGTGATCGATCAGCTGCAACGGCACGGAGCCGGGCAGCCCCCAGACCTGCTGCCTGGCGTCCCAGGGCCGGATCTCCCTGCCAGCCATGCCAGGCTGGTGTGGACCTGGTGTGGAGCTTGGCCAAGGCTTCTGCTTGGGGGTGGCTTCCCGGTGGCTGCAGGTGCTCGGATTCTCCATGGGGTCCCTGTGAGACCCGGCCAGCTGCCTCCACCCCTGTGCCAGACGGGACGGGCTGGCCCCAGCCCTTCTCGCCTCTCCAGCATGGATCTCCTGCAGAAGAGCAAATACAGTCACCTGCGGAATGAATCTGTCTCCTCCCTGGAGGAGGCTGTGGGGGGCCTGGGGGTCCCAGCCTCCCCAGTGGAGTCCCTCGCAGGCATGCAGTCTCTGCCTGGTTCCCTGTCCTCCGCCTCCCTCGGCCCCGTGGTACCTCTTGGAGAGCTCTCGCCTGAGTCGGAGGACAGCCCCACCACCCTCTGCTCCTTTTTCCCCAAAATGGCCAACCTAAAACTCTCGAACCCTGCCAACCTGCTCAGCCTGCGGGGCTCCTCGGCTGGCAGCAGCCTGGGGGAGCACAGCCCTGTTGGGATGCTGGCACCGGCGTCAGGGGGGGCTGCCAGCCCCGACTCAGTGGGACCTGTCGCTGTCTGTTCCCAGGATATGAACAAGCTGAGCTGCGGGAAGAAGACGCGGGTGGAAGGCGGCCAGCTGGGGGGTGATGAATGGACTCGCCACGGCAGCTTTGTCAATAAGCCCACCCGTGGCTGGCTGCACCCGGATGACAAGGTCATGGGCCCCGGGGTCTCCTACCATGTCCGTGTGAGTGCTGGGGACTGGGGGGACGTGGGAAGGGTCATGATGGGGATTTGGGGACCTCCTGACATGCTCCTTGAGGGTGGCAGGTGAGCAGTGGAATTCCCAGGGAGGTCACCGCTATGGAGCCAGGGGGCTCGGGGCCCCAGCCCCCTCCTCACCTGCATGGGGAGCAAATCCTGGGGCTGGCCAGGCTGACCCTGCTCTCTTTCCCAGTACATGGGCTGCGTGGAAGTCCTCCAGTCCATGAGGGCTTTGGATTTCAACACCAGGACACAGGTCACCAGGTGAGCTCTGCCTCTCCCCGGGGGGGGACAGGGGGTGGTGTCTGAGCCCTGCACAATCCCCTGCTGGCATGTGGGGCTTTCACTGGGGGTCAGGCTGCCTGCAGCCCCATCAAATACTAATGCCCAGTCCGGCACTGCCTGAGGGCTCCTCATTTGTCACCCTGTCCCTTCTGCCTGCACTGGTCCCCGTGTCCTTGGTCCCGTAGTCGGGGGTCATGGGGGAATGGGGAGAGCAGGTGCTGGGGTAGACTGACATCCTGCTGTGCTCCCTGCAGGGAGGCCATTGGGCTGGTGTGTGAGGCCGTGCCTGGTGCTAAGGGAGCTGTGCGGAGGAGGAAGGTGAGGCCGGGCTGGGGAGCTGCGGGGTGGGGAGCGTGCTTAGCTGTCTGGGCATGGGGCTGAGGGCTGGATCCCAGCTCAGCCGGCCATGCCTGGGGCTCTGACCTCCCACTATGGCTCGGGCCAGCGGAGCTTGGCAGGAGTGGTGGTGAGGACGAGGTCCCCGTCTCCGCTGTGGAGGGCAACAGGACATGCCCTGTCCCCCAGCAGCTGGTCTGTGCTCAGCCTGGGGAGCCCCTTCTCCATGCTGCTGTTTGTCCCCAGCCCTGCGGCCGCTCTCTGAACTCCATCCTGGGCAAGAGCAACCTGAAGTTTGCCGGCATGCCCATCACCCTGACCATCTCCACCAGCAGCCTCAACCTCATGGCTTCTGACTGCAAGCAGGTGAGAGTGGGGAAATGCTGGGGGCTAGGCAGCTGGCTTTAGATGAGCAGGAATCCTTGTGTCCCCCACCCTGGGCCCTGCTGGGGCAGGAGATGTCCCCAGCCTTCCCTAAGGGATGTCTGGGTGGGCTGTGTGACCTGCTGACTGCCCACCTCCCCCCAGTCCCTGAGGTTGAAGAGGTCAGAGCGATATCCTGCATGCTTGGCAGGATCTGTCTTGGAGACTGAGACCCAAATCCCCTGGCCTGGGGACAGGTCTCCTGGTTTTGACCCTGCTCCCGGTGGCTCTGTCAGTGTCCCAGACCTTTTCCTGGTGGTCTGTGGCTCATAACCAGGGGTCTGAAGGCTTGTAAGCCCCTGTGCCAGGCCAGCCCCAGGAGGAGCGTGGCAGGCGGGAGGTGCTGCTTCTGGTTGGGTACAGAGGAGCTCCTGGCTGCGTCCAACAAACTCTCTGCCTTGCAGATCATTGCCAACCACCACATGCAGTCCATCTCTTTTGCTTCTGGGGGAGACCCGGTGAGTATGCATGGTCCCTGTCCATGCATGCCCTGCCCCGTGCTGGGGATCAGTGCCTCTCCTGCTCTCTCCCCAGAGTCTCAGGCACTGCACTCCCCAGCAGCCCCGTCTCACCCCTGGTGTCTTGCCCACAGGACACAGCCGAATATGTCGCCTATGTTGCCAAAGACCCCGTCAATCAGAGAGGTGAGGCTGCTGCTGAGGGTGCTAAATGCCAGAGCCCTTTTTCATGGATGTTTAGGCACAGCTCAGTATGGCGGGGACACACCAGGTCCCCTGTGAGGAAGCTCTGGGGTGCATAGGGCAGGCTTGAGTGGTGGAGAACTTAACGTTGGGGTTCCATGCTCCCATCCCATCATTCCCTTCCCAGCCTGCCATATCCTGGAGTGCCCCGAGGGCTTGGCACAGGATGTGATCAGCACCATTGGGCAGGCCTTTGAGCTGCGGTTCAAGCAGTACCTAAAGAACCCCCCAAAGCTGGTGACACCGCATGACAGGTAAGGGCAGGGCTGTATGGGAAGGAGGAATGCGAGAGGGTGTCTGAGATTGTTTGGTTTTGGAGAGGGGATGCAGCCCTGACTGCTGTCAGCTGCTCATCTGTGCTGTGCCCTCCCAGGATGGCAGGGTTTGATGGCTCTGCCTGGGATGAGGAAGAGGAGGAACCAGCCCCAGATCACCAGTACTACAACGACTTCCCTGGCAAGGAGCCTCCCATCGGGGGGGTCGTGGACATGCGACTGCGGGACGGGGCTGCTCAGACACCCAATCACCTGGGGGCCACGCTGGTAAGGCTCTGGGTGTGTCCTCGTGGGGAGGCTCCATGTTACAAGGGAGATGCAGGCACCCCGATGAGGCTGTCAGCTCTTCACTCAGGGTTATTCTGCCATGAGAGCTGTGGCACGTGTCTCCCTGGCACCTCTAGCAGCCTGGGGTGTTGGGAGCAGGAAAGGGTGGGGAGCGCAGTGGTGCTCACCCCCCACCTCTCCCTGCAGCCTGTCGGCCAGTCGTCTGGTGGGGAGTATGACCCCCGGAAGCAGCATGCTCCTGCCCAAGGTAACATGACGGATGTGGCCAGTCCTCATCTGCTTTCCTGGACTCCAAGTGCTCTGGTAGCGGGCACTGGTGTTGGGGCCAAGGCAGGCTGGAGCCCTGCTGACCACAGTGCTCTTGGTAGCAGGGAGAGAGAAATACCCAGCTCCGGCAGGTGCATCTGGCCGCATGGATCTGTTCGATGACCCATCTTATGTCAACGTGCAGAATGTGGACAAGACACGCCAAGTGTTGGCCGCTGGCACCCCTGTGACAGCCAATGGCAGCACCCAGAGAGACCTCTTTGACATGAGTGAGTGGGATGGTGGCCACAGCTGTGTCCGGGCTGGGGGTGGTTGGCGGTGAGGTCAGTCACGGTCCCCCCCGGCTCCTCTCTCCCCACAGAGCCCTTTGAAGATGCCCTGCGTGTCCCCCCGTCTGTGCCCGTGGGGCTGCCCCCTGCCCAGGTGGTGGCCTCCATGGAGGAGCAGCTGAGACGGGAGTCCTGGTACCATGGGAAGATGAACCGCAAGGAGGCCGAGAAGCTGCTGAAGGTGAATGGAGACTTCCTGGTACGGGAGAGCACCACCACCCCGGGCCAGTATGTGCTGACCGGCTTGCAGGGCGGGCAGCCCAAGCATCTGCTACTCGTTGATCCTGAGGGAGTGGTGAGTCCACATAATGCCCTGAGGATGGAGTTTGGCACAGCTTGGGGTGGCCCTGGGGGTTACAAGAGCCACCAAGGGCATTGGGCTTCCCTGCTGCTCCTCGGGGAGTGCCTCTGGGCTGGCTTGGGGAATGGAGAGGGCCTGGTGAGTGTGGGTGCGAGGGCTGCTCCCCCAGGTTGGTGCTAAGCCCATGGAGGCTGTGGTGGCTTTGGCCTCCTGCAGCCATTAGCAGCCTCCCAAGTGCCCCTTCCCTGGCCCCCCCCAGGTGCGGACAAAAGACCACCGCTTTGAGAGCGTCAGCCACCTCATCAGCTACCACATGGACAATCACCTGCCCATCATCTCGGCCGGCAGTGAGATGTGCCTGCAGCAGCCGGTGGAGAGGAGACTGTGAATGCTCAGGGGGCCCTGGTGCGCAGCCCCCCAGCCCTGCTCCCTGCCCCTGGGAGCCCTCGGACTCTGCCTGGGACTAAGCATGGACTTGGCCAGGGACGGGGCCTGTCCCCCTCTGCCATGTGGAGCTGGTGGCTGCAGGCAGCATGGTGTGAGCTGTCTGTGGGGTGGGGGGGGCTGTCCTTGCCAAAGCTCATGCCTCCTCCCAGCTCCAGCCTTTGCACAGCAGCTCAGCTCCTACCAAAACCCAGCCCAGCTGCCATGCCGCAGCCACTCTTGTGCTCACCAGCGTGGGCATGGGCTCAGGGCTGGTGGAGCTGAGTCCCGCTCTCCCCGAGCCGTGTGGGTAGCCTGGCCTCATTCCCTGCCCACGGGCCAGGGAGAGGGGCTGTGGGGGAGCTCTGCTCCCCCAGGCACAAGGTCCGGCCCTGCCACCCACTGTACCCAATCACTTTATGTGTTAACTCTGTGCCTTGACCCTGCAGGTCCCACACTCTTATGCAATGCTGCGGGTTGGGGGTCTGGGGGCAGAGCCCCCACCCCGTGCTCCCAGCTCCCGCTGTGCCCCTTCCTGGGACGTGCTCCTCTGCATCCCCTCCCTGCCTGCTCGCTCCCCCCTGGGGTCCCGGCTGGGGCACAGCCGGCTCTGGCAGCCCGGCGGGTGGCAGGAGGGTTCCCCGCTGCCTTGCATGCACGGTCTTACTCCTCCCAAGCCAAAGCGCAGCCCTGGCCCTTGCAGCCCCGGGCCCTCCCCCCCCCGGGCCCCGCTATACCAAAGGAACCGGCGGTTGGTGTTAAAGTTGGGTTTTCTCTAGCCCC
>VYZV01022650.1:20163-68973 GCA_013401275.1 Pandion haliaetus
CGGCCCCCGCCACCTTCGCCAAGGGGCCCAAGCGCAAGGCGCAGAACATCGGCTACCGGCTGGGGCACCGCCGGGCGCTCTTTGAGAAGCGGAAGCGCCTCAGCGACTACGCGCTCATCTTCGGCATGTTCGGCATCGTCGTCATGGTCATCGAGACCGAGCTCTCCTGGGGGCTCTACTCCAAGGTACCGATGGGTCCGGGGTGGTGGGCGTGGGGCCCTCGGCACTGGTTGGTGCCCAATGGCATGAGTGTGGAGCCCTTTGCCCCATACGGTGTCGTGTGGGATAAACATGGAGCCGTTTGCCCCATATGGTCTGGGCCGGGGCCGTACAGGCTGGCTGGGGACCAGCGGGGTGACCCTGGGGCCTTACAGGGACACTGCGGCCACAGGTGTTGGACAGGGTGAACGCCGAGCTGGGAGCCACCGGGGCCGTGTGCTGGCCGGCATGTGTTGGGGCAGGTGCTATGCTGGGTGCTGGCGGAGCCACCCCATGTGCCAGCAGCACAGAGGACTGACCCACCGGGGTCTGTGGTGCCCGTCACTGGCCCAGCCTGGTGCTCCTTGAGGTGCTGTGCCCTTGGCAGTGTGGTGGAAACCCCCTCCCTCCTCCTCCACACCCCTTTCTTCCATTTTTTTTTCTTTTTTTTTTTTGCAGGACAGTGTCTTTTATTTATAATTCTCCCCCCCACGCCCCTTCCAGCTCCTGCTCCCGGGCTGCGCTGGTTGGCAGTGATATGAATAACTCTTTGTATAGACATCTGTCATGTTATTTATACCTATCCAGAGAGGGGAAGGCATCGGCACCCGCGCCAGCAGGGCGTGCATGGCACCCATGGGCGTCAGTGGGACGGCGCTGCTGAGGGGGCTGGGGGTGGCCAGTGGGGGTCCCCGTGCTGTGGTGCCGCTGAAAGAGGAGAAGGAACATGGTGGGAAGGGGCTGCTCACCACTTCCTGCCATTATCCGGCACGGGTGGTAGGGAGGGTGGCGTGGGAGGAGGAGGCGACGGAGCTGGAGCAGGTGGAGGCAGGGAGGGAGGGAGGGACGCGGCTGGGGGTCCTGTGGCCGTGGGGGACCCTGCTGCCTCCCCATGGAGGTGCCCGGCTGGCGGCGGGGTGCTCCCCAGCCCCAGCTGCCCACAGCTGCCGGTATCGGTGAGAGCGTGGGGGCCACTGGCAGTGGTTCCCTCTGCTCCGGCCGAGGCAGAAGGATCCCTCCATGCTGAGCTTGCATCCTTGGCTCCCCCACCAAGGCAGAAAGATGCTTTGCTTCACTTCACTGCCAGAGCCTCTTCGCAGCGGTTCCCACTCCCCTTTGGCAGGAGCAAGGCAGAACCACCATCCCCAACCTGTGCCGGCTACCTGTTGAGCTGCAGCCACCCTTGCCAGGCTCCCTAGGCCCGTGTGCCTTCGTCGGGCTGCCGGCAGTGCTGCTGCCACGCTTGCTGGCCTCGGCACACCGACCTGCTGTGTCAGCTGGGGAAGACCCTGTGAGTCAGTGCTGCCGCCGTGCAGCCACCCGCTGCCCCGACCCCTGCCCTGGTGCCTGCTGCTTGCCGCGATGCTCCTGGCTACAGCCATAGGGTGCAGGGGGGGTCTCCTGGCTCCCGGCCACCCCAGGACCTTGGCTGGAGCCACAGCAGTGGGCAACAGTTTATAAATCCCCCCCGACAGCCCCCAGTGGGAAACCGGAGCTCACTGGCAGGGACGTGGCCGTGACCGAAGGAACGTCTGGGGCCGGGGCTGGCAGCTGTCATGAGGATGGGGATGTTGGTGCTGCTGGCCCTGGCCCAGCTCCAGCTCTGCCCCATGGCTGGCAGCTGTGCCGCCGCGTGCTCCCCAGGCCGGAGACTGCCAGGGCTGAGCCGGAAAGCGAGGATGCAGTGGCCGGGTTTTGCCTGCTCGCTGCCTGTCCCTTGAGTGTGGGCAGGATGGGGCCTCTCCTGCCTCCGGGACAGCACTGCTGCTTCCCAGAGCCATGAGCAGCCTGCATGGCACCACCGGGGTGAAGCATCCTGCCACCTGCATCATGCAGGGAGGATGCATGCCGGGGGTGCCGAGGTGTCGCCACAGTTCAGCTGAGCCTCCGCCGTTGTTTGCCGCGAGCGTGGGATCCAGCAGCGGCTCTTCCTGCTGGGTCCCTCTGGACCCAGCGCTGGCAGGAGGCATCGATAAATGCGGTGGGTGGGCAGCAGCCTTTGCCAATAACACTTGCCAGGAGGGCTGGTGGGTCCCTGGGAGGAGCAGAGACAGGTTGCAGCAGCTGCACTTCCTGAGGACCCACTGGCCCCATGGGGTCTCTGTGTGTTGGGCAGGCAGGACTAGTGCCCCTGGGAAGGGTCTGTCTGGAGCAGCCTTGGCACGAGCCCTGCCCTGGAGTTTGCCTATTAATAGCCGTTGTTTGGTCCCCGGCACTTCTCTCAGCACCAGCCATTATATCCACACAATTGCATGGCCGGAGCCAAGTCGTTAACAATGCGCCACTGCCTCCGTGGCAAATAGTCCCTTCTCCGCATTTAAATACCCCGTGGGGATGGAGAACACGGGGAGAGGGAGAGGAGTGAGGCTGAAGGCAGCCTGGCATGCTGGGGAGCAAAGGATGGGTGCGGTGTGCCGTGAGCATGCCAGGTCTCAGCGTGCAGTAAGCATGCCAGGTCTCAGCATGCAGTGAGCATGCCGGGTCTCAGCATGCCACGAGTGTGCTGGGACTCAATGTGCCACAAGCATGCCAGGTCTCAGTGTGTCATGAGCATGCCAGGTCTCAGAGTGCCATGAGTGTGCCAGGTCTTGGTGTGCTGGGGATGGATGGGGTGGAGGTGTGGGATGGGTGCAGTGGCAGAGCAGGTTGGTTTGGAGATAAACACCCTGGTGAGGGGCTGCCAGTGCTTGGCAGGTGGCCTGGCACTGGTGGGGCCACATCGTGGCTGGCGGCAGCATGAGCTTGCCAGTGACTGAAATGCGGTCTGGAGGGCAGCCCGTGGGAGGGGACGGTGAATCCTGCTCTTCCCGGTGGGATCCTGGGGAGCAGCCGCTTCAGCCACCAGTGAATTAGTGGCTGGTTTAATTTACATAGAGCTAATTAGCAGGAGGATCTAATTAGACCATCCATTAGGCTGCCATAATATTGGGCTTATGCTGGATGCAGCCAGGGCGCTGGTGTTGCACGTCCCAGTGAGGGGAGGATGGTAATTACATTTGGCAGAATTGGATTAAAAAAACATTTTGGAGAAAGGGCCGCTTTTGCCTGTGGTGCCAGTGGTGCTGGTGGTGCCCTCACTACCGTGCCCAGCCACCTGGGGTGGGAGCTGGGGTGGGAGCTGGGGCGGCCAAAGTGCTGGCAGGGGGTGTAAAGCAGGTGTTTGGGGGGGGGCAGCATCTCCCTGGGGGTGCGGAGCCTGGTGTCATGGCCAGCACTGGCAGGGTCCCATGGCCACGTCCCCCCTAACGCCCGCCCTGCTCTCACCTTGTAGGACTCCATGTTCTCCCTGGCCCTGAAATGCCTTATCAGCCTCTCCACCGTCATCCTGCTGGGCCTCATCATCGCCTACCACACACGGGAGGTGCAGGTAGGTCCCGGTCCCAGTGTCATCAGCACTGAGCAATGGGCTGCCAGGGTGGGTGGTCAGGGCAGGCTGTGGGGTTTGCCACCCAACCCAGTGGGATGCAGTACTCGAGCTCACAGACTGCATGGAGCCTCCTCCCTCCTTGCTGGAGTCTCGGGGCATTGAGGCTGGGCACTGAGGGGTCTGCCCAGGCGCAGCGTTCCCAGTGGAGCTGCTGGTGGCTGGGGGAGGCTGCAGCCAGGAAGAGCTCAGACCAGCTGAGGTGCCAAGGAAAGCTGTGAAATCCTTTCCTAATCAGGGCTGCCGACTCTCTTCCTCCCAGCCCTCCCTGGCTTTGCTGGGAAATGACAGGGCTCCCAGTTTGCTCCAGGAAGGCTGTGCTTCCCCATGGGATCCGGCTTTGGCACGATGCCGGTGCGTTTTGGGGACAGGAGGAATGAATCGCTGGGCAGGAGAAGGAGCATCCTGGGAAGGGACGACGAAGCCCCACAACCCTGAGTTTCTGGTGTTTTGGTGCACCAAAGATCTCACCTTGTCTGGCTCAAGGCTGGGGGACAGGGCAGCTTTGCTGGCCAGGGGGCTGGAGGCAGGAGCCCTGCTCCCTGCCTGCCTCCTGCCTGCAAGGGACCTTCCCGGGAGCCCCCCTCTCCAGCTCAGCCTGGCAGCATGGGGACAAAGCCCCACGGTGGATTGCTCAAAGCAAATATTTGAAAGCTCTTTTTTTTGCTAGAATAATATTTACCCCAGGGTGGCAGCGGCTGGGGTCAGCCAGGCGGGCCGTGCCCCAACGCTCGCTGGCTTCCTCTGCTTGTTGTTCTTGGGAGCGGGTTGTGCAAACACAGCGTCCACCCGAGCAGTGCGGGGCTTCCCGCCTCTCCCCCACCTCCACCCATGGCTGGAGCCGAAATCCCCGCTGCTGTCCCCGCTGCAGGGTCCTGGTCCCTGAGCACGTGTGCCATGCCAATGTGGGCACCAAACCTCGCCATGGTCCAGCTGTGTGGCTCCGGCTGCTCTGCTGGGCCAGTTACACTGGCAGGGAAGGGAATGAGATCGGTTTGACTTGATTTGCTCCAGACAAAGCCATGCTGGCTGCTGATCGCCCTGTTATCTCTTAGGTGCTTATAAAGGGATTGCTGATAATCTGGCTGGGGATGGAAGTGGGGCTGACAGAGCTGTAAATCCTCAGCTTCTCGTCCCTCTTGCCTAAGAGGGGGGCTGTGCTCCCCCTGCCATGGCACTGCCAGACCTCCCCGGCCTTTAGGAAAGACCTGACAGCAGCTTCGGCCTCTTCCCTCAGTATTAATTGCATTAATTGCTGAGTCCTTCTGGACATCTGCAGCTCCCCCTGTGCCTCAGTTTCTCCCAGGGCTGGGGTATCGCTGGGTCCAGCTCCTGGAGTCCTGCCTGTCCCCTCCCTGGCTGCCTACACCCACCGTCACCTGATGAGCTGGGACGGCACAGGTCCCTGGGGTGTCCCTGTGCCCATCGCCTGCTGGCCAGGCCTGCAGGTGAACAAGATCTTCCTGCCCCCCCTGGCCCTGGCTTCCCAGCTCTGCTTTCTGCTGCAAGGCCACGAGCTGCTGCTCATTGCATGTGTCACTCGCTCTTCGTTAGGCTGAGCGTGTGCAGAGAGCTGCCAGCAGTGCCGCCGGGTCCTTGCCCTCCCTGCACCCATGGGCAGAGGTTGGCCTGCTCCCAGTGGCACCGGGCTCGGCACCCTGGGGCAGGGTCTGGTGCCCCAGTGTGGTATAGAATGTGCTGTTCCCTGCCAGCACCATGTTTATCACCATGGCACACGATGGAGCACGGTGCTGGTGAGGCTGTCAGCTCCAGCTGGGAGGTTTTGGGGGGCACAGCCCACCTCGTCCCTGCCCTCAGCTCTTTGTGCATTAGTTTGGTGAAGCTTTTTTCCCCACGCGGCTTCTCAGCAGCTTTCCTCATGCTTCACTTGTCTGGAGCTGCGGTGGCCAACACGCTTGCTCCTTCCCCTGCCAGAGCCAGTGCCGGGGATGCCCCATCGGGTACCACTGGACCACGCCGGGGTTTCCATGGAAACCTGCAGCAATGTGCCGCAGGTGCAGGGCTGAATGGGGCTGGCGCAGGGGGAACCTGCCCAAATCCACCTTGCTCCTTCTCTTCCCCAACCTGGCCCACTGCAAACCCCCCCCCCAGTCAAAAGGCTCCCTGCCTTTTTCCTCTTGCTAATTTGTTTATTTTTAACACCCTTTTCCAGGAAGGAATGGGCTGTCAGCTTGCTAAATGCCTGAGGATCTCCCTTGACAGCTTGGAGCATTTTTATAAACAATTTCTCAAACAAAGCAGCTAAAAGGAGCGGAGCTTTCCAAACAGAAAGGGAGGTGGCTGGGGACGGCCACTCCGTGAGTCAGTCTCGGCGGCTCTTGCCATCCCCAGGGAGAGCCCTGTGTGCCGTGCCGTGCCAGCGAGGCAGCTGGCGCAGGTGCACTGGGGCCTCCAGCGGGGTGGGAGGGTTGTTCCCGGGCAAAGTGCCAGCCGGGGCTGCGCTCCCACCCACCACCCTGGCTGGAGCGGCCGCAAGAGCTCCTGGCCCCCCCGGACGAGCCGGTGTCATTCTGCACTTTGCAGGGTCGAGGACATGCTGGTGACGGTAGCGCCGGCTGCCACATCCCCCTTGGATCCCTTCCCAGTGGCATCTTTGCCAAGTGTTGCTTGTGGAGAGGCCCATAGCATGTCTCCGCTGCTGTAGGTGACACCGGTGCCCCCGTTGCACCAGGGACAAGCTGATGGCAGCCTCGGGACGGACCTGCCAAGGCAGGAAGGGGTAGGTGACCCCCAAGGCGTCTGGCCATGTCCCAGAGGGGCCAGCCCAAGCTGCTGTCCCCCCAGCTCCTGCAGAGACCCCGACTCCGTTGCTGGCAGTGGGAGAGGAGCTGGTACCCAGGATGAACTGGCGGTTGCCATGACAACCAGATCCCATCGCTGCCAGCGGCTGGCTGTGCTGGCTGTGGCATTCCCTCCCCAAAAGTTGTCCTGACACCTGGGGCATGGTGGCTGTCAGTGACACTGGTGCAGCACTGGCAGGAGCAAAGGGGCTGAGGTGGCTCATGCCGGTGCTCTGTGGCACCATGGCTCACCTGTCTCTGTGCCCCAGGTGAGGAGGCTGTGTCAGGAGGTGGGCTTCTGCCAGCTGGTGTGTGGGATTGGGTCGGAGCGAGCTGTCCCCATGCTGTGCCTGGGTGTGTGCTTGAGGCCAGGCAAACAAAAGCTTTCTGGAGTGTCCCCAGCACCGTAACCGTCCTCCGAACACGCAGGCAGAGCAGCGGAGCAGATGGCGAAGGCTCATTCCCACCTTTTCCTTCCCCTGCCCTCCCCAGCCCTCCTGGCTGAAGCCATCCCCAGCTCCATGGGGCTCTGGTGTCCATTCCCCGCCGCTGCCCATGGAGGGATGCTGGTGGTGCAGGGTTGGCCGGGGCCACCAGTAACTCTGTGGTTTTGCATCCTGGTAGCTCTTTGTGATCGACAATGGAGCTGACGACTGGCGGATAGCAATGACGTACGAGCGCATCCTCTACATCAGCCTGGAGATGCTGGTTTGTGCCATACATCCCATCCCCGGGGAGTACAAATTTTTCTGGACAGCCCGCCTGGCTTTCTCCTACACACCTTCTCGGGCAGAGGCGGACGTGGACATCATCCTGTCCATCCCCATGTTCCTGCGCCTCTACCTGATCGCTCGGGTGATGCTGCTGCACAGCAAGCTCTTCACTGACGCCTCCTCGCGCAGCATCGGGGCACTCAACAAGATCAACTTCAACACCCGCTTTGTCATGAAGACTCTCATGACCATCTGCCCTGGGACGGTGCTGCTGGTCTTCAGCATTTCCCTCTGGATCATTGCCGCATGGACAGTCCGAGTGTGCGAGAGGTGAGAGGGGCTGGGGCTGCAGAGGGGGGCAGTTTCGGGTTGCGCGGCGGTTCAGGATGCTCACTGGAGCTGTGATGTCCTAGCACCCTGTGGGAGGGATGCAGAGATCCGGGGACTCAGCAGCTGCAGGATTCCACCAACGAGCCTCTGACCCAGGCAGGAGGCAGAGGCAGGGACAGCCTTGTCCTTGCAGCACAGTGCCTGGGGACAGGCAAGGTCCCTGCACGAGGGGACGGTGTGTGATGCCAGCTGGTGCTGGAGCCCCAGGAGGGTGGGTGGGGGATGCAGGGAGCGGCGGGAGCTGTGGAAGGCTGTGCATGGGGAGAGGCCGGAGGTGCCGCAAGGCTGGTGAGTGGCAGCGCCCAGCTTGGGCTCTGGCATCGCTGTGAACAACACATGACAACACCACAGTGACAAACCCACTACCGGATGGCATCATGCTGGCATCAGCATGCTTGGCACGTGGGGGTTGCTGTGGTGACTGGCCCCAGTGGGTACTGCTGTGCTTCCATCTCTCGGGGATGTGCCAGCACCCCTTTGTCCCCCAAGGGGAACCAGGGGGCTGTGGCGGAGGACCCCCAACCTGCCCCAGTGCTGTGCCAGAAGGGTTTCTCCCTGGCCATGGTGCAAGGTGCCAGTGGCACCCATCCATCCCGGGGCAAGGAGGGCAGATGCCCCACAGAGTGTTCTGTGTCCTGTCCCAGCACGGGGCCATCCCCATCCCCAGGAGGCTGAGCTCAATGCCGTGCTGCCATCAAAGCACGGCTAATTGCCCTGGAGCCTCTCGGAGCCTGGGCTGGCCTGCAGGAAAGTGCCCAAGACAACGCATGCGTTATGACTTGGTGTCCAAGGATTAATGAAGTCGCATGAAATCCCTTTAAGTTGTTGCAACAGCTTTGTGCCATCCTTGGAACTGAGGTGTAAGGGATCGCACCTGCCAGCACCTCGGGCTCCCCTGGGACACCCAGGCTTGCTTCTGGGTGCTTACAAGGCAGGAGGAAGGCCACCCCTCCTCTTCCCCTGGGTGGGACCCATTGCATTGGTCACCATGTGAAGGGGCATTAGAGCAGCTTTAAGTACCATGGTAGCGGAGCAGAGTGGCACGCTGAGATTTTACGAGATTTTACAGGCTGTGTTTGCCTTCCTGCCTCCCTTAATGATGCTCTCAGGATGTGCTGGATAGTCGTGCGCTGCTTAATTTTGTTTGGGAGATTTTTATTTCTGCCTCCTAAACAGGGAGCGGGCAGACAGGCTCCCAGGGGACACGCAAGGGGTTGATTCTGCACCTGGGGGGGCTTAGGCTGGAAAACACTATGTAAATAAAGAACCATTAGCAACAAAAAAAAAGATAAAAATTATGCAGATGAGGCAGTGCAGATCACTGGCACCACAGCTGCCACGAGCTGCCGCCATCTCCCTCTGTCTACAGAGTGGCAGACATGAACCCGGGCAGGCGCCTGGCCTGGCTGGGGATGCACTGACCCGGGGGGTTGCTGGACCTGGCGGGATGCAGGACCCGGGGAGATGCAGGACCATCCCCAAGGGATGCATCGTCCCCAGGGCATGCACTGGCACTGGGTGCTGCACTGTTCCTGCAAGGGCCACCCAGGCCATGTCCCTGTGTCCCCAGTGGTGGCAGGTTGCTGCACTGGCACTGGAAACCAGTTTGCTGTGGCTTGTGGGATCATCCCCAGCCAGCACCTGCTGGGGCTGGGCAGCTCGGAAACAGCTGTGCCACTCCAAGACATGATCCCCGGCCTGGGTGCGGCATGGCCATGGCACGTCCCCTCGGCACTATGGGCTGCTCCAGTGCCCACGGGCGCAGCATCACTGCTGGGCATCCTCCCGTGCATGCTGGGGGGGCCGCAGCTCTCCGAAGGCAGTGAGTCGCTTAGCAACCTCGCCTGCTCGCCCGGCTGCCACACAGAGCTGCCTGCGGTGCCGGCAGCACTGCCGGCCCTGCCCGCCGACGGCATGCACGTGTGCTCGCACATGTGCATGCACGTGCAGCCAGTCCCGCTCCCCGGGATGAGGGTGCAGCCATCCCAGAGCTCCCTGGCGGTGCTGCCCAAACTGATGGGGTCAGTTCAGCCGAGCTGGTGCTGCCACAGCATCCTGGCATGGGGATGCTCCACTCGGTGGTGGTGTGGCATGGGACCAGGGTGATGCTTGTGGCAGGCCTGCCGTTGGGGAGCAGCTGTGACCTTAGTGGGGGCAGGCAGACGAGGGGGTGATGGAAAGAGGCGCTGGGGTCTAACCGATTGTGGCAGCCCTCGGTGTGAGAGGGTGGCCCCTCTTCCTGCCCACACCAGCCACAGCATGTGCCAGCTCCTCCTGTTTATCAGTTTCTTCAGCTCAAAGTGCTTCTTGGAAGAGAAAATGTCTGTCTGTCTGTGCCGTAACCCCCTTGCCCAGCACGATGCTCCCAGGGTCATCCCTGCGGCTCGAGAGCTCATATCCTGTGGGCTGGGCTGGGCTGCGCCTTTCCCAGGGGAACACGCTGGCTGGGATGGAGGGTGCGTGCCACTGCTGGTGCTGGATTTGGGGAGCCCTTGCTGTAGCTGTGGTGGTGGGCTCTGGCTCCCCCGGCCATCCCTGCCCAGAGTGCAGCAGTGGGCCTCGCCATGGCTGAGGGTGCTTTCTCATGCACCAGGATCTCATTCGAGTCTGCAGTTACTTGGGGGAAAAACATTTTGGAAGGGGAGAAAACCCAACTGCTCCAGGAGTGAGGAGCTGGGATGAACCAGGGGGCATTGCCAAAAGCTCCATCTGGTTTCCCTCTAATGATTTCATGAGGAGGCAGGGAGAAGCCTGCCAGGGAGAGGGATGTGTGCAGGCAGGAGGGTGACCGTCCTGCCCATGGCAGGGTGAAGGTGCTGCCTGCCCCTGCCCACCCCTGTCCGCCCTGGGGCTTGGGGCTGAGTCCCACTGTGGGCTGGGCCAGCCCCTGCATCCTCCAGGAAGCATCCCCACACTGCTTGGCTGGGCTCATGCCGGCCCTGGGGAGCCGGAGGCTGCTGGGGCCCCCAGTTGCGTGTTTGCTGGAAGAGCTTCAGCCGGATGCTGGGCTGGCCAGGGCGGTCACTGACCTCGCCGCTCAGCAGGGACATGGCCGTGGAAACTCTGCAGTATCCCCAAAGCTGGGGCTGCTCCATGTGTGCTTCATCTTGAGCATGTGAGCTGTTCCCCCTGCGCCATCCAAGAGCCAAGTGCATGCCGGAGGCTTGGGAGGATCCGTCCCTGGTGGTTCTGCCGGGGCTGCTGACAGCACTGCCCCCCAAGGCGGTGCAGGGAGAGTGG
Organism: Pandion haliaetus; assembly: GCA_013401275.1. NCBI lineage: Eukaryota > Metazoa > Chordata > Aves > Accipitriformes > Pandionidae > Pandion > Pandion haliaetus. The sequence continues at coordinate 30,930 of VYZV01022650.1, forward strand.
GCTTAGCCCAAGCTGCAGCAGTGAGGGGATGTGGAGGAGGACACTGGTAGCGAGCTAGTGTGGTCGGGGGCTTTGCAGAGCCACAGTTGTTTCTCTCATCAGCTGGCTCTTGCCACCAAGCCACGTGGCACCAGGGACACAGGCGGCGGGACCAGGATGTGGTGACAGGTCTGACTGAAAGCAGAAGCCCTTTCTGTTGAGTTTTTGCTCTGATTTTGTCCATGTGGGTTTTCCTGTGGCAGAAATTGTGCAACCGCTGCTGCTATCAGGCATCCTGCCATGTTACTAATCCCTATTCCCTGTGCCCAGGTGACCCTGTCGCTCCCCACAGCTGTCCCCGTCTCCTGCCGTGACACTGATGCCCGTGTGTCCTTGGCAGGTACCACGACCAGCAGGACGTAACCAGCAACTTCCTGGGTGCCATGTGGCTCATCTCCATTACCTTCCTTTCCATCGGCTACGGTGACATGGTCCCGCACACCTACTGTGGGAAGGGTGTCTGCCTGCTCACCGGCATCATGGTAAGGGCCATGTTGAGCTGGTCGCCTGTCCCTCAGGCTCTGCCTGTCCCTGTCACGGCAGCAGGGCCACCGGATTTTATGGGGACCCTCTTCCCAGCTGGCTTGTCCATGCACGAGGTGTAATGGCTTCAGTTCCAAGGTCTTGCAGCCTGGAAGCTGATAGAGCTGTAATTGCAATTACTGTAAGCACAGTAATTAGGAGGATGTGGTGGTTTGGTTAAGGAGGTGATGGTGCAGGCTGGCTGCATGCCTGGTGGGTGCTGCAGTCTTGCGGGGTGCAGTGTGGGATGCCAGCTGATCCTGTGCCCTGTGGTCCCCGCTGGTGAATTCAGGGTGGATTTGGACCCGTGTTCAGCAAGGGAGGGGGGAGCTGGACCGTGGTGGGGTTGGGCATGTCCCCAGCGAGCAGAGGGGCCCCCGAGCATCCCTTGGCTGTCCCCATTCACGCCACCTGCTTCCATTGCCCGGAGCGATCCCAAATGCTGCTGGCTCCTGCTGAGAGCTGGGACCAGCTGGGAGCCCTCTACTCCCCCACACTCCCGCTGGCTTCACTGCTCTGCCACAGCTTCGTTGCCTTATGGTTAAAAGGTCACCGTCCTCTGGCGTACCTGCTCCAAGGCACCCATGAGATGTCCCGACTTCCAGGGCTTTCCAGCAGGGGTGGCCAAAGGAGCAGCTGGGGGCCCTGCAGTCACAGCTCCTCACGGATCTGCCCCAGCACCCAGCACCCCAGCTCTGCTCCTTTTTGGCTCTAGGCCCTGGGAGTAGAGCTGTTCCCCCCCCTTTCCCACCTGGGGCAGCCCAAGCTGGCGCCCGGCACTGGCTGGGGTCAGCTCTGCCACTCTGCGCCCCGCAAGAGCTGTCGGCTGAGGCAGCTCTGCCGGCGGGTATTAATTTTGTATTATCTGCAAGTCTTTGACCTGTCTCGTATGAGGCTGGGTGCCAGCAAGGCTGATGCTGCTGATAGGAGCCAAGCGAGGGAGAAAATCCCTACTGGGGGGAGGAACGCGGCGTTTCCCAGCAGCACGGCGCAGGGGAGCAGCTGCTGGCTTGGCTGAGGTGGTCCCAGTGCCATGGGCTGCCAGAGCTCCCCCCCAGCCAGTGGTTACTTTCAACTGAGACACCATCCAGCAAGGTGTGCCCCGCTCCCGGTGCCCATCCGGCAGCACAGCCCCCACCCTGCTGGGGCTGGGGACCCCTGTGACCACTGGGGCTGGGGGCTCCCAGAGCTGCAGGACTGGGGTCAGCCACCCCACAGGGAAGAGAGAAGTGGTGGGAGCCAAGAGCACACGGTGGGACCTTCAGGGATGCTAAAGGATTCAGTTCAGAGCATGATGTTAATTAATGACTCTTTAATAAATTAAGGAGAATTTGCCAGGATTGTGGGCCTCTGCCAGAGTGCTGGGAGGGGGGAGCGGCTTATCTCATATGGGCAGTGGCAGGCAGAGTGCAGGAGCACCGCAGGGAGTGGAGGCTTGGCACCTTTGCTTTCCAAAGACAAATGCATGCCAGAGATGATGGCTATGGTGCGGATCCAGCCCTAATTGCTGGGATAAGCGATCTCCCAGCTGTCGCTGTTGGGACATGCGGCGATTCGGGTGGCCCCTTCCCCACTGTCTCCTAGGTTGCCCGGTGCTTCCCCACCACTCTCCCATCCCGGACCTCTCTTCGGAGCAGAGGGGGTCCCCATCCTGCAGGGCACTGGCACAGGGCAGGTCCCTGGCCGGCGGTGGCACTGGTAAGCAGGCTTAGCCCGGCCATTTCTAACAGGCACCAGGGAGGTGAGGGCTCACTGCTGATCACCACTGACCTCATAAATCAGCCCTGGCCTCTCCTGTTAATTACCCAGCATATTGTCAGCCGCTCAAGGACACCCAGGCTCTGTGATATTTCCTTGTTAGGGTAATGTGGGTGGGAGGCCATGGATCTTTACTTAATTAGGGGGTTGCAATGGTGAGGGTGGGAGTGCTGCTGTTGCATGAGGGTGCTGGAGGGTGATAAACTGTTTCCCTGGCTGATGTCCCTGCACAGGGTGCCGGCTGCACGGCACTGGTGGTGGCCGTGGTGGCCAGGAAGTTGGAGCTCACCAAAGCTGAGAAGCATGTCCACAACTTCATGATGGACACACAGCTGACAAAGCGGGTAAGGTGCTGTGGGGCAGGGCAGCAGGAGTGGGGGGCCGTGCTGTGTAGTGGGACCCGCGGATGGGTACCACGGTGGGAGGAAGGTGTCCGCACCTCTGGGTGCGGGTTTCATGGGTACCACAGCGGAGGAAGGTGTCCAACTGCCTCCAATGTAGTGCAGGCACAAGGGTTACGGTGAAAGCAAACAGCACCAGCTCTGTATTGGGGATTTAGGCGATGCAGGATGCTCGGCCACACACCTGAGAGGAAAAGCCTGGGGTTTTTATTTCCCCTGAGAGGATACAGACTGCCTCCTCTTGTGGAGCATGATCTCACTTAGCTCAGTGTCAGGAAGACAACTGTATTTTGGAGATTCAGTGGCTTGCCTGCCGCAGACGAGAGCCATGCTGTGAGGCTCCTGCAGTTTCCATTCCTGAGGAGGGACCCAGAGGCTGTGGCCATGGCTGGGCGTCCACGGGGTCGCAGGTCATGCCAGCATCCGGCGTCACATCTCTAGCAGCATGTAGGGGCTGCGGGAGGTCTCTGGTCTCAGCAGCCTCATCATGGCAAAGCATCGGGCAGCCCGACAGTACCACGTGATGTAATGGGCTCCACTTGCCTGTGGCAGGAGTGATATTTTATATCAGATTTATTTTAGGATGGTGGCAAAGCAGGTGTCTTTGCAGCCCTTGGAATGGTGACCTCCCAGTGCCAGGACGTGGCCAGGGCACCCCACTTCACCCCAGAGAGCAGAGCCCTGGGCAGAGCCACATGCCGGCAGGAGCCCTGATGCCCCAGGAATAGTCAAAGGCCTCGGTGTGGCTGGGTCAGGAAAGCAAACAGCTGGTCGGCCCTGCTACCCCAGCCATGGATATGGATCTGTGGGCTCCGTGCCAGGCAGACGGTGGCCAATTCATCTTGGAGTGAGCAGCAGAGCTGCGGTTTAGCCGGGGAGCCTGCAGAAGCCGTGTACTCTTGCTGGCAGCCCAGCCAGGACCTGCCAAGAGCAGCAGATGGATGCGGGAATCGAGAAAAACTTTAGGATTTTTTCTTTTTCTCGAGGATTAGGGTACAGCTTCATGTGCAGGCAAGCAGCCCAGCGGCGGAGCATTGGTGTAGGGTAGGATAGGGATGCGGGCGCACCAGGGGCCGAGACCCCCCTGCTTGGTGCAGGCAGCTCTGCCTGCCCTTACTCCCATTTGAGCTGCCTTTGATCCCTTGCAAAGGTGCAGGAGACCACATGGGAGTGGAGTCGAGCACCTTGCTCCAGCTGGGGCGAGTCAAGGGCTCTTGAGTGAGCACCAGCTCACAAACCAGTGGCTCACTGCAGAGCCAGACCGGTGTCTCCATGAAATCCTGTGTGCCGGTGCAGCTGGGGCCGGTGACCTGCAGCCAGTTCTCCTCTTGCAGATTAAGAACGCAGCAGCTAATGTCCTGCGGGAAACGTGGCTCATCTATAAGCACACCAAGCTGCTGAAGAAGATTGACCACGCTAAAGTCAGGAAGCATCAGAGGAAGTTCCTACAAGCCATTCACCAGTAAGGGGTTGTGTTCTGGGCTGGGGGGGTGTGTGCGGGTCTGAGCCTCAGCCCCAGGGGAATTGTGGTCCAGCTGCTGGCAGGGGTGTGGGGATGATTTCCCATTGCCTGGGATGCAGACAGGTCTCCAGCTGCGGTTTGCACTTGGGGAAGGGATGCAGCTGTCTTGCTCTTTCCTTCTCCCCAGGTTGCGGAGTGTGAAGATGGAGCAGAGGAAGCTGAGTGACCAAGCCAACACCCTGGTCGACCTCTCAAAGGCAAGTCCCCACAGCGACCTCTTGGCTCAGCCAGGCTGCCTGAGTGTTTCTCTTCACTTGGAAAAACTAAAGTGGACCTGGCTGTCCGCAAAATGCTCTGGCTCAGTAGAAGTCAGCTGGGAATAGCTGCCGTGGGACAGCTGCCCTTGCAAGGCAGGAGGAGAAACACAGACACAAGCCAGGGTCTGGGGGTCACCCTGCTTCCAGGAAAGGTCTTTGCTCCCTGCACCCCCTTTTGCAGCCTCAGCTGGAGGTACCATTGCTTGGCCGCACAGGGCTGGCCAACCCTTTCCCCTCTGCCTGCACAGAGGCAGGGTTTCCTCATTTTAATGTCCCAGGTTGAGCCAAGCTGCAGTCACAGTGCCCTGTGAGCTGGAGCGGGCTGAGATGGTGTGGCTCTCAGGGCTTTGTTTGCAGAAAGGGATTAAAGGGCTCGGCCCTGCCAGTGGCACTAACCTCTCCACTGTCTCCTCTGTCCCCTCCCCAGATGCAGAACGTGATGTACGACCTCATCACTGAGCTCAATGACCGCAGCGAGGACCTGGAGAAGCAGATCAGCAGCCTGGAGTCCAAGCTAGAACAACTCAGCGCCAGCTTCAACTCCCTGCCCCTGCTGATGGCCGACATGCTGCGCCAGCAGCAGCAGCGCCTGCTCGCCGCTGTCCTGGAGGCACGGGGGGTCGGTATGCCGGTGGGCACCCCCCAAACTCCTCTCTCTGAGAGCCCCATCGGGGTCAGCTCCACCTCCTTCCCCACCCCTTACACAAGCTCAAGCAGCTGCTAAAATGCAGCCCCTCAGCCCCCCCACGGACAGGGGAAGCATTTCCGTGCAGGTCCCGAGGTCTCTGTGGACTTTCTTCTGGTCCTCAAACTGCCGCAGGACCCTTCAGCTGGAGCTGGTGGGACCAGCAGTGCCGAGCGATGCTCAGAGCTTTGCCAATGCTTTGGTATCGGGAATCGCATCCCCATTCAGGTGCCTCTACACGTGGTGAAGGAAGGGGACGGGAGGTGACGCCTCAGGCGAGCCCGCACTGCGGTGTCCCGTGGCGGATGGAAAACCCACACTCAATCTCAGGTCTTCACATTTGCAAACAAAACAAAACAAAACAACAAGTCAGAAGCACTGAAGCAATGGAGACACCAGAGGGAGAGTTTTCCTCCCCTGCGTGGACCCCGCTGGGGGTCGGGGCGTTCCCCTCGCCCCCTGCCCCTCTCACCATTGCCAAACCCTGCCGGGCAGATGCCAACGTGGTGGTTTCTTGCACAGGCTCTGACCTACGCTGCCCATGCTCCATGCCATCTCCTTACCAGGACCCACACGAACCCCCTGCAACATTGCCGGGGGGGGTGACAGTGTCTGGCCGTAACCTGCCCGGGGGGTTCTCCAGTGCCGTGAGTGTTTTCTGCTTCGGCAGAACAAGGGACGCTTCTTCTTGCTGGTCCTCAGTGTCATATTCTGCCTGGAGACATGTGCCGGAGCCGGGAAAGCAGTGCCTAAAGCATGTGGGGATGCGGGGCCAGGCAGAGCTGCCCCCAGCCGATGTGATGATGGCCAATGACAGGGCTGGCTGGCCAGCCCGGGCGCCAGGGGGGTCTCCAGGTGCTCACATCGCTGCCCGCCCAGGAGCGCCCCCAGCATTTTGGGAAGCCAGCAGGCTCTTTGCGGCGGCCTTGGAACTGCCAGATGAAAAACCCCATCAGCTACAACCACCTCTGCTCACACCAGGAATGTCCATGCTCGAGCCCAGCTGGCAGTGCTGAATCCACCACTGTCAAGTGGGGGCTTGCTGACAAGTGATGTAGTAGCGGGGGCAGGCACTTCATCTGTTTAAAAGAAAGCCTGTTGCCTTCGTGCTGCTTCTGCTGGGTTTGGTGGGGATCAGCGGCACCATCCGGTGCTGTCTCGGCAATGGTGCCGGCGCTCGGCATTAGCCACTGCCTGTGCCTGCCGAAGAGCAGCCCATCATGCTTTACTTTTTTTTGCCAGTGGTCAGCTTCCTCAGGTGCCTTTGGCATCACCTGGCTACTTCTCGAACCAGCCATTTTCTGTTCTGCTTTCACCATTTCAACCTTTTTCCTCCCCAGTTCTGCCCCGGGGTTGTGGTCAGGCTCTGCCAGGTCCTTGCGTGGAGCCCTGCCTGCTGCTGCTGGGCTCCGGCTTTGGGGCTGGTGTTTGCTGCTTTCAGTGAAAACTCAGCAGAGGCTATTTATATATTTTTAAACAGATGAAGTAACCATGTAATTACTCCGTGATATTAATTACACCTCACCCAGCAGTGTCAGTAATTGTAATCAAAGTCACTGTGTTACTCCAGGTATACTCAGCCTGTAATCTTCTCCTTTGTAACTCTTTCCCTTCCATAAATAATGCTGGATTTTGTGTCCACGTAGGCAGGGACATACCAGCCCAATGCTGAGGAATTTCTGTGCAAAACTCCACTTGCTGCTGGTGGTAGGTGGTTTACTCTTTGTGCCCTGCAATTAAAATTACACAGAAAACAAGCAGTACTTGGTGAGGAGCTCTCCCCCTGGCCAGCCCCAGCCAGCAGCAGGAGGAGGAAGAGGAGGAGGAAGGCTGCAAGGCAACAGCAGGAGTGCTGCAAAATGAGCTCTCAGTGCTGCAGAGGTGGTTGTGTTGAGCCTGTTGGTAGCAGGGTAGCAAGCCATGGTTGTTCCTATCGCATTCAGGAAGGAGAGGTGGTGCACAGAGATTGCTGCCAGCCTTTTCTGGTCCTCAGCCGGCAGGAGATACTCGGCTTCTGGGAATGAGCTGCTCTTCCCCTCTTCCAAGCTTTTGTCATTAGTGTAATTGCAGGGTGGGCAGGATGGCTGGGAGAGTGTCGCTGCCTTGGCAGCCCCCCAAGGTCTATTCTTAGCGCTGCTGCTGCTCCCCATGTGCCTACAGGTGACCCTCAGCCCTAACTCCCTGGCAGGAGAAGCTTCTGCCCATCTCTGTAAGGCGGTTTCCAGCATGGCAATGGAGAAAAGGTTGCAAATTCTGAGAATGAGCCTGAAATGCAGTGTGTCCGCTGGCCTGCAGCCAGCCAGCAGAGAAAAAGCTTTTGCACCTCTCCCGGGGTTCGGGCAGGAACAAACAGCCACATGCAACAGGGCTGTGTATGGGGTGAGGTGCAGAGATGTATCCTAGGGTGTTAGAGAGGTAGAGGAAGTATTGCTGCTTGACAACCTCTATCGCCAGTGGGAACCTCCTTATGGGCTGATGATCAAGTCTGGGAAATGAAACCGAGTCAGACAAGACTGGGTTGCTGTCAAGACCTGTCAGCTTGCTAGGACCGGAGGCGCTGAAAGGGAGTGAAGGGCCAGTGGTGAGCACTTCAGGATTGCAACTGGTGCAAGAGATCCTTGTCTTGGGGCAGAGCCACTGCTTCACTGGGATTTCACCAGGGCTGACAGGAGCTGGGCCGGGGCGGTGTGATCTCTGCACCTCGCACCCACACCCTGCATCCCCCAGCCTGACCCCTGCACCCCCAACAAGGCCTCTGCCTGAGACCTTGCAGCCCTGGGTCTGCACCCTATGCTCTGTACCTTGCACCCTGCATCCTGCACCCTGCATCCCACTCCCTGCGTCCCGTGTACCCCTGTATGCCCATCCCACAGCCCCCATCCTACACCCTGCATCCCATGCACCCTGCAGCCCCCACCCTGCTCCCTGCACCCCACCCGCTGTACCCGTGTATTGCACCCGCACCCCTGCCAGTGCTTCAACACTGGTCCTGGTAGCCCTGAGCATTGGGCTCACCAGATCCCGCTGAGGCCAGCCCTGAGACTAACCCCCCCACCCAGCCCAGCTGCTGGGACCTGGGGAGCTGCCCCGAGGCCATGGTGAGGGCAGGCATGGGTGGAGGGAGCCCCAGCACAGTCCAGCCCGTGGCATCCCCTGGTGCCAGCAGGCTCTGGGACCGAGGTGCCCACCTGGAGCTGCTGCCCTGCTCCCTGCAAGCAGCTCTTGGTCACCAGCAGTTGAGCAGCCTCGGTGTAGGCAGCAGCCCGCAGCTCATACCCAGTGGAGTGTGGTAGCTCAAGCTGGAGCTTCCCTTCCTGGCAGTGGCCAGCAGGTCTCTGGTAAAGAGCTCCAGTAAATGCTCCGCAGCCAGTGCTGTCTACACACCTGAGAACATAATTTTGGAGCCTGTGGCCCCAAAGGGCATCGGGACAAGCGGAGAGAAGAGCTGGGACCAGCGACCAAGGTGGAGAAAAAGCACAAGAACAAAACTGCGACACAGAGTTATAATCCCAAAGAGATGCTGACCTCCCACAGCCGGGAAGCATCCGACCCCATGCGCCAACGGGCCTGAACCCCGAAGCCCCTCCAGGACCCACCTAGCCACAGCCAGTCTCATTTTTGGCACAGCCTCATTTTTTTTGCTCCACAAACCTCCTCCCTGCACTGCCTGCGAGGAAACATCCTAGAAACGCCAGAAAAATACCATGTCCTCTCTGCAAACTCACAGACATTTCTGTCCAGACTTAAGGATCTTCGACCTGGGTTTGCATTTTGCCTCTGTACTGCTCGCTTTTTTTTTAACAATAGGGGAAAGCATAATAGTTTATTTTAACTATGAAATATATTGCTATATTATAAAGGTTATTGTAACTTTCAATTATGGTTTTGTATCCAACCTGGTTGTCAGCAGGCAGCGACGCCAGCCTGCTGCCAAAAATGTCTGTTTCTGAGTACAGCTGCTGCTCCCGGTGAGGATGGAGGCCGGGGTGGCAGAGGAGGGGTGTAGGACCCCAGCCAGAAAGGCTCCCCACACTCCCTATCCTTTACCCTCCAGGTATTTATTCCCATTACCTAGAAGCTGGCCTTTAGCAGGTCCAGATCCACGTAGGCTGATGGCACTGGAGCTTTGCTTCTCCCTAGGGAAAGATCTGCCCCNCCCAGGGTCTCAACAGTTTATGGAAAGCCATTCCCCCTCCAGGCCGTCTCATCCAGCTAAAGGAGGGGTTCAGCTCCCTAGGCACGAGCTGTGCAAGAGCCAAAATTTCCCCTTTCCCCCAGGATGGAGGCTCTTGCGGAAGAAGTGCTGTGGCGCATGATGCTCCCCTCCTCTGGCCAGATTTTCAGCATGTTTTGGCTCAGCACGGGCAGGATCCAGGCATGCTTTGACCTAGGGAATGACTTGTGCCTAAGGAAGGGTGAGGGTGCAAACATCCTCCCCGGCAAAGCTGGTCTGCACCGCGCTGGCTGCCAAAACATGCTGCTCTGCCTTTGGCCTGGGGACTGGCAGGCAGGCAGGACTCTTCCTGCCTGCTTTAGCTTCCTAGACGTGGAGCTGGGCTGTGCAGGGTTTGCTCAGAAGGAAGCAGGCAGAAATACCATGCTCAGTTTTTCTTCACAGGTCAACACCTAATTTCTGGGATGGGGGTAAGGGCAGCCCTTCCCCCGGTGACCTGCACTGCCGCAGGCAAGGAATGCTTTCCCGGGAGCGATCTCACTCTCCCGGGGTGAATTGCTCCAAGGGAATGCAGCTGCTGTGCCCGGGAGGTGTCCGGTTCGGGCTTCATGCCATGCCCTGGGGATCTGCGGCTTTTGCTCCCTTCAACCTGAGGCTGCAATGATGTAGGAGGACAAAGCCCTGAGCATGAAAAAAAAACATGATGAGGTTGCAGGGACTGCTCCATCTCAGTCTTCCAACTGATGTACTCCTCAAGCCTCAGAGAGCATCTCTTCCTTACCTCCAGCCCCTGAGCTGCTGGACCTGATCCCCATTGGATCAAGATCTGTGGGCAAATAAGTCTTAAAATGTTATTTTGCAGCCCCAATGCTCCTTCCTGGCCAGTCTTCCTGCATGGAGCGTGACCACGTCTGGGAACAAGCAGCACCTATGGGACCAATTCCTGCTGCTTTTGTCCAGAGAAAGCCTAAAAGCCTCAACGCTGGCTCTTCCCCATCAGAGTCTCAGTCACTGCTGTGCTGTCATCAGTATCACTGTTATTACTGTCGCAGCTGTGCTGGCCTGACCCTCCCAGGCCAGTTAAACCCCGAAGGGTCAGGTCCCAGCAGCAATGAGCTGCCATGAGCTCCGGCGGCTCCTTGCTGGCCCTCTAGACCTGAAATCCCCCCTCAAAAACCAGCTGGCAGACAGTGGCTGCCTGGGATTGTCTGGCTGCTGCTGTTCCTGCCCCACACATTTGCCCCCACTTGTGGGGCGGTTGTTGGAGGCAGCTGCCCCTTGTTGGGACATGGCCAGGACCAGCTTGGGGGTTTATAGCTCTGCCAGAGGAGAGGGGCTGGTTACCCCCGCAGGAGGGCAGGGCTGAGCCTCCCCTGCTGCCAGGGGGGTCTGGGGGTGCCTGGGGATTTCTAGGGTGCTTGGCCATCTTGCACCACTCTCCCTTGGGCTTCTCCTGCCCAGCAGTCCCCAGCTGGCTCAGAGCCCCTGTGCGATGGCCACTGGGTAGGTTTGCTGGCAGGGAAGGTGATTCCTCAGCAGTTTGAGAAGGGGAAGATGCTGCTTCAAGCCTCTGTGCTGGTCCCAGCTTCTCCTCTTCCAGCTCTGAGCTCCTTCCTGAAAGGCACCCAGAGGGCTCGGGGTGGCAGAGAGGGGCTTTTGCAGAGGAGAGGAAAAGCTGCTCCGTGGGATTAATTATTTCCCTGTGGGATGAGCCACCTCAGAGCCCCATGGGGCACTGGGCAGGGCTCCGGCACTGCCTGCCCAGCGGGTGCTCTCGGCCAGGACCTCCGGTGCTGTGGGTGCTGTAAGACGTGCGTCCAGCTCTGCTCCTTCTTCTGCCCAAAGTGTTCTTCCCCTCACTGAGGTCTCAGCACGGCCTGACCTGCCGACGCACTTCCCAGCAGGAGCTGCTTGTGTGTCTCTCTGGTCAGGATCCAGCCCTGGGCTTACATCCCTCCTTCTGCTCTGATCTCTCGGCCGTGGGGAGGGGAGTGGAGACTGGCCCGTCCCCACAGCCTTGCCATAAACCCAAGCTGTACCCAGAAACAGGCATGTTTTAAACTATGGCTTTAACCTGTTCACTGTAAAAAGTGCCTTGGACTTTAATCTGAAGAGGTCAGTATCTATAAATATTTACCTGTGCGGGTGTGTAAGTATGCAGCTATCTATGTATAGTTACACACACAAATATATGATATATACGTACATCTATAAATGCTTCAGACCCATCTGTTCTGCTGGTCTTGGGAGCTCTCTTCTTTCTGCTGCTGGGGTCAGGGCCCAGCTGTGGAGCCATGTTGGAGGCGTTTCTGCTGTGGTTACACCTCACCATAGGAAAGCCTCGCACCGTGAGGGTTCTGCTCGGTGCGGTGGTTTCCCCAAGGGTGCTGAGGTCTCCCGTGCATCCCCGGGAAGCAGCTTCGTGCCTCTCAGGGCCCATCTGTGTGCTTTGGGGACACCACGATGAGGGGGAAGCATCCCCTTGTGCAGGAGGATGCTGAGGCTGGGGTAGCGTCTCTAGAGCTGGGAGCTCCTAGGCACTTTGCAAAACCACGTGCGCTAATTGCTGCCTCTTGAGAGTCCCTGGCTCCTAGGCAGCTGCCTTGCTTTACAGGAGCAGCAAGGTGTTTTCCAGTCTCCTGCTCCCAAAAGGGCTTTTCTGAAGGGGGTCAGGGTTCCCATGGGCTCGGGCTGTGGCTCAAGGAGAGAGCAGAGGAGTTCAACGGTGTGGTGGATGCTCTTTCCTCTGGCTCTGCACCAAGGCTCCCCAAGGATTTCCCTCCCGCTCACCCCGGCTCTGCCCAAACATCAGAGCTGGGCTGCTCCCTCCAGCTCCACTGACGGCTCGGTTCATCCCTTACCTCTAAGGAAACAAAGATAAAAGCTGGCTGGGTGCAAAGGGCATGAAAACAACTTTCACAGAGGGAACGCGTTGGTACAGAGAAGGGGAAGCTGGATCTTTTCCCATTGAGTGCCGCTAAATCCAGGCGACGAGTCAAAAGCCTTGCTCAGAGCCTGGCAACACTGCTCTGCTAGCTTTGGCTCACTCCATCAGCGAGCGGGTGCTAAGACAGCAGCCTGAGGGACTGGCTGCCCCAAAATGCATCCCCATATGCGGGCCAGGAGGGTGCCAACAGGCACAATCCCTCTGGCTAACCCAGCTATGGGTGTTGCAGGACCAGCAGAGGAGGAAGGGGGTGATGTGCAGTAGTTGAATCATGACGAATCAATAAATTAGGCTTTTTTTTTTTTTTTTTTTTTTTGAGCTAATACCTATAAATCCTAAAAATACCTCCAACAGTCTAGGGGACTCTTTGATAGGTGATTAAAACCCTGAGCTTCATTTCCTGTATTAGTGGCTTAGCGCAGCAGATCCTTAACTTATGAAGGCAGCTGTATTTCTGGTACTGCCCACGGAGACAAGGCAAAATTCATTTAATCTTTGCGTGCCGCATGAAATCTGTTTTTATTAATGGCTTGGGATTAAGGCTTCTCCCAGGAGAAAGAGAATCATGTCCATAAACGTGGATCTCCGCCTCCCTTTGGCCATTTGCCCTTTGCTTTCCCAGCCCAAGGAGGGAGGGAGGGAGGATGCTGCTGTCAGTGTGAGGGTCTGGGCATCTTCACCCATCCCAGTGCGACGTGCCCGCAGCATCACTGGGGTATGCAGTGACAGCAGGGGAAGCACACTTTGGAGGAAAAGAGGGGGAAAATAAAAAGCTATTGTTTTGCTCAACAGTTCCTTACAGATAGAGCTTTTTATAAACAGTGGGGAACTGCTGGCCTTCCACAGGGCAGCAAAAACCACAAGCAAATGGCTTTGCAAGGCACAGGTTTGAATTGGGAGCGAGTGGGATGTGGAAGGCAGCTCCCAGGGATGAAGGAGGACAGGCGGGGACCCGGGTCTTCGGATCAGGCTCTGCGTTTGCACGCAGACAGGAAAATGGCTCCAGTGCTGAGCTACAGCTTCTGCACACCGGCATTTCCCCAGCTCATTAGCAGTGAGCCTCTCTCCCTGCGGAGCAGCTTTTGCTCCTGAGGGAATGGGGTGGGTGGTGAGCAAGGGGGAGCAGCAGCTTCCAGCTGGGCAATCCAGATCTGGTCCACAGCTCCTGAGCCCAGTCAGAAAAACCTCCTGCAAATACCTTCCTGTGCTTGCTCCAGAAATAAAATGAGCTGGGGGCCTGTTCTGCAACTATTTCCATCTCAAATGGGCTCCTTTTCCAAGGTAAAATTGAGGCTGCTCAGCTGCTAATTCATCACCGCAGCCGTGGGATTCCAGGCACCGACGGGGTCATTTGTTACTGTTAATTATCTGCGTGGTGGTGTGAGGTCTGCAGGCCAGATTGCACCTTTGGAGAGGTCTGTACAATGTCAGCCAAACAGCTCGGCACCGCGAAAACTGCTCCTGAGCCCTCAAGAGCCTGGAGACGGATGGTCCGGCTCCTGCTCCGGGGCCATACTGCTGGGATTCGTTAGTCGCCAGAGCTTGTGATGGTGCCACTTTTGCATGGTCCCCCTGCCCAGCGGTGACAGCAAGGCTGGGTCTGTGTGCAAGGTCTGGCAGGGTGTATTTCAGCTCCTGAGCTCAGGCCACAGCGTTTGCACATCAGCTTCCTCTTCTTTCCCAGATGCACCTGCAATTCCTGTGAGCACCCACGGAGGATGCATCTGCACTAAAGATGCCAGGCTCGTGTTAATGGCGTTTGTGCCCCTTTGCATGATTATTGGGATGGTAGAAGCCATCTCCGTTTCCCAGAGGCTGCTGTCCTGATGCTTGCACATTAAGAAGGGTTTCTCAGCAGGAGTCAGCTGTAAATTGCAATGGTAAATGACACTTTTCTACCTAAATGGGTATTTCTGGGTTTCCTGCTGGGGAGCAGCCACCGTGCTGGAGCAGCAGCAACTGTCGCCAGCTGGCCCGTGGCAGGGGCTTTGCTGCAAAACCTGGAGACAAGTTATCACCTCATCTGCGATGATATTTCAACAAAAGTGAACACTCAGGGCCAGGAGCGGGGTCTGACTCCCAGGTCTGCTGGGGAGAAGCTGCTGGATGACAGAAGAGCCCCCACAGTCACCCTGCACCAGGGGAAGCCCTTGCACAGGTCAGAAGAACCAAAGCATTAAAACCATAAGGTGGCATTTCTGGAAGTGCTAGAAATGTGGCCGGGTGCTGCAGGAGGTGAGTTTTGATGTGCTTGGCAAAGTCACCACCTAACCCAGAGCAACCCTTGGCAACACGGAGCCTGGTTTCAAAGCCATGCAAGGGCTTGAATGTCCTTTCAAAAGTCAGGAGGCAAAAAGCAGAGAAGTAAATTCACTGAAAATGAAGATGAGCTCTTTTCCATTTGAAAAATAACTGGATTTGGTTGAGAACCTGTGTGCGGTTTCCAAGTGAGGCCAGGCACAGGCAGAGAAATGCCCCTGAAGTCTCAGTTACTCTGGATGGTCCCATCCAAGCCCCCTCGCTGTGGCTTGGTGAACAATGGGCACTGACACAGCCGCTCTCCTCCTTCCTGCTCTTGCTGCCTCCAAGAAAGTCATAGGAGCTGGAGGTGGCCCAGTTCCCAGGTACAAAAGAGACACCGTCAACCCCGCACCATTCCCTGCGGCTCCTCTCCTCCCTTCACCACACCAAGCTGCGCTGGCACAGGCTGGGGAGGATGCTGCTTGCTCCAAAGCTGGCACTGAACATTGGTTGAGAGCAACAGGTTTTGTACTAATTAAACAGGAATCAATTAGGCTGCAAGATATTCAGCCACCTGGTGCTTCTGACTATTTTTTCCTCCTCCTTCTCTTTTTTCTTAATGTGCTGCTGCTGCCTCCAGGGAAGCCATGAAAGAAGCAAAATGCGTTCCAGTTTCTTGCTTTCTTTTAGATTAAAAAATGCTGTTGTGAGGAAATCTGTACAGGCTGAGCAATTAAAGTGCTGTACAAGTCCCTGAGATCTGCAACCGGCACCTCTTGTGTCATCCATCACGCCCTCCAGCCACCCTCCTGCCTCTCCATCAGTGTGTGTCGCTGGCTCTGGCAGTTGGTTTATGCTGCATGAAAAAAATAATCTGCAGCAAATAAAGAAAAAGCTGTGAAGGAGGTGTAATAGGATCCCGTGGGAGGCACAAAGGAGTTCTACATGCGAGGAAGCCCTTCGGAGACCTGGCTGCGCCAGGCTTTCCCCTGCGAGATGGTCCATTAGAGTCTCTCTCTGTGCTCAATAGCACATAAATCAAGAGGAGTGGAGAGCAGAGGCTGCCCGCCCTGGGCGGCCCCCGGACTTTGCTGGGCACTGACCTTGAAGAAAATGGTGGAGTCAGCAGGGAGCCCCACAGCAAGCACCACAAGTGATGCGGGTGAAAATCGGATGCTGGCGTGGTGACAAGCGGCAGGGGAGCAGCAGCTGGCAGCTCTGCCCAGGGCTGCCTGAGACGACTTTTACCCTTGGGCTGATGCTTTTCCCACCCGTGGCTCTGCCCTGGGGAGGGATTGTGAAATCCTTTCAAATTGTCTGAGCACACGATAAAGCCCTCTTGCAGATAAATCAGATTTAATATTAAATATGAAAGGGAATAGCAAAGGGCAAAAAGGGGAACCTAGACCTGGATGGCAATGTAAAGATCACAGAAGAGAGTATTAATGCCATGTTGGCTGATATGTATTAGGAAGCTCCTTGAATTCTGGCATTAGGGAGGATTCATTAATTTAAATGATTCACTCTCTGAGAACCGATGCATCAGGTGTGCTAGTTTAGAGCAGCAACAGTACCCCCCTTCTCCTCGTTGGTCCCCCTCCAAGAACAAGCTTGGAGGGGTGCTGGGTGGCTCGAGGTCTGTCCAGGGTCCCCGTCTGACACCCTGCAGTGATGCTTTGGCCATCACCCAAGAGATGACAACTTGGTAAGGGAGAGGCTGACCAGGCTGGAGCCTTGCCAAGTTGAAACACCAGCGTCTGAAGCATGCTTTTTCATGGTGGGAGCGGCCAGTCTTCCCACAGCCCCTCTCCGAGCTGGATGAACCCCTGGCCATCATGGCAGCGGGCTGAAGGAGACCACCCCGCAGGGTAGGTCTTGCCAAGCAGAGGCTGTGATGGCTATAAAAACACAACAGATGGGCCCCTTAGTGTCCAAGAGCTAAAGGTGAAGGCTGTGCTCACGTGGCACCCCCTGCTATGCGGGTGCTGCACTGCAGTCTGCTTTCTCCCGCCTATTTCCAAGGGTACCTTTTGTAACAGCCGGAATAAAAACACGCTGCTTCCCACCACTGCAGCTGCCGTGGGAGTCACCGCGCCAGCTCCTTCGCCTGCTGCAGCTGTGCCAGCACCACCTGCCTTTCCCTGCCAGGCTCCATGGCAGCTCAGAGCCAAGGACAAAGGCCATGGGAGCATGCCGTCGTGTCCCTGGAGCACACTGATGCCCGAGGGGGATAAGCATCACGGGGACAGAGGTGCCAGGACATGTGGCAGAGTCCCCCCTTCCCCTCTGCTCTGCACCAGGAGCTCTCAAGATGAGTAATCGCTGCTGACATCTCGGGAGAACAGACATGGCAGCTGCTGGGGCTGTATCAAAGCTCAGGTTTGCTCCTTCACTGAGCGGTGGGGAGCCTTGAGAAAAAAAGCTTGTGCAATGCCCTGGATAGCTCTGCTGCTTCCCCAGCCAGGAACTAGCCCCTCAGGAGCAGGAGGGGGCAAAGTGGGTGAAAAAAATAATTTTCTGGGAACCAACACCTTTCTGTGGTGCCCAGACTGAAGCCCCAGGCTCAGGATCAAGCAGCGTCTCCTGTGTGTTACCTGCACCATGCTTATAGCTGCAATAAAAATCTACTGGAAGAAAATAAAGTATTTTTTCCCCTCCAAGGGGAACTAAAGGCACTGGAGTTATGGAGATTTTCCACACCAGTTCCCCGCTGCGTGTCTGTGGCCAGACACAAGAGCAAGCAACGTTTGGGAGGACGTGGGAACTGACTCGGCCCAATTCCTCACTCCACATATGAGGAGCCTGGAGCGCTTGATGGGCGCTTCTGCAAGAAGGCCAAAACCTAATTGAGCCTCTTGCCTCGGCAGTGCAAAAGCAGAGCTTGCCCCTAGGGTGGAGGGGAGCAGGCACCGGCAAGGCTAATAATACACCACCACTCCCAGGGCTGCCTTCAATTAAAAAATGCAGTCAGCTGATTTAGGAGAGTAACAAAATGTCCCCTTTGCAATCAAGCCATCAGCTTTTATCTCCCTTGTAGGAACAGGCTGCCTTCAAGAGCAAGGAAGTGATATTTTAGAGTGTCTAATAAAGCAGTTTAAAATGAAACTCTGTGGAACAATAGCCTTAGCTGAGAACTGGCATTTGAACAGAAAGTCGGGCGGGGGAGCTGTGCTACAATTTATTTCCTCTCATTTCATTTCATAAGAGGGAAACAAAACAAAGCATACACCTGAGGCATCTCCAGCTGGTGCTGGAGATTTAGCAAATGCTGCCATCGCGCGGGGAAGCCTTTGCTCAGCCCCGGGGAAGCAGTGGGTTTGGAGTAGCCCCCAGGGAAGCAGCGGGGCAGGATGAGCCCCAGCATCCTGCCATGGTGGTGCTGGGCGAGCAAAAGAGCCCCCTCTATCCTCCGCCAAAATCTGCGGGGATAACGCAAGTACCCGCATGTAAGCCGGTTATCAGCTGGCAGCTCCTTATCTCCAGCACAAATTGACTCGGCTTTACGTGGCTGCGATGTTGAGAGGCCGCTGAAGCTTCTGGCGGTGCGAAGCAGACGCCATGCCTGCATTAATGCCGGGCCTTCGGCAGCCAGTGGCTCTCCCACTCTCCCAGCCTGTTCCTATGGAAACAGATCGGGAGTCAGCCCAATTTTCCATAAAGAAGGAGAAAGGAGAATGAACTGATATCGATTAAATGGCTATTTGTCACATTTAAGGTGTTGCAATTCAAGAGGATATATGGCCCCATAACACCAGCTATAGATTATTTCATGGGCAGGGTACATCACGTCAACATAGTGGAGAGTGGCATTGTAACCTTCCAGTTCTGCCTTAAGAGCAACCAAGATGAATCACATCCACCGAGGCTGGGTTAAAGCTTGAGATGATCACAAGCAATTAAAAGGGGGGGGGGAGGGGGGGGAACCAACAGATTGAGGAGGTGATCGTGTGCTCCGCGTGCTGTGGAGTCATTTGTGTTTCAGTGGAGTGGGTGGGAGACACTGCTTATGTACACTGGTAGTGCCTGACCCGTGGCGTTTGCAGGTCTGCTGTGAGCCTCATCCCAGGCAGGGGGGCTTGTGCTCCCAAATATTCCTAGGAATGAAGATGTGACAATTTCAGGTGGTGCAAGGGGTCCTTTTTTAGAAAATGAGTCTCCCCATTACAGGAAAAAAAAAAACCCACACCAAAACCAAACTGCGAAACTCAAGCCCCCAAATCTCTGAATCCAGAAATCAGCTGAAAATACACGAAACCCTGAACAACCCTCAGTCTCAGCTTTGAAAAAAAGTCACTGAACGTGAGCAGCAGCCGAGCCTGGCAATTCTGGGGCCTGACTCACCATTTCTGCATGCCTGCAGTGACTCCAGGCTCATTGAAATGCCTTCAGAAAGCCGCAAGGAAGCAGCCATGGTGGGTGCAGGGTCCCCACCCAAAGGCGCATGCAGCCACCATCTCTTTGGGATGGGCAGAGGTGCTGGCGGAGACCAGAGTCCTCTGAGGAGCCTGTCCTCATGTGTTTTGCTCATTCATGGGCAACTGTAGGCAGATGGTCCCCTAAAATGCATCCAGAGTCCATGCCCATTCCTCCCAGCTCCCCTCCACATCCACCACCCTGGCAGAAGAGGGGCTGGGGACTCCCAGTCTGATGGTCCCAGATGTGACTATCGCTCGCCGGTTGCACCACAGCAAACAGGCACTGCCCTGAGCCACTGGCAGCCTCCGAGCCGTATGAGCCACTTGTGGTGCCAGTACACCTCCCACTTGGCACCCAGTGCAGTCGCCGCCTCGGTACTCGCATCCCTCTGCCAGATGGTAAATGACACGCAACTATTTACATGCAAGCAGCAAAGCAGCAGACAGGAACAATCTGTTCTCTGCCAGTAGTTTTCTAACTCCACCACGATTAGGAGGGGTTTTGCCTGTGGAAGGGAGGATCTGTGGGGACCAGAGGTTGTGTCTGGTTTGGGACTGGGGACCAGAATGTCTCCATCTTCCTGGAAAGGACCGTAGGACAGGGCAGGATGTGTCTCAGGCCTCGACTGGAGGGATGTCAAGAAGCATGTATTAACATGGGGGTGACAGGAGTCCCACAGGAAACAGTGAGCCCATGGAGCAAGAACGAGCCCCACGGGGGAAGTGGGAAGCCCATGGGATGGGGGAGCCCCAGGAGGGATGGGGTCCTGCAGGAGGCAGCAGAGACCCACTGCAGACAGAGGGCCCATAAGGAATGGAGGCCCTGCAGGGCATGGGCGGCCCATGGAGGAGGAGGGGAGACCCACGGGACACAAGGAGACCCACTGGGCACGATGCGGCCATAGGGGACGAAGACCCGCGGAGGAAGGGGAGCAACGCCCTGACCCAATCCCCACCGCCAACCGGGGGCTCCCTACACCCCAGGGCGGCGCGGAGGGCGCATGCGCGATCGGGGTTGGGGCGGGTGCGTGCCCTGGGGTGCATGCGCAGTAGCGCTGGCGCGCCCGCCCTCTACGTCGGGCGACCGCCCCGGGATACAGCGGGAGCGGTTGCTGCCTTCCGGCCGGGGGAGCAGTTGGGCTGTTCAGCCTCTCCCGCAGCGCAGCGCAGCGCAGCGGAGCGGGCGAGCGAGCCAGGCCGCGCTTGGTCCGCGGCGGCGGCGGCACAGCCACGCATTGCCCTGGCTGAAGATGGCCGCCGCGCTGTGCCCTGAGGGAAGATGGCCGCCATGCGGCTCCCTGCAGCCTGCGCAGGCGCGGGAGGGCGCTCGTGCGTCATCACCCAGCGCCGGCCGCGGCCAAGCCAGGCCTGGCTCCAGGCCTCGCCTCGCCGCTAAAACCTGAGCCCCGCTGGGCCTTCTGCAGCGCCCGGGATGCTTACGGGCCTCCTGGGCGGGGCGGAGCAGACACCCCCGTCCGTGGGTGTCACTGAGGCTGCCGCCGGGCCTGGTGACACGGGCTGGGTGGGGACGCGCTGGGCGCCGGCAGCCCCCCGCGGGCTCCGGGGACGCGGTGTGATCCTGTCCCAGCAGCCGCGGGGCCCTGTCGGGGCCGGGGTTTCGGTAGGGCGGTGTTGCCCCCTCCCCCGGGTTGTTTCGCAGGCGGAACGCGTGGAATAAAGTGTCTTCGTCGGTGCCGCTCGTCTCTTTGAGTCCCGGCCTGCGGGAGCCGGCTCCGTACCCGCGGCCGAGCCCGCCTTCCCGCACGGCGCCTTCGAGCCCCGGGGGCTCTCGTCCGGTTGAGGCCGAGCGGAGCCGTCGTCTGCCGGCGTGGGCGCAGGGTGGCTGCGCTGGCCCGTCGTGGTTCTGCTCGGGGAAGGGCCGCGGGTGCGGGGCAGGACGTGTCCTGCCTTGGTCGCTGGGATCTTTTTTCGGGGTGTAGTTTAAGGTGACAACCGTGCCCGCAACCCCTCTCCAAACCGGGAGAGCAGCCGCAGCCCGTGGCTGACCGTGGCTGGAAATCCCCGCGGGGCCGGTGGAAGGAGCTTCCCTCCTTCCGGCGTTCGCTTTCCCGGTCGAGGCCCGGCTGCGGCCGCCGCTGGGAAGGAAGCTCGGGGCTTTGAGCGCGCAAAGCCGAGGGTGCTTCGGAAAGCCCCAAGTCCTGCCTCTCGCTGCGGAAGAGCCGCGTCCCCTCCCTGCGAGCTCTCCGGGCGAGGGGGCGGCTCCGGGCGGGGCGAGGAGGGGAGGCCGCTACGGGAGCTGGAACCGAAACCGAAACGGAGCTCGTAGCCATTTTGCTGGGGTGACCGGTTGCCTGCAGCCGCTCCCCCTCTCCGGGAGATGTTCTGCGGGTCGGGGTTTCTTTTTTCCGTTTGTTTGGTCAGAAAGTAAGGGAATTTGGTGTATGGATGAGACTGAGGTAAGAGCATTTTTTAAAAACCACTCTTCCTGCCTGCCAGGATTTCTGCCCTGCCTTTGGCTCAGGGGTCACTTTTAAAATGAGTTCACTGAGTAGGGGGGCAGTGGCCTCCCCGCCCCCCGCAGCTGGGAAGGTGGGAACCCCCTTCACTATGTGTGGAGCCCGTGTTTGTCGGGGTTGGTAAAATAAGTCGTGGTGGTGGCAGCTGGGTGCAGTTGGGGGCCATTAATGAACTTGTTTAATGAAAGGGAACTTCAGTTGGCCTTGAGGTGTGTTTGATGAAGATAGGGAGCTTTATGAAGATAAGACCTGCATCAGAAAAACTCCCTTTATGAAGATAGGTGGCTTAAAGAGGTCACGGGGAACAAGGTAGGACAGGGACCTAGCAGCAGGTATCAGTTGCATGTTTTTATCCCCTCAGTTTCACAACCAGCTGTTGTCAAAGAACTACAATATATCCTGTGCTGGATTACTTATTTTCAAAAAGCATATTAAAAGCTTAGACTTACATCCTGTACCCGAGGGGGGTGGCACAGCTGGGTGTGATATGAGTTAAATTTGGGCTGCAGTCACAAAAAACTTTTCATACTGTTGCCAGCTGTGCACCTCTCCAATTTCTCTGTGTGTTATCGATTTACTTCCCCTGTGGCATGGTGCTTTACCTCTACGGGTCACATAATGTCCAGGAAGCAAAGGACATTTGGGTTTCAGACTTTTTTGGCCATGAGTCTGAAAACTGTTACAAGCCTGTTGCAGCTCTGTCCTATGTGACCATGCGAGCTGCTTCACCTACCTGTGCCCCCGTTTCTCTGATTGGAAAGTGGGTCTGAGATTCTTCTCTCCCTCAGGGCAGAGAAGTGAAACTCACTTGTGTTTTGAAGTGCAGGGTGAGCCTTTGACAGAAGGCATCATGAACAGACAAACCACCCCTGTGCAGCTAGCTTGAAATTCAGTCCAATGGGAACAGAGGGTCACTCTCATGAAAGCTGCTTCTTGTGGTTAACCTCGCCTGTGATTCCCAACTGCTGGGTTCTGTGCTGGGCAGACACAGAGTTTGCTGTTTGTGTTTACATGAATAATTTAGACTTGGTAGAAAACGGGAAAGCTTGACAACGTGAAGATGCTTGAAATGCCTCAGTAGCAGGGAAGCTGTTTAAACTGCATTTCTGGAATACTATAGTTTTGTAAATAGGTTCTGAATTGCGGTTTTTTCCTCCTAGCAGGCGTCTGTTCAGTACGGGAGAGTGCAGAGTAAATTGCAGCTCCCCTTCTTCTGGCACGCAAGCAGCCCAATTCACACGTGTGTCCCAGCAGTGCGCTATGAACAGAGGCGCTGGTCGAGGCAGAGGCTCATATCTTACCTGGTCAAGACGTAACTGCCCCAGCGCTAATCAAGGTTTTTTTAACTGCTCTCATACCCCACGAGAAACTAATCAGGAAACCTTTTTGCACCAGCAGTTCCTAACAGAGCGGGACACTGAAGCCTGTTTGCCTCAGGGACAGGGATCACACAACAAATCACCCATCAGACGCGTGCGACCTGCGGCACCAGCTGCTGCAGAGAGATGGCAACCCAGCTGCAGCAGAGGAGGGTGGCATAGGTTCTCCAGCAAGTGTCCGTGGGTAGAGACTTCACCACGTTATTGCCCTCCTCAGTACCATCATCAGGAGAACTTGGAGAGAGATTCTGACGCCATCAGGCTGAATTTCCAGAGACTCTCTCTTGCTGGACAAGACTGTGAACAAGAAATTCTGACTATTTTCAGGCAGCTTGGGGAGGGGAAGACTTGTACGGTTCATGATCTCACACATAAACTTAAAACTCAAAAGAAAGAGGTCAACCGCGTTTTGTATAAACTCTTCAGAGAAGGCAAGTTGCACAAAGGTGGAGAGACGCCACCACTGTGGAGGATTGCTGGCCCAAGCACGGGGAGAGAAAGAAGCCCTGCTGACCACAGCGGTGGTTGCACAGGTCCAGCTTGTGAGAGCAGAGGAGGAGAGAGGGGTGCCCTTGGCTCAGGAGACACCGATCCCGTGATGGCTGAGACGAAGGACAAAATCTGCAACTACTTGTTCAGCGTGGCAGAAACAACGGCACTCAACCTTGCCAAAAACATTGGGTTTTCGAGGGCCAAAGACGTTAATGCCTTTCTTAGTGCTTTGGAAAAGCTGGGAGATGTCCACAAGCAGAACACAAGCCCCCCACGGTGGTCTCTGACAGACAGGAAACGTGAGCGGATGCAGATGAGGCTGAAGGCCAGCGTGATAATGCAGACGGCAGATCCCATACCTGAGTCAGGTTTTCCACCTTCCTCTGTTCCTTCTTGTGCCCAGGAGGTGACCATAGCTTCACCAGCCATGACAACATCAGAAGAAGAAAGTATAGAAAATGGACAGCAGGCTTTGGGGCAAACTGATCAGAGTGATGCCAGTGACACAGAAGCAGCCCCATCTGAGGTCACTAAGCCTGGATTCTCCGGTTTGAGTAATTATGATAACTCTGAAAATGGCAAGTGGGCCACAGATGATATCCCAGATAATCTGAACACTATCAACAAGCAGCCCAATGAATCAGAATCCATCATGAATTCTCAGTCTTCCCCCAGTTACGCTGCCCAGTTTGAAACTGCTTTCCCATGTACGCCCGTGGAGAAACTGATGGCTTGTCAGGAGAAGAACCCAGTGAGTGGCCTTACTGAATATTCCCAGTACACATACCAGCACTGTGAGTTTGCCATGCTGGAGCAGAGTGGACCCTCTCACGAGCCACGGTAAGAAAATTTCCTGCTTTCCCTGAGCTGTCTTTTTGCTTAAAGTGATCTGACTTCAACTAACTTCACTGACTCAACTTTGTCCTGAAGGGCCTGCTTCCTTGCAGGAACGTTTACTTCCTTGCAGCAGCTTTAAAAAAAAAAAACAAGGCTAAAATTTAGCCACAGTAGCCCAGTTTTGGCAACCTGCACCTCATTCTGAGCAGTGAAGGTGGGATTCATCTCTTCAGCTAGGTCCCATCTGATTTAATCACTTGGCTTTCAATTTGATTGTATAGGGGAAAACTGCTATCTCTAAGCTACCTCTCAAGATGCCATCACCCTGGAAGTGGTATAAAGGGAGCCCAGAAAAAAGTGCTTGGGTGCAGATATCTTGGGTTAGACGAGGTGAACCCACTCTGGACATTTCTGTGGTGTAGCAGGTCAGAGCGGCCTCTGTGAGCAGAGCACGTAGCATGACACTAGGGTTTGTGGAGTCAGTCTCTGGAGTCCCGCTTCCCCTTTCAAAATCATGGCTGTTCCTGAGCACCAGCGAGACAGTGAAAAGCACCATGTGTGCCACACTGGAATATGTCAATAGATCCGCTAGACAGGAAAATTGGCCTAATTTCTAAAGATGGAGTCCCAGTTTTTTTGTTGGTTTTTTTTGTGAGGACGGATCTGAATGGATTCAGTCCCATAACCCCTCTCCAGATCTGGTTTCACCCATTCTTTTTGGAAGCGGGTTTCCTCTGTATAGGGCTGGAGGACAGAAGAGAAGCTGTGTTTGTTGAAGTTCACAGGGAGGAAAGAAAAACATCAAAGGTGAGAGAGGTTTACATGAGGCAGCACCTCTCTGAAATGGTATGAAGTCACTGGATAGCCAGGGAAAATGCCAGAGGGATGAGTGACCCTGAATGACTAGATGCAGATGGAACAGCGCAGGCTGCTTTTAAGCTTTCTTCATCCTTGTGCAGGAGACGTAACTGAACTGCTTTTTGAATACAGCCATTACATGTTTCTGGTGCTTGTGGAACAACGCAATTCATCCTGTTCCTTCAGAACAAAATCTGGAGCTGCTCCTCTGTCATGAACAGCATTGGAAACGCAACGAAACAAGGCCCAGATGCAGAGTTGTCGAGGCACCCTTGGTATTTTTGTCTTCTGCACATGGCAGCCTGGGTTTGCTCTCCCAGCCAGGAGCTAGCTGTTCCTTCTCACTTGAATTCCAAGAGCGGTCTTGCTTGCTCTGAGAAGACCACACTTTTGCCTCTCAATTTACCTCTTTGGTTTTCTCTTTCAAAGATTTAAGTTCCAGGCAGTGATTAACGGGCGCCGATTCCCACCAGCAGAAGCAGGGAGCAAAAAACTGGCTAAACAGGAGGCAGCAGCTAATGCTATGAAGGTCCTGATGAGTGAAGCAGAGAATGGAAGACATGGTGGAATTAAATGTGAAGAGGCATTTCCCTCCAACAACTCTGAACCGGAATTGGTGAGTCTTATTTTCTTTACTTGTGAGGCTGGTCAAACAGTGTTTAGTCTGAAACTGGTTTCTTCTATCTTCTTGCTGTAGCCTTTGCATCCAGAGCCAGAGCCTTCATCTGCATCAGCTCATCTCAGCCTGCTTCCTGGGAAACACCCTATCAGCATATTAATGGAGTATGGACAAAAATCGGGGAACACGATTGAATTCCAGCTGGTGTCTCAGGAAGGCCCACCTCATGATCCTAGGTATGGAATATTGTTGTCAGCTTTGGGGAGGATAGAAACCCTTTCTTTAATATCCTTCCTCTTCAGCACGCTACCCACGTTCCTGGACTCGTCACTGACCTAGCTGACTGCTCCTCTTATCTGAGGAGTCTGGGCATGGCTTCTCCCTCCAAGACATCTGCCTCCAGAAAGAGACCAAAACCAATGCCCTTTCTCAGAGAAAGGATGCTGTTTGTTCTGTCAGACCAGGAACAGGTTCCAGTCCTGTACCCTACCTGGTAGTGTTCTACTGGGAGTATTTAGGGCCATTGCGGTAGATTTAAATTGGAGATAACCCAGAAGGGTTTAACTTGAACTGGGAGAAGGGGATAATAAACAGATCGAGACGCCTATGCTTAACAATTTTCATATGCTATAATGTCCTGTCAGGTTCAGCTACTGTGTGAAAATGGGTGACCAAATTTTCCCTGCTGTGGTAGGAAACAGCAAGAAGGGAGCAAAGCAAATGGCAGCAGAAGTTGCTGTGAAGATTCTTTCTGGAGAGTCTGTACCCCATGTCTTGCCTGAACAGGTACAAAGAGCTTCTGTATAAGACCCAAGTGTTTTGGGTTGGGTCCCCTCCCCTTTATTTCATATTCCACCAGATTTCACCCCACAAGGTCACGTGCTGTCTCTAGCAGAGGTTTGCTGAGTGCCCTTGGCCTGTGGTAATACCAACTGTTCAGTATTTAACAGTGGTCTCCTGTCTAACTCTGCTCTAGCCTGTTGTGAAGCCTCATGGTGACCAGTCCATGCACAACTGTGAATCATGGATCGCCACTCCAGATGAATCCAAGGTGGCAAAAGCAAAGGGTGTTGGGGAGCTCATCAAATACCTTAATGTCAATCCTGTCAGTGGCCTGCTGGAATACGCCCGCTCCAATGGGTTTGCTGCAGAGTTCAAACTCATTGACCAGTCAGGACCTCCCCATGACCCCAAGTAAGTAGCTGCATCTGTCCAGGAGGAATTTTTGCACTGTTGCTGTTGTCCTGGAGAAAAGGCAGAGAACACAAAATTCCTGGTGCAGTTTGAGATGGCAACAGGTTGAGACGCTACCTCTGCCAAACCTTGTGTCCAGATGACAATAAGCTACCTCCGCTCCTCTCTCCACTGAGGGAATTTAAAAACCAGACTGAAATCTGTAGGTTCCTTGGTTTCTCAGAGATGTGCTGCTGTCTTTATAGGTTTGTCTATCAGGCGAAGGTTGGAGGCCGTTGGTTCCCAGCTGTAACTGCACACAATAAAAAGCAGGGCAAGCAGGAGGCAGCTGATGCAGCACTCAGAGTCCTGATTGGGGAAACAGAGAAGATTGAGCGCATGGAAGGGATGAACATCGCTGAGGTAAATCCCTTTCCTCCAAAGCTGGGACTGTTTTGTAGCCCTGCCTGTCCTGTGCCTTTCAGTCCGGCAGAAAAACACCCTGGATATCAACTGTGAGATCTCTGTTCTCTGAAGGTGTATCTACTTCTGAAGCTGATGTTTTCTTGAAGTGGGTTAGATGTTTCCTCAGGGCACAGACGTACTCCTCCCTCCTGCTTTACGGCTAAATTGTCATTAGATTCTTCCACAACCTACTGAAGTGTGTTCCTGTGGTGGAGTGGGAAGATGCTAATTTTTAATTCCATTACTTTCTTTTTTTCCTTTTTCCAAATTCCTTCATGCTGCATTAAAAACTGTGTGTCAGTTCAAAAACTCATACATCAGATAAGCGCAAAGCTCTGGTTGTGTCAGGATGGCTGTCCCAAACCTGTGCTGCTTTAAATGACACTTAGAGTTTTGTGATCTCTTAAAAGCCATGTTCCAGGCTGCACAGCTGAGCACAGCAGCTGTGGCTCTAAATAGAAAAGCCATCAGGGAGGATTTGTCAGTCAGCAGTGCTAGAGGAGGCAAGTGCCCATCTGCGATGGGAGTGACTGTGCAGTCTCCTCACAGGCAGCCAGAGAAGGAATTCCTCCAAAGCCAGTAACAGATTTCCTTGGCTGAGTCTCTGGGAACAGGCAAGATGGGTTTTGTTCCTTTGCGATGGGGGTTTTCTCTGGCAGTCTTGGGAGGCCGTTCCTCAGCCCATTTTGCTGGTTGCCAGGAAGACAGCTTGCTTCTGTCTCTTAATGATCCAAGTGCTCAAAGCAGAACTCAAAGCCTTGGACAAGGTTTTCCCAGAAATACTTCAAAGAATTTCACCCACCCCTTGACACGATAGTGTCCATGCACTCAACCCAAAATTGCACTGTACATAGCCCATGTTTTCTGTGTTCCTGCCTTCTGCTTGGATAGCTGTGCTTCAGGTTAGCTACTTCTTGAGCTGTTTGGTTCCATGACCTACTCGTGATCTCTTGGCAATTCTGGTCTTGTGTCCCCGTTCCAGCTCCCTGTGAGTGGCAGTACCCTACACGATCAGATGGCTATGCTGAGCCACCAGCGCTTCAACACCCTCACTGCTCGCATCCAGCACAGTCTGCTTGGGCGGAAGATCCTGGCTGCCATTATCATGCGGAAAGGAAATAAGGGCCTGGGAGTAGTGGTCAGCATCGGAACAGGTATGAACATCTTCCAGCATAAGCTGAACTCTCACTTACCCACTAGATTCCCTGTCAATTGCGACTAGGGAATGGCTGTTGCTCTAGGCTTCTTCAGAGAGGGCAAGAAACGTTCCTAGGGCTCTCATGGTGTCAAAAGTGATCTGGTTAGAGAGAGAGAGAACAAAGCAAATGTGCCTGCAGCTGTATTGCTCTTAATCTTTGCTTGCATTGCTACACACGAGTCTGTGCATCAGAGCATGGATTCCTTGCATTGTACCACACAAGATCCCCCAGCTTCTCTCAGCTGCATGTACCTTAGCTCCCTTCCTAGTTAGCTGCTATGGTTCCACCTGGAGTGGTGGGCTGAAAAGCACTCAGGAAGGGACACTGCCCCTAAACCTGTGGCAATTTAAGTCTCCGCTGTCCCTAAAGTAGTGTGTGCTCTTTGTCCCTTTGTTTTCCTAACTGCTTGGATCAGGATAATGTTTTAATAATCAATAGGGTGCTGTGCTGCTCAGGAGCCCAAACTTAAAGCAAGATGAAACCCTCCCTCTTTCTGTGAAGCTGTGTGTTGACTTTGACACTTGCTTTTTTTTTTTAATTTATTTTAGGTAATCGTTGCGTGAAAGGAGAGGAGCTGAGCTTGAAGGGGGAGACAGTGAATGACTGTCATGCAGAAATCATTTCTCGAAGAGGCTTTGTGAGGTGAGAGAAGGGGAAACCTGAAAGAGGAGAGGGGCTTGCCTGGAGGTGCTGACCCATTCTAGAGGGATGTCACTGTGACGGTTCCTTGCTGTGTTGAGAGAGGCTGTGATCTTTTAACACTACTGTTTACCCATGTGTTGTTAAATAGAATTTATTTCTGATAAGAAGGGGCCATGCCTGAATGGTGCCCAAATTAGTACTGGACTGGAAACTTGCCAAGAGCCCAAGGGCTGCATCTGATGTACTTAAAATAAAGCATCCTGCAGAGGCTGCTCGGCCAGTGCACAACACAGTGTTTCAGTCTGAGCACAGCTCTGTCTGAGCCAAGGTGCTGGGGAATCTGCAGGCCAGGTCCCCTTTTGGCCTTTCTGGATCTGGGTGTAGAAGGCTTCAGGAAAACATATCAAATGTGTTTGTGTTGATAAGTCAGAAATCCTTTTTCACTGGTTGGAAAGGGTTTTCCCAACTAAACTGCACAGTTGTTCTCTTTATAAACATTTAGTGTGGTGCTTTTTTTTTTTAAAAAAAAAAAAAAAAACCTGAAGTGAGATGAAGTTGGACTAGCCTTATTAATGTCTGCCCTTCCAGTTATGAACAGCAAGGCGAGCTGTTTTCTTAAAGCCTTTGCCTGCTGCCACTATACTCAGTGTGTTCCTCAGCACTGGAAGGTGTTGAGGGCAGGTCCCTGGAAAGCTGTAAAGTCAGAGGATTGCACCCTCACTTACTGTCTGTCTCAGCTGTTAATCTTGACAGTTGTGGCTGCTGGGCTGCTCTGGCACAGCAGAGCCTGACAGAGATGAGAACAGTGAGCTCCACCTCTCCTTGCAAAATAAATCCCTGCACAGGCTCTACTTGAGGAGTCTCTGTGAAGCTGCAGTTTTTCATTAGTCCTTGACGCTATGTTGGAGACCTCAAGGTCTTTCTCTGTCCCCGGACAGAAGCAGCCATAAAAGACCCAGTCATTGTACACAGATTGCGGGGTTGTGCTAATAATACCGCTTGCGTTCAGCTGCCTGTGGGACTGTTTACTCTTAATGCAAACTTGATGCTGACTAAAGGTGCTAAGTTAACAACCTTGAAGTCTTCTTCACACTCAGATCAGATGCATGCAAGCAGCAGCCAGCCAGGCTCCTTTCTCCTGCCCACGCTTCCCTCTGCTCACCTGACAGAATCCTTATTTTCTATTGCGTGTCCTCTGCATGGCAGGAAATCTGCTTGATTTCATGCCTTTTTCTGTAGCATCAAATGCTATTCATTGGCTTCCAAGTACTCTCAGCCACAGCTCCTGGTCTTTGCTCTCCCATGCAGCAGGAGCAGGTGACTTGGTGTGACAGGCAGAGCTTGGGACCCTGCCTGTCCTGGGCATGGGCAGTGGTTGGATTGAAGCGCTCCTTGTCTGAGGAGCAAAGCAGCCTTTTGACGTGATGTTGTTGTTTTCAGGTTTCTCTATAGTGAGCTGATGAAGTATGACCCGTCTAATCCTTCCTCTGCAGAAGAGAGCATTTTTGAGCCAGCAGGAGGGAAGAGACTCAAAATAAAGAGCAGTGTTACCTTTCACCTCTACGTCAGGTTTGTGCGGGGTTGTGCAGGGAGTGACCGGTGTCAACGGCAGTATTTGCAACCCTGGCTGGCCCTGGCTGTTTTCTGAGAGTCAGCTCTAACCTGGGGAGTGTTTGTTTTCTAGCACAGCACCTTGTGGAGATGGGGCACTCTTTGATAAATCCTGCAGCGATCAGGCAAGCGTGGTGGGGCCAGCCCAGCATCAGCCTCTCTTTGAGAACCCCAAACAAGGCAAGCTGCGGACCAAGGTGGAGAATGGTGAGTGCGTTCGCTCCCTGTATGGTGAGGTGGCTCCAGTCCTCTCCTCTGAGCCTTTCTGGAGCTCCAGAGTTTCCTTACCCTTCTGTGTGTGGTGCTGTTGTGGGATTTGAAACATTCAGCAGCCAAAGGAGGTGGGTGAAAGGGATGGGGGCATTACAGAGAGTCCCTTCTCCTTCCCAACTCTGCCTGTTGGACTGCCACACTAGCAAGAATACAGCAGAAGTTTGCTGCAAAGCTTCTATGTCTCTGACCTCCCTTTCAAGCAGTATTTCATTCTGCTTCAGCCATGTTAAAATGACTCATCTGTAATCAGTGCTGAGTTCCCTTTTTCATGTGATACTAAAATATTCCCAGAACCTGGTAACAGACTGACTCCAGAGGTCACTCCGTGCCTGTGCATAGAAGATAGTTTCTTGTGCAGCTGCTGATGGTGTTTTGAGTTACCGAATATCTGACACTTTACAGAAAAGCTTTCTTCTTCTCTTGTGCAGGGGAAGGTACCATTCCCGTGGAGTCAAGTGATATTGTGCCCACATGGGATGGGATCCAGCATGGGGAGCGGTTACGAACCATGTCCTGTAGCGACAAAATCTTACGCTGGAATATACTTGGCTTGCAAGGAGCACTGCTGTCACACTTCATAGAACCGGTTTATCTCAGCTCTGTTACACTTGGTATGACACCTGCCATCCTTTCTGGGCTGGGATGGATGTGCTGCTCTGCTCCTTAGAACTGGGCTGCAGTGACAAGTAACCTCCCTTCCCCAAGTGATGGAAAAGCTTGTTTGTGGAGGCCGTAGGAGTAACAGACTGAAACGTTGTTCTTGGCAGAGGTGTGCTGTTTGGAAGTGAAAAGGGAGTTTGTGGATTTTATGCTGTGGGTGGAGTGGGTTTTTCTCCAAGGTTCTTGATTTTTAGAAGGCACATGTGATCTAGGAAGGCGAAACAAAAATTGCCCGTTTGTGTCTGGTGAGAAATGTTGCAGTCTATAAACCTTCATGTTACACATCTAGGATACATGTAGCTGTTGCTGATCCACATGGCTGTGAGCTTCTGAGAAGTGCTGTGATTCTCAGGGTTTGGCCTGTCCATCACCCATGCCATTCCTGTTTCCTAATGCCTTCATGTCTGTCTTCACAGGTTACTTGTACAGTCAGGGTCATTTAACACGTGCAATCTGCTGCCGCGTGGTAAGAGATGGGAACGTGCTGCAGGAAAAACTCCAGGCTCCGTATCACATTAACCATCCTGAGGTAGTGCAGGCTTGGTACCTCTTTGTCTTTCCGTCCCCACTTCCACCTCTGGCCTTGTGTTCAGGCCTCACCAAGGCACTCTGCAGGGGGGTCGCCTGGCAGAAGCTTTCCAGGCAGGGTCAGGAGGTTAATGGCCAGAAACCTGCCCTCTCTGAGTCATTCCACAGTGCCTGGGGGTTACTGGCAATGACTTGGTCTGGGAATAAGGAGACCAAGGTCACCCCCATAGCCTTCAGCTTAGTAAGAACCTAGGGCTTGCTGCTCTCAGGAGTTTGGGAAGAGCTGAACCCCTGCCTCCAGGGGATGGAAGAGGCAAGAGGCTCCCATTACCAGCGAGCTTGCGCAGCAGGACCGGCATTAAGAAACCCTCTTACCTCTTATGCAGGTTGGGCGAGTCAGTGTATACGACTCTGCAAGGCAGACAGGCAAGACAAAGGAGTCTTCAGTGAATTGGTGTCTTGCTGATGAAAGCGAAGTTGAAGTCTTGGATGGCACAAAAGGCAAAGTAGATGGGTAAGAAGAGCCTTTCCTGACTCTGCTTTTCTGTTTGGGGAAAGGGGGGCAGCTCTGAAGTCTCAAGTACGCTCTGTGCTGTTACAGCACCTTATGTGTGGGGAGGGTTGGAGAGAGGCATTTCAAACTGATGTGAGTGAGCACTCTTGAAGCAAAACAAAATACTGCCCAGCCTGGACCCTACAACAGAGCCTTGCTGAGCCAAGAAATCTTGCAGGCATCCAATTGTGGGTTTTTCTCTGAGCGCCCTGCTCCTCTTTGCTCTTCTGAGCATCATGTCCTTCATTGCTGCATTTGTCTTCCTTCTCAGACCAAAGCTAGAGGTGTCTCGTGTGTCCAAGAGGAAAATGTTCGCCCTGTTCCAGCAGTTATGTGCCAAGAACAACTGCAAAGACCTGCAAAACCTCTCGGTGTACTCGGATGCTAAGGAGGCAGCCACAGCGTACCAAGAAGTCAAGCAGTGCTTCTTCAGCACGGTGGAAGAGATGGGCTACGGCAGCTGGATCCGCAAACCCCAAGAAGAAGATAATTTCTCTCTCCCTGATGCATAATGAGACGCCCTGCGTGTGTTGGGGGGTGAGTGGGCACAGGCGTGTGCATGGGTGTTTGCGTCCTTCTTTCACCACCTTCTTTCTGAAGTGGAATCAGGAGCGTGCAGCAGTTTCCCCTGTAGGCCTGGGTGCATTCTCTCTCTGCTCTTGTTACTCTGAGACCCTGCCCTTTCTCTTTTTAAAACATGCATGAAAATTAACTCTTTTTTTTTTAAGCCAGGGCAGGCTCAGTCCCGTTTGCTTTTATGTTTTTGTCTCCTCATTTTTTGAAAGAAGGCACAAGAAACCAGAGGGATTCTCAGACTGTGAGCTTGAAACCTTTGGACCATGCACTACAGATCCCTCTGGCAGGTTTTGAGGCAAATTTTCTCTTTTGAGAAAAAAAAAAAGGCTGACTGGCTGGTTTTATATGTCTGTCAGAAGGTGGCTGGGAGCCTGTTTGAGCTGGGACACGGGACTGATCTCTGCAAGACACCAGCAGGACCAGCGTAACATTCCGCATTAATAATAAAAAAGAAGATTTCTGTATTATTAGCTGGCTCTGTGCCATGGGTGTGTTAATTCCTGCAGAGTGAAACAGGGGCCCTGGGTGGGGGTTGGAGAGGAATGGAGGTGAGTTATCATTTGCTGAATGATGAATGGGTCTGTGTAGAACTGTGGCAGTTGTGAATTAAGCCAGGGTCTCACTGGCCAGAATTGAGCCCTCACAGGGCTTGAGTGTGCCCTGAAATGATGGGGCAGGGTTCTCCTAGCTTCTTCCCCCACCTCTGTCTCTAGGATGAGGTGTCACTTCTCCAGGCTTGGGAGGTCACTTGGGAGGCTGGTGGTGGCTGCAGGCCATGTTGTGTGTCTGCTTATGTCTGAGCTCAGCCACGCGCCAGACACGCTTGTAGAAGGTGGGAAGTAAAGATGCTGTTGCCATCCAACAGCAAGTTTATTAGATGTTGCAGAGCAGCCTGCTGTTGGAGCAGCCCCTTTCCCAATGCACAGCATGTGCTGGTTTTGCCTGGGAGAGGACAGTTGACACCAGTGAGAGCGGATAAAGAGATGTGGTTAGCATGGAAGTGTAGCCCAAACTGAAGAGAAGTCCTGAGGCTGGGGGAGCACAGCCTGGGGAGCAATGCCCCAGCTGCAGCTGTGCCTGAGGCTTGTGCATCTCTTCCCATGCAGCAGGAAGGGGTGCTGGTGGGTAGATGTCCTGTGGCCAGGCAGGTTAAACGCTTGCTGAAAGGCTGGCTGTCACGGGCTCACCCTGCCCGCAGCTGCCAGATGGCACTCGGACGCTGACTGCAGCACCGAGCTGTGAGGGGTGGCAACAGCCTCAGCATCCTGCTCTCCCCTGCGCACGGAGCAGGGCCCTGGTGGCAGTGATGGCATGAGGACAGAGCTGGGGCTCAGGGTGCTGTGCCTGGGGTTATCAGGGCTCCTGCTCTGCTCCCTGCACCCTCCTGCTCTCCTGGGGGTCTCCGCTCCCCACTGGGGTGCAGCAGGACCCCCCTATCCTGCACTCGCCCAGGGCTGCACCAACAGGCTGCAGAGGTGGGACAAAACGGGACAAGCCCTGGTGTGGAGCTGGTTTAGGGGCAAAGCTCTTAACATGTAAGTATTGGGGCAGGCTGCTGAGAGGAGGAGGTCCGGGAGCATCAGCTGGAGCAGCCTGGGATTTCTCTGGCTGGGTGAAGTGCTGGGATTTAAATTAATTTCTAGTGTGCGGCTTCCCCTGGCACTGTGTGCTGCCAGCCCCCGTCTGTGCCGTGCTCCCCCCAGCACGAAGGATTAGTGATATTTATAGCAAATGCTCCATTTAAATTTTCCCTGATGAGGCCAATTCCTGCCGGCGAGGTAGATCATGGGAAGTGCTGCCGCTGCTGCTGGACCAGCCAAGGCTGCCAACCCAGCACGCCAGCTCCCCTGCGTGACTAGTGGCGGGAGGCCTGGCTGCCGGCTGCTCTGGGCTTGAGTTGCGATGGATTTGTATTTTCCTTTTCCCTGCACAATTAATCTCATGGCTGCTGTTGGCTCTGCTGCGCTGAACCTGGAGTTTAGCAAGGGACAGTGGCACTGTGGCAGCCCCCAGCACTCACTGCCCTGGCCCTGCCTGTAGGTAGGACCTAAAAATAGCATCCTCCTGCCTGGTACATGTGCTTACCTCAAGGAGCTGGAGCAGAGCAGCCCCATCCTCCTCCCCATGCATCCCTTCCTGCTGCATCCTGCAGCTGTGCCTGGCTCCTGGGAGGCCCAGGGATGGTGCAGGGGTCTGGCAGGGGTTGGGGGCTGCCGCACCTGGCCCTGTGTGGCCCTGCATTGTTGCATTGGCAGGAGGAGATGCGGTGAGTGGCCGGTGCTCCCAGGAGCATGGGAGGGAGCCAGGAACATCCCCGTGGGGCCAGTTTCACGCTGCTGCGCTCCCTCCCTTGGTAACTGGGATTTTCCTCCTCCAGAGCCAATTCTTCCCCAGCCTCTTCCCTTGGTCACAGGGAGCTGGAGCCCACCCCAGTCCTGGCTGCATCCCCCTCCCTCCTGCCTGCAGGGAGTGGTGTGGGATGAAATGACACTAAATTGAACCAGCTCCCTCCTGTGTGAGTATTTATTGGTTTGCAGTGGCTGCCTGGAGCCCAGCACCCAGCTCTCCAGCCCTGGGACCGGCCAGCCCCCGGCTCAGTGGCAGGGAGAGGGTGCGGAGCTCATGGTCCCTCGCTGTCCCTGGGGCCACTATTTGGAGGTGGGGGTGCCCTGGCCGAGCTGCAGCAGGGAGTTGGTGGCGTAGTTCTGGAAGAGGGGCTGGAGGAACATGCCGATGGTGCCGAAGACACAGACGAAGACGAAGATCCATAAGAAGAGACGGTCGATGACCATGGCCACGTACTTCCAGTCCTCGCTCACCTGTGCAGGGCCGGGAGAGATGCCGGGTGGGGCCAAGGCCTCCGGCATCACCCGATGCTGCCTGTGCCACTTCCAGCAGGTGGCCGGACTGAGAGCTCAGCAGCTCTGCAGAGGCCTGAATCTGCTCCCTCAGCACTGCAGCTCCTGGGGCTGCCTGCCAGTCCACAATGGGCCCTGTGGGGCTCACTCCCCCCGCTGCCACCCACGCCACTGAGCCTGGGAAACTCATCTCCCCAGTGAGCTAAGCTGGGGCTGGGGGCAGCGTCCCCCGGCACTGCAGCCCCATCTGGGGTGAGCTCTGCCAAAATCTGCAGCCTCACAGTGCTGCATAGGGTCAGGCTTTCCAGGAGCCTCCCAGGTTTCCAGAGCAACTGCTCCGGGCTGGGGCTGCAGCAGTGGGTCAAGGGCCTGGGCAGGGGGTGCAGAGGGTCCCTGGGCATAGGGCCAGGCAGAGACCCCCTCAGTGCTCATGCATGTCCCTTCCTGTGGACAGGAACCAGCAAACGCTCTGTGTCCCACGGCCATGTATGCACATTACAGCCCTGCCTGCGTCCCGCAGCTCTGCCTACGCTCCATAGTCCTGCCTGCACCCTACAGCCCTGCCCACCCCCAGCAGCCCTGCTCGCAGCCCTGCCCGCCCCGCCGTGCGCTTCCCACCCTTGCCCCGACTCACACTCTGGTCGTCATCCTCGCTGCGCATGTGGTCAGCAATGAAGCGCACACCATCCACCGCCTCCTCCAGCCCACAGGCGCAGCCAGCTGCAGGGTCCGGCGCCTGCCCCTGCTGCTCCCGGTAGCCATTGAGCCCCTCAGCCTTGGCAGCACCAGGGTTGGCGTAGCAGGTGCAGGCACGGGCACTGGCCCGCAGGAAGAGGGTGGTGGTGGCGGCGCGCTCCTGGGTGTGCCGGCGCTGGCGCAGGCGTTGGCGTGCACAGTTCTGCTGTGGCTGCTTCATGAAGAGCAGCACTGGGAGCTTGTGGAGGAAGAGGGTGCGGACCCAAGGTGGCATGGTGTGCGTGGTGGGTGAGCGGTGGTGCACGTTGAGGACACAGACGCTGGTGACGATGGAGAAGGTCACCAGCACCATGGTGAACATGAGGTACTTGCCCACTAGTGGCACGTCCAGTGAGGTGGGTGGCACGATCTTGGAGATGAGCAGCAGGAAGACGGTGAGAGCGAGCAGGACAGAGATGCAGAGTGTCATCTTCTCACCACAGTCAGATGGGAGGTAGAACACGAGGATGGCCAGGGAGGTAATGAGGATGCAGGGGATGATGAGGTTGATGGTGTAGAAGAGTGGCTTGCGCCGGATGATGAAGTCATAGGTGATGTCCACATAGGTGGAGTCATCAGGATTTTCGTTGCGCCGTCCTGGCAGTGCCACGATGTCCCACTCGCCACTGGGCGTGAAATCGTCCAGGCTAGCCACCTCGCTCTTCAGCACCAGGTCGATCTCGGTGCGGTCGTAGGTCCAGGAGCGGAACTTCATGGTGCAGTTCTGCTGGTCAAAGGGGAAGTGCTTCACCTCAATCTTGCACGCGCTCTTGTAGATGGCCGGCGGCAGCCAGAAGATGCTGCCGTCATAGGAGATCACTGCATTGGAGTAGAAGGAGACCTCGTACATCCCGTCGGCGCTGGGGTGAAGGGATGCGCTGTCAGTCCTGGCCCTGCCCCAGCAGTGCAACGGCACTGCCCTGAGCCCTGGATGGGGCTGAGGCACACATGGCCCCTCAAAAAAAACCACCTACTTGTTGTAGAGCACCACATCGGGCAGCCAGATGTGCTTGGAGGGTAGGCGGACCTTCTTCATGTTGTCAAAATCCTCTGGCTTCCAGGTGAGGCGGTAGTCCTCCCACTCCTGCGGGTGGAGAGGCAGGCTTAGCCCGGCGTGGCCGTTGCAGGGGCAGGGGGGGGGGTCAGGG
>VYZV01022655.1:1586-18442 GCA_013401275.1 Pandion haliaetus
TTTGGTCATAAAATACATTACTGAGTGTTTTTCAATTAGAAGTTACCCATTCTGCTGTTTGTTGGTAGTTGTTCTAATAAAGCATACCATGTCCATCGGCTTGCCTTGAGTACCCCTCTAATGTAAAAGGGTTCAGCTAATAAATAACCCAGCTGAATAAACATTGTTGGGCTAAATTGGAACCAAACTGAAGAATGATTTTATTTCTGCTTCCTGGCTTTGTTGGAAAGTGTTTCCTTTCAGATTCCAGATGAGTTTATAGAATATAGAGATAGTTCTTGGAAAAACAGATGCTTAAAGGAGGAGTGCCACTTGTAGAGGCCATCAAAAGCATGGCCAGCATGAGCAATGTGTTCAGTTCAGCTTGAAGAAATGATGCATTTTCTGGGCATGTTTGAACATCACTTGACATGCCATGAGTCAGAAGTGAGTTGCAGCTGCAGATTGACTTAAGTGCAGGCTGTTGAACTTATCTGGGCTGTCTCACTGAAAGTGAAGCAGCTCCTGTTGTAGCTCTCACTGTTGGGTAACAGAACAGCCCAGGAGGGTTTGGTATCTATTAAAACAACAGAGTGTGACTGAGGATGGGTACGGTCATCAAGACCTCTGTCCTGACCTTTGCACATGGCCTGTTTGCAAGATGATCAGCTTTCTTTAACCTCTCTGTCGAAATTCACTGTATACAAGGCTTCGGTGTTACTGCCTAATAATAAATTACCCTGAAAACAGATTAATTTCGATTTTGCGGGAAATTGTAGAGTCCAAGAATTTAGTTATAGTTTAGCTAAATAGAATATTGTAAAGTAAAATAATGGCAGACCACTATTAAAAGTAAATTCAAAGAAATTAATTCAGGCATTGCCTTCATAGAGACGATTTTGTATATGTGAAAATACCGTTAATTGCCTTTCTGGTCTTTGTCTGGAATCTCAACATTTTTGTTAACGATTTAATAAAAGTGATTTCAAGACCTTCTATACATTTTAGACACTAAAAGTGAAGGCATGCCCTTGCTTTGTCAGGCTTGGTGTTATCATCCTGGAGCAGTCAGGATCAAACAGCCTTGTGGCTCACAACAACTTCTAGATGATTTTTTTTTTTTTTCTAACTACAGAGAACTTGTTTTCTTGATGTTATTAGCTGGAATCTAGAAGTTCAGGAAATTTGGTTTTGAAACTGTTCCATGGTCAGGGCAATTGTAGTTTCTCAAGTTACTTGTTTAAACATTTCTAACTTTAGTTCATTACTACAGACCACTCAAAAGCGTTTCTTTCCTTTTATTAGTTGCCATTTTAACTTTTGATCTTGGTAATTAAAAAAGGTGATTGAAAAATGATTTATTGATAGTTGCATTTATATGGCAACTTCCAGTTTTAATTGCACACTTTAAATGCTACTGTTCTGATGCAGAAATACTGGTTTGACTTTCTAATACTTAGGGATAGTTAATATCTATTTGCTTTTTATTTCATTTGTGTAATTGTTTATGTCCTGTAGGTTTGTTATATTGCTTACCTAATTGTTTCTAGCCTCCTTGAGGAGCTCTCTGAAAAACTAATTAAAATAAATGTTAAAAAGAATGTAAAGTTCTGTTGCAAGAAAAAAGGAAGGAAAAGCATTGAAAAGGAGGTGAGAAAGAGAAAAGAAAGGAGCAATATGGCACTGTTTGTACCAAGGAATTTTAATGTAGAACTTGTGTTGTACCTGGGAGGGGAAGGGAGATGGGGATGCCATGAGGAAGAATCGGGGAGACGATTATAAATATTGGGAGACATCAAGTTTCTTTTGGGTCTGCAAGCTCCTGTAGAAGAGCAAGAAAGAGGAAAGGAAGTTTTGGTGTTTATTATTTACTTCAGAACACAAGTTTCTTCTTCCGCAATATCCTGATGAATGCTGAGGCCTGGGATCAGGCTAGTATGCAATTGTTTCCTTATGCCTGGCTGGACTGGATACTAAGTGTTGCAGGTGGGGTGGAAATTCACTGTTGTCAATCTTGTATGCTTCTGCAGTCAGTGCATTAAAAAAAGAATTAAAAAAGAGATGGTGAGGTGTTAGTCATTTAAAAGAAAGAGGTGAGTGCCTTCTGCAAGAGCCTTGCAAGGTCTTGTGGTAGTTTCAGGCATGCCTCAATGGTTACTGTAAAAGGACAAAATTAGAAGATAAATGTCGAGAGATTTCAAGAAGAACACTCCCCACCAAATCAAGGCTCATCTAACCATTTTCTCTGAAGCGCACTAGTTTTGAACAATTTCATCACTGTGGAAGTGGTGAGCATGTCAGTACGCAGTTTGGGCATCATTGTACATGTTGCAGCAAAGGTTAATATGCTAGGGCTCAGAGTTGTGATTCTGGAATAACGAGAATAAACCATATGTTAAAATGCCTTTATTTTGTGTTTTCCTTTGTGATGTAGATTTATTATTACCTTAAAAAGAAAAGGGGGGTAGTAGGAAGAGAAACAACAAAAGTTTCTTGTTGAAGTGGTATAGCACTTAGTACACATGTGGTCTCTGAGAGGTTTCTATCATGCTGCTTTTTTTTTTTTCCTTGCAGAAGACCCATAATCACATAATAAAATATTAATAGCACTGGTCTTAAAAGATTTAGCTCCTAGCATGAGAATATGTAACCATGGTGCTCAGTGTGTATGATATGTGAAGCTCCTATATGTACTGTGACTGTATAATAGATACACTTGTTGTAGTCTTAAAGTTAAATGTGGTGTTCCAAGCATGCACTGTAATTAGACGCTACTTATAGAGAGATGTGTTAAAACTATTTTGCAAAAGCTTATATACATACTAAGAAATATAATCTCTCTCCTTTGTCATTTGGGACAGAAATGTGGTTACTATTCATGCAGTCCAGAGACTTACTTGCGTTCTGTTTTGTTTTGTTTTTTAAATTTTTTATGATAAAGTTTATACAAATAACTGCTCTAAGAATCTTATGTTTGCCCTGGCATACAGGCAAACTAAGAAGGCCTGTACTACAAATGAAGAGCCACAGCTGTGCTTAATATCTTTATGATTTTTTTGCCCCCCAGTTTCCTCCATAACTCTGTGGAAAAAAACACGTATCTTGCAAAGTACTGCAGTAGCTGGCAAAATCCTAACTCATATAGGTCTATTCAATGCCTAGATTATCACTTCTGAATAAATACAGGGTTTGAGGGTACTAGTAATGACTAGTCCAAATAGTACTGTAAGGCCCAGCTCTGTTTTTTCTTACTTATTCTGCTCTAGTGGGCCAGGACTATATGTGAATGTAATTAGAAATGGAGGTTACCATAATAAATGCAGGTATCAAAGAATTATTTTTCAACCACCTTTTTTTAAATAATATATTTAACCATTGAGATGTCAACCTTTTTTTTTTTTTTTAAAAAAAAAAAGGATGCTCAGGAGTTGTCATAGTCATGAGAGGAGCAGTTTCCTTGGTGTTGGGGTATTAGCGCTGAGGTGGGGGAATCGGATACAGGCTTGCCTTAGTTTAACAGGATGGTGATACAGAAGAAAAATACGCCTTACATGAAACTTTTAGTAACATTAGCTGTTGCATTTTTATTTTTTTCCCCTCCAGAGAACCAATTTGGTTGGAACAAGTAATGCAGATTTTCCCTCTGGAGATCCCGGGATGTACCAGTTGGACATTACTCTAAGGAGAGGACAGAATCTAGCAGCACGGGACCGTGGAGGTAAGCGTGCTGGTAAACACTGCCTTAATGTTTGGGAAGTTACATGTCCATTGGGTAAAATTTCTATGAGGGTATTAAAGTTACAATCAAGGATTGAATTCTAAGTGTGTTAGTTGAACTCTGCTTAAAACTATGTAGAGGTTCTTTGACTCAAAAGCATGCAGTAAAAGGTGCTAGGGCTAGCTAAACCCACAGAGGAGGAGAAATAAAATTTAGTTAATACTGGTTTAATTCTTCTGCTAGCTAATTTTCCTCCCTTTTTTAATGTTTCAAACTAAGAAAGGTGTGATAGATTTACTTTAACCATGCAGATTTGTGTTGTCTTGCTCGCACAAGTGCTGTTTTACTACTTAATTTGTTCCTTGAGTGCTTAACTGACAAATACTGGGGCTGTATTTAAACACAAAAAGAGTAAACCCCCTCCATTAGATGTGTCCAGGCTTTACCTGTTGGCCAATCTGCTGATCACCTACTGGTATTTTACAGTCTGCTCCCAGACATGTTCTGCGCATGTAGTCTGGAGAGAGACTTTTTGCCTAAAAGGTATTTTGACCCACAGGACCACAGCAGGCTGACTCAGTGACTCTGTAGATGCAACTGCAGCTCATATTTAAAATTGGATTAAGTCAGTAATCCACTTTCTGAACAGCAATGTAAGCACGATAAATCTGACTAACAGCCTATTTTGGATTTGCTGTAATAGATCCCTTATGAGAGAGAAGAAGCCATAGTAAAAAATTAACTGCAAAAATAGTATTGCACAGGACCTTTCCATGCTTACCTGATGAAATTACTGGACTGATGTCAGATCTCAAATATGGTACCAGAAACCTAGAAGGCTGTTTACATTGGTAGGAAATTACTCCACTGATATTTATGTCCCTAAAACTGAAATTTTAGTATAGTCACTGCTGCAGGAATAAACTTTTATGTATATTCTTCCTCTAGGTATACTGATGTTCTATCAAGCTTTGCCTGACAGTCATTAAAAATAGATACTCAAATGATTTGTTCCATGAGTTAGAGAGACTTGCCCAGTTTGTGAATGTGTTGTAATTCAGTCATATCCATCATTCATATTATTTATAAATGAACAGAAATGTGAACGTAAATGTGATTATCTGTATGCAAGGAAGACATCTGCAATTATTTTTGCTATTACTAATACAGGATTCTAGGTCTAGAGTAAACAAAGGGTAGGAGATCCATCTCCTGAGGTGGAATCCCAGGGCCCGAAATGAATACTAGCTGCTGTACAAAATGTCAACTGCTTTAGAAGGTCAGTTCGGAAAGCTGCTGCTTGAGCAGCAGTGAAACCTCCTCAGGCCTGGGAGACAACACAACAAGAGTGGTGCTTCCTCAGTACTTCTTAGTCCTAGAGCCCAGACACTATGGTTGCAGTGCATGGTCATCGCCCACCATGTTTCGGAGCCCGTGATTCACTTTGGATGGTGTACATGTATCACCTTTCAAAAGGCTGAGCAAGTGCTGGTTTTTCTTTTGAATACTGGGGAAGAAGGTAGTTGTTGGGCTCTAGTTTCACAGTCTCGTAGCTTGAAATCTTACCAAAAAAGCAGAATGCCTGGGTTACTTTCTGCTCCCTTTCTGAATTTCTTCCTGTCCCTGAAAAATCTCAGCCCTCCCATCTTGAGCAACCAAGGGAATGTTTTACCAAGCCACTGCAGCCTGTCAGGAGGGAGAATGTGCATTGCATATTATTGAAGTGTAGAAGATCCTTCAGACCAGGTGTGGAGCCTCAGATGTACTCCCTCCCACGTTGGCCAGGTTTTAGGTCTCAACAGGGTTTGCACTTCCAGGACGGAGCCTTAGTTTCTTCAGGGGAAAATACAGAAAGAGCATCTTGTACTGGGGCCCCAAGCTAGGACCCATCCACTCATGACTGCATGTCCTGGCTGGCATCCACTGTGTTTCTGCTTGTTTTCCCTTTCTCTTGGAGCTACTCAGAGCGAGATTTTAGGAGCACCTGCAGAATTTGAATTGAGGGGACTTTACAGGCATGAGGCAGGGCTTAGTGGATTTAGATGGCTGCTGAATGGGAAGTGCAAAGAAAGGGGCTTGATTTGGGAATTCAATTTTGTCTAAATCTTCTCGAGTGTAATAGTTTTTTGGGGGGTTTTTTTTTATCTTTCCAGTATCCCTGTGGTAGTCCGAGTGGTGTTTCGCTGAGAAACTGGGCATGTAAAACTGAATTTTTAGTGAAGTTTTATGTGGGTGCAGGAGGAGATTCAGTGAGTTAATGGAAGAAAAATCCACAAAGGGCATTGAAATGCACAGAAAACAGATCTAACTCTGAAGGTCTTTGCTCCAAATTCTTCATGCCTAGGAGGACATTGGAGGGAAATACTATGCGTGCATGTCCTCTTGTTTCTTTGTTAGCATCTGCTTATAGCCATGATGGAGACAGAGCACTGAGCTCACAGGACCTTTGGTCTGAGCCAGTACCGGTGTTTCTGTTGCATTGCCTGCATGCTGCAGCAGTGCTTGTATCACGGGTTATGAGTCAGCAAGTGATCACAGGACAGTCCATGGGAGGCACTGTGTAAGAAGATATATCCAAATGCTAAATGGAGCTACTGAGGCAGATGCATTAGATATTAAAACCAGAGCTTGGAAGATTTATCCCAGAACTTTTCCAGATCCTCTCCTTAAAGCCTGACCACTGAATTTTCTGCAAATACTGTGAATTTTGCTCTAAAAGAATACTTGAACTACATGGTAGAAAATAATTTGTTTTCAGTTTTAGCTTTTTGTTCTTTAATTTTTGAACTGCAGTTTCACATATCTTTTTAGAAACCTGCTGCTGAACATATTGCAGTCTTGGAATTCAAAGTTGAATTCTCATGTCGTGAATGTTCTGCACACTGTCTTCCCCAAATTTGTAAAAAGAGACACCACAACATTCCCAGAAGAAAAGGGGAAAGATTGAAGTTATATTTATATGGCTAGCAATGCCAGCATTAATCACAGCTATTAGTTGATAAATAGCTCCATTGATAGTCACAACAAATGGGAAACAGAACATTCTTCATGAGAGGACCAACGTCTTGCTGTTGTATTCTCAAATGATTGAAAATAATCCTTCATTATAACAGGCAATATTTATGCTCTCGTGTGTGCAGTATGACAGAAGGAAATGTAAGTATTCATTTTAGCTCCTCATCATCACAAGAAATCCTGTCTTCAGTCTGACCCAGCTTTCCTTTGAAGTATGCA
Organism: Pandion haliaetus; assembly: GCA_013401275.1. NCBI lineage: Eukaryota > Metazoa > Chordata > Aves > Accipitriformes > Pandionidae > Pandion > Pandion haliaetus. The sequence goes on from VYZV01022655.1 coordinate 8,518, forward strand.
GAGCTATGGTACCATAACTTCATCTAAGCTATGTGACGAGACAGTTTACATTTTTGCTTTTGGCAAAATCTTATAGTGACCATAAATGTGGTTTATAAAATATGCTTTATTTAAGCCTGTCCTAAAGTAAACCATATACTTACTTAGATTGAAAAATTTGTTTTCTGAGACTTTTTCCCATAAGATTAGGAAAAACTGTGTATTGTTGGACCTCGTCAGTTGGTAATATTAACAAGTTAACCTTATTACCTGCATCTTTATGTTTTCCTTTTCACTTTTGATTTCTCATTTGCTTTTTGTCATATACAGTGTTTGTGTAATATCATGTATATTTTTAAGAGTTTTTTTCTGGAGTTAAAATGCTTAGGTTAAAAAGACCCCTTTGATTTGTTGCTGGTCTCTGACATCTTGCATGTGCAGTTTATGTGGCTACTTCATATTGGTAACATGCCTTTACAGATGTTTTGCAATATCTTAAATATTGTTTTTAAACAAACAAACAAACAAAAATCCCGTGTGGTTTATCCATTTTTTATTTAAAAGAGACTCATTTTGAGATGCAAACTGAAATATGATAGCACGATTGGCATAAAGGGGAATTATATTTTAGTCATTGGGTGTTCTATGATTCTCTCCAGTCTAAAGAAAGACACCAAAATATTCTTTTAAGTTTTTTTAAATATGTTATCCTCACAGGGTTTTCTTACTTCATTGGAACCTGGAATCTACTCCCTTTTGTGCTTTTTGAGAGAAGTACAGTGGTGGTTTGCTGCTCCACTTCAGGCAAAGTTGGGAAATAAGTAGCACAGGTTAATCCCAAGGACTTTGTGTCGTGTCAAAAAACAGGTTAGATACGTGACAAATATGATCCCTTCTGGATTTAAAATTTATAATTAGGTTTTTTTACAAAATGCATGAAGACTGACCCAATCTTGCAAAACAGCACAAGGAAAATACTTTTTTGAGAACTGAAACGTCATTGACTTTTTCATGGTGATCAGAAGTAGTGTATTTTCTGTGTGAAATCTTACAGGAGTTTCTGAAAACAGATGTTTATCGTCATCTAAGGTCTTGACCTCTAAATGGATAGTATCACCAGCTCTCTGTGTCTCTCTCTGCAGGTGACAGTTTAGTAATGCTTCTTAAGACTAAAGAATCTGTCTTTGTCGAAACAGATGATGGGTTGATCCTTAAGTGTCTGACCCTGGGTACTGAAACCTGCACCCAAAGATATCAAGAAGCAGGGCAGAAATAGTGTGCAAGTAGTGCCCTCGTGCAGTGCAAAGACTACATTTCGATTTGATAAATTTTCCATTTCCGATATGAAATATTTATATCCGTAAGAAACTAGCTGCTTAAATTGAGAATAATTGAGAGAGATGTCTGTCAAAGCCAGGAGAAGCTGAAGAACTGTAATAGTGCAAGAACATACACATAGACTTTGCATTTTGTCTGGTCAATAACTGTATACATCTACATTTTCAGGATCTAGAAGAAAATTAAGTGCCAATGGGATAACAAGTGAAGTGAGATGATAAAGTAACCCTTTAAGATAGTCCTAATTTGTGCAACAACACAATATTGAAAGTGAACCCATGTATAAGGCAATACATTTAAAATTATTGAAAAGACATTTCATTTAAGCCTAACTATAGAGCAGGTTGTTCATGTTTGAACCATGGGTTTCACTGATGTAGGATACCGAAATTCAGTCCTTAACTTGATTAAAATACAGTGTATACACTGTAGTTTTGGAGACTGAGAAACTCTTCAACCTTACAAGTCAGGTAGACCAGGATTATGGAATAAATTTTGCTTATTGTGAAATATTGCTTAGTCTGTCACACAGTTGGAAATGATAGGAACGAACACATACCTGTTCTGTTTCCTGGATAGGTGAGACTGAGAGGATTATTGGCATAAATCAAGAATGTAGCGCTCGCACCATCTTCTGAACGTGGCAAATAGTCACAAGGCAATAACCAAAGGGAAATGCTATTCATGCTATAATGGGTAGCCAGATGCCAAATTATTTTTAAAAGGTGTTTTGGATCAGTATTTTCATGCCACTAATTGTGAACATTCATCAAAGTAGCTCTTTAATTATATTTTTATTTTAATTTATTTAAGTATGGAATTTGAATGCTCTTTAATACAAAGGAAATCAGATCATTAGTTTTGGGATGCGAATCAAAGGGTTTGTATTTAGTTTAGATCAGAATGGGCAAGAATGTTAGCTTATGTGAAGGTGTTTCAGAAGGCTTATACTAAGTTTTATCTGAGTCAAAAATACACTTAATAATTTTTAAGAACTCCTGGGGAAGAACTAATTTTTAAATGCTCAGTTTCCTTATTAACAGTGAGGATAAGATGCTGAAACAAGAAATGGCAGCTTGGCATGCTTGTTATCCTGGAATTCATGTAAATATATGTAGATAAGTGTGCCAGCATTTATAGTGTGTAAGAACATTTACAGGATGTTTTATTTAAAGGTACATGCACGTTAGGTAGGTGGTGCTTTTTGTCTGTATTTGAGTAACAATGCCTAAGATTCAGGAAGTGGCTACTGGAGTTTTGTCTCTTCTGTTCTGCAGAGAGAGGTTAGCTTCGGTTAAAGAGGATTGCGACTCATTCTAATTGTCAGCAGGCACAGATCAGCGTTAAAATGTAGACCACGAAAATACTTCGCAGTTTACTTTCTGCGCTGCCTGAGTCTTGCTGCCACTGTTTTGTCCTCCGCAGCAGTGCGATGGTTTCTCTTCCCCTTGCAGCCTGGCTTTTTGCAAATTGGCAGCTCTGGAGGTCACTGTTGGTATTTTCTCCTTGCTGAAAGTTTGTCAGATCTCATGCAGGGTCCTGGTGGCAGTGACTCATACCTGACGGTGATGGGGAGTAGTGTCCCTCTGCGAATTAGAAAAGCAAGGAGGAAGGAGCAGAGAGGAGTAGTGATAAACAGGGTTACACACTCTACTAACAGGCTATCAGCAGCTTTGTTCATCTGAGCAAGTCCCTTTGCAGAAGGTGCCAAAGTCCACTGGAGGGTGTGCTCAGTCCGTTGCTTTGGTTTCTTCTGCTCTCAGCTTGACACGGTGCCTGCCCTCACTGCACCTGCACCTCTCCATCCAGCAAACAGCTCACGTTAGGTCTACATGCAGCATTTTTCTTCTGGTGTGGCTTTCTGTTTCTGTTGTAGCCAGGAATTCTTACAGGCTCTGGGAAGTCCTCACTGGTTGGTGGTACCCTGCTGTCCCCTTGCAAACTTCAGAGGGAACACCTTCTCCCTTTTGCACGGGAAGCTGAAAAAAAGTCCATCATAGATATCCTGCTGATCTCTTGTTCTCCCATGTATTTTGGTAAGCATCTAACCTGTCATGTTTCTCTTAATACACTGTGGCACTTGGTTTTTCTCCTCATTGCTCCATCCCAAGAGGAAGGAAACACCTAAGGAAACTGCATGGCACCCTTCTAAAAGGGTGGCTGAATGCCCTTTCCTAAGCCTTTAAGGGGGAGTCTGTTCCCATAGGAAGATGGTCTGTCTCATGTAAATTGGGGATTATTAAATAATTTGAGAACATGGCTTAGCAGCTGTTCCTTGTAATTTTACAATGAAAATTTCTACAAGGATTCCAAAACAAACGTAGTCCTGATACCTCTGGAGACAGCAACAGTTGCTGTGAATTTCCCCATGGCAGGGTCTGGCAGAAGCTGACTGCGAGTGCTGGCTCCTTGCCACCCTCAGCAGAAATTGGCAAGTACAGGCATTTTTTGAACACTGCTGTCAGTTGGCTCATACACTTTACTAACTTCCTCACAACCCTACTATTTAGGCATCGAAATAAAAGATAGTTTTTTGGAGCTGCAGAATACTTCCAGCCAGAATCTACATCTGTGGGTAGCAGCCTATTTAGTTTAGTGAAAAACTTAATAAAAAACCCCCAACGATAGTAATTCCCTAAACAGAGATTTATTTATGAGAATTATGGAGCATATGCAGAAATGTTTATTGATATGACTGAGTGGATATTGAAAAATATAATTATGAAATGCCAAAATAACATTCTAGTTTTTTCAAACATTTTTTGGTTAGTTGATTTTAGGCACTCAAAATTGAAACTGTCAATTTGCAGTACACTGGGAAAATTCAGCAGCAAAGACGTCAATTGTATTGAGGTGGACTGGGGTAAATAGGTTTATTATAGGTTGAGAGATCACAAGCCATATTAAACAGCAGGCTTCTTGAGCATTTTATGTACACTCTAGATTTTATGATTACTTAATTTATTTCTGATCCATTGAAGTTGATAGCAGAATCTCCATCAGTTTGAGTGGACCAGTTTCCTCTCCTGTAACAGCCATCTGTGTAAAATAGTATGTAAAATATATTAGAATCCTATAAAAATGCAACAGAAAGAAAACAGTAAAATAATCCTTACCTTCTTGGGAGAAATGCTGTCAATAGGTTTCTCGTGTTTTCCAGAAAACACCATTTGAGGGGTTGAGTTTTACAATTAAAAATAGAAACTAGAGAAACTCTTCAGTGAGCACTCATAAATAGGTGTTCGGAGGTGATCTTTGGGGCATTTTTTTGTATTTTGTTGCAGGTCAATTTAGAAGAATAGGAGAGAATTCTAATGAAACTTGAAGTACTTACACAAAGTGTAACATAAACAGTGAATAAGAAATGATGCACCTAGGTACAGTGGTACACCTTTAGATGGTGAAGACTATGATGAGACACTGGCCCAGGTTGCCCAGGTGGTTGACAATGATGCCCCATCCCTGGAAACATTCAAGGCCAGGTTGGACGGGGCTCTGAGCAAACTGATCTAGTGGAAGGTGTCCCTGCTCATTGCAGGGGAGGTCGGACTAGATGACCTTTAAAGGTCCCTTCCAACCCAAACCATTCTATGATTCTATGATATAACTTAAAGTATAACTTGAAATTTAAAGGAGTCCAGCTGTCCAAAAATGTTTTGTCCAGGTATGAAGTCAGGGATTTTTTTTTCCCACAGTTTTAAGGTATCATTGTTCTTGTGTGCCCATTCAGCCAACCTCATGATGCAGTATGAGAAAGAGTAAAATTGATGTTCAAATTTGTAAAACTTTTCTGACAGTGTACCATTAGATGACACTGCTGTGATCACATTGTTGCCACTTGTGTTAATTACAGGTAGAGAATACTTTTGGATTAGCACATCTATACAGAGAAATTATTAAGAGCGGTTTTCAGAGCAGAGTCATTCTGGTCTTGGCTGATTACTTAGCAAATACTGTTGTAATTAAAGGCAAAAATGGGAATTTTCAGAATTATGTGTTGCAGAAGCTTCAATGAGACAAAAAACCTTCTCTCCCGTCACCTAACCGTATTTTCCTTCTGTACCTTTTCCTACCTATGCTCCTGTTTTAATGCCTTAATACTATCTAAAGCAGTATTTTGAACTATAGTATGTGTAATTTCACTGGAGATCCGGTGAGCCATACAAAGTAAAGATCTTGTATTATCTCAGTCTGTCACCTAGTTATACTTTTTATTACCTATACTTTGATGAATAGCATTTCTAATTGCAAAACATTCCTTCCCTTTTCTTTATGTAAAATAATTAATTTTTAAAATAAAAGAATGCTGTCCATTAATCCCAGCTTTTACAGTCTTTTTGGACCGATTTCTCCATTGATATCCTTGCAAAGTTTTTAGGAAATAAACCAAGGCAAAGCGATAAGCAGAGTAATTATTTTTCATTGTTATGAAAACCAGTTTGACCGGGGGTATTAACTCATCTTCATATCAGGAGTAAGAAATTAGCTGATTTTCAATTAGAATACTATCTTGACTTCACATTATGTTTATCTTCTGTATTGATTTCTAGCTGTCTTACTACCATCATATTCTTGGTAGCTCTCACAATAATAAGAAAGGAGAATTTTGCCAATAGGAGACGTTAATGGTTCTACTGTTAATATTACTTTTCTGATTGCTGTCTGTCATTGATACTGTTATTTTCTTATCATACAGAGTTTGGTGAACAAATGTTGCTGTGTGGGTTAAGCTGTAACGCAAAAAGCAGCGATCATGGGAAATGAACCTTCTGGCTCAGAGCAGTAAAAGTCTGTCATTAGGACTGCTGTGTCGTCTTCTGTGAGGTCTTGTGACTGTAAAAATTCAGAGCCAGGTATTCTCTGTCTAAAAATGATTCAGCATTGACTGTGCTCAGAATTGGACTTCAACCCAGGAAACCCAGGAAACCGCTGTGTTTCTCTACAATATGGCCCTAACTGGACTGCACAGAAGCTCTGATTTATGAAAGGGACTTGCTGTATTTTTTTCTGAAATGATAGCAAGCTCCTGGTAGGCTTATATTTTTATTTATTTGTTGTGGTGTCCCAAACAGGAAAGTGAATCATGGGCATAATCCATCCCCGAGTGATCTTGATGTAAACATGTATACATGCACAAGAGACAGATACAGACACATGAGGAAGCCTAAGGAACTTCATTTCATCTGCAGAAGAGTCCCATTTTTCATAGCAGTATCACGACATGGAGGCTTTAGTGTGAGCTACATAGCATGAGACTGAGAAGGAAAAGCTGGGTTTAAGTGAGGGCAATCTGTTATAGACGAGCATGAATTCCTGTTGGAGGCCAAAAAGTTTCCTACTAGTGCAATAAGAGCAGCAGGAGATACTTACAGGATGCAAGGTGAGGGTTCCTATTGTGTTACCATTATTCCAGTCCCTTAGGGCTTATCAAAGTGGGAGTCACACTAATTGCCTGCTGATTCACCAATACTCTTCATCCAAAGCACACATGACATGGCTTTGTACTTGTTCAAGTTCTTCCTTGTAAACTGTCATGGTCTAGAGGCATAATTTATAATTTTTTTCTCCCAAACTATAAAACTGTAGTTGTGATTCCATTTTTATTAGTTCTGAAAAGGATAAAAATAATCAAAACTTGTTTGAAGATTCTGGAACAACACTCAGGATTGGTTTTTTTTGGCTATAGCTTTTTTTAGTCTTTGGGTTTTTTTACCATCACTTAAAAATGGCTATTGCTTGTTTAAGATCAGTACTGAGAGTAAAGCGTGTTTCTTCTTTTTCTGTTCCATGGTAAGTGCACCAGGGAATTGCTTGTTCAGCAAATACATTTATTTGATAACGAATCTCAAATGATTTACCCTTCCTTTCTTTCAGTTTGATTGCCATGATTCTTACTCTTTTAAGTCCTGTAGGAACAAGTTTATCATTCCCACATTCCAGTACCTAAAGGGGGCCTAGAAGAAAGCTGGAGAGAGACTTTTTGCAAGGACATGCAGTGATAGGACAAGGGGTAATGGCTTTAAAATGAAAGAGGGTAGATTTAGATGAGGTATAAGGAAGAAATTCTCCACATGGAGGGTGAGGCACTGGAAGAGGTTGCCCAGAGAAGTTGTGGCTGCCCCATCCCTGGCAGTGTTCAAGGCCAGGTTGGATGGGGCTTTGAGCAACCTGGTCTAGTGGAAGGTGCCCCTGCCCATGGCAGGCGGGTTGGACCTAGATGATCTTTAAGGTCCCCTCCAACCCAAACCATTCTATGATTCACTTTTATGTCACATGACAGTGTATTGTGTAGTTAAATGGTTTTTTCCTTTGCTAGACATGTGGAGCATAGTGCTAACACTGCAGATGACAAAACGTGATTGTTTACTGCTGGTATTTGTAGAGGCTAAGCTTTCATTCCTTTTTAATAGCTTTTGTTCTCACATAAGAAATGAATACTCATGAGAGGGGAAAAAGCATGTGCATTTGTGGATACATCTCTGGATTATTGTACGAATATAGTTGGTCACTGAGTAAGTCGAGTAAGTCTTCCCAAGTTGTAAACAACTCACTGAAGCTTTAAATAGTCTTATTCCTCTAGCAATAAAGTAACGGAGGTAAAGCAAGAGGACTTCGACAGTGCTAAAATAAGGTAGAAAAAGAAAGTTTAGTAGGGTGCCAAGTCACCTACAGTGACTACCCTGCATTGCTCTGGCAAGTGCAGATACCTGTGTCTAAAGCTGAGTGATGTTCCTGAGTAGACTATTGCAGTGGAAATTTATGTCAAGACTAAAAAGAGAGATTCCTCCACTCAGGTGACTTACTGGTCAGAGATGATGACATAGCACTTCGGTGGTCTCTGCTACTCCAGTAGCCCAAATACCAGCCTTTTATTGGTAATTCGAGTAAATTGACAGAGCATTAGTAGCAGCAGCTTGGGACTTCCAGACCATTGTCCTCTGATGATTCAGGTGGAGGAACCTGGCCTGTTAATTCAAACTGATTAGAAGGCTCCAAACACCTCTGTGTCTGATTGTTAGAATAGGAAGTCCTGCTTTGTTAGGATAATACTCTGTGTCAGTTTGTTTTGGATGGCTATATGCAAATAGGGAAATACCAACATTAAGATTTTGTAGCTAGTAAACTAAAATATTATTTTAAGGCAAGATTCCTGTAGTTTGTTTCTAAGAATGTTTCTTTGTAGTGCAGGTTTTCCTCCATGTCACTTTAAATGGGATTGCATATGCAATGAGTGTGAGCTTCAACCAAGGTATTAAATATACATTGTACCTTTTTTTGTTGTGCCAGACATATGCGGTCTGCAAGCTGCTAAGGCTTCTATTTCTGCTTTACCTAGCTTTTTTATTTTACATTTTAAGATTCAGCTTTTATTTCAGTGTGCTTTTAACGTGGAGTAAATCATTATCTCTGGGGAATGGAGAAAAGCTTGCACATTTTATTGGAGAGAAGGATTGTTGACTGCATTGTTACACTGACAAGGGCAACTCACATGTTCGTCAATTGCAACTATATATCAGAATGATTATTTCTCTAAAATGGGAGTTATAATTTATAAGATGAACAATGAGCTGTGCTTTTTAGAGCCCTCTGTCTTTGTCAGAGAAGAGGTGAAACCTCTGATTTTGCAAAAGCTGACTGTCATGAAAAACAAATGCTCATGCTTTAAACAATTTCAGGAAGATTATCATTTCAGTCCTGAGGTTTTAGGGGGGGGGCAAACAGTGTTTCCTTTGATTAGGGATGCAATTCTGTTGATAATAAAGTATATTAACTAGAATAATAATTTAGGTTGCCAGGAAAACATTTCTGTATTTTGGATAAATCCTGTTTAAATGAATCTGACTTCAGCCATGCCTAAAATGAAGCATAAATGTTTTCTTGAAATTATGCTGACCATTGCCCATTTGCTTATTCTGTCCTGTACCAGTATGTTTTTTTTCATTCTTTCTATTTCACAAGCATAATTGTTTAAATGAGTATTTACTAAACTAAGTAAAAATACTTGCTACACTGAAATACAGTACTAAAATTGCCTTTTTTGTGGCAGGAATAAGTATTCAACAGAAGGATAAAAAGCTGTGATTGTTACAACTAATTTTTTTTTAATGGGTGCTGAATAATTAAAATTTTGTATTCCCTGTTCACTTTTGAGTACAACTCTGCATCCTGTAGCATCTGTGTGCTCACTGTGAATTAGTAATTGGCATCTTCATTCTTAGGATATTAGTTTTCTAGATGTGCTTTGTATTATTTAAACTAAGTACTGTCCTTTTTAGGTGAATTCGGTGGGTAATTCTTTGCTAGGTGGGTAGAAGGACAGAAAGTAGGATTATTTATGGAAAAGCTGTAGGTTTTAGAGTCACAGTGTTTAGTTGTGGTGTTCAGAGGATTGTTGAAGACCAAGGAGAAGATAGGCTTGACAGCTCTGGTACAAAACAAATAATAACAATTACCATTTCTATTTGTTAAATTAATATAAAATAATTTGTGCTAAGTAGTTTCCCTACTTTTCAAAATAAACGATTGGACAGAGCAGACTGTCGTGGTTTCGGTTTCAGCCCAGCCGGTAACAAAGCACCACGAAGCCGCTCACTCACCCCCCCACCCC
>VYZV01022655.1:18915-68182 GCA_013401275.1 Pandion haliaetus
GGGGGACAGCCTGCCGTCTCACCACGGGCTGCAGGGCCATCAGCCTCCTCAGGCGCCCCTCCTCCCCCTCCTTCTTCACTGACCTCAGTATCGGCAGAGGTGTTCCCCCACCCCCCACACTGCCAGTTCCGCTTCTTAAATCTGTTCTCCCAGAGGCGCTGCCACCGTCACTGATTGGGTCAGCCTGGGCCAGAGGGGTGTCTGACTTTTTGGAGCTGGGGGAGCTTCTAGCAGCTTCTTACAGGAGCCACCTCTGCAGCCCCCTCCCCCACTACCAAAGAAAACCGCGCCACACAAACCCATAACACAGACATACTCTTCTATGTTTCTTTTTATGAGTTGCTTCATATTGCATTTTGGAAATATAAAATATGTAAAATGCTATGAACTGATACGTGTTTTGCTTGACATACTCAGCTGACACATACTTGAGAACTCGCCCCCCTCTTTTTCTTCTACCTCGGCTGTAATGAAGAAAATAACTGGAGACTGAGAAACTTTATTAAGAGGGGAATGAGTGTGGATGAAGTGTGGAGAAGGGGAAAGAGCTGAATGTCAGTGAAAAGAGCTCTTCATACAACGAATCTGGAACAAGTGTTTGTATTAATAATTAAGCTTCTCAGGAATTGCGACATCAAAGTTATTGCACATCTCTGCACATCTCTAGTGGCATGCTTTCTTTTCAAGTAATTGTAGGTCAGATGAAGCAATTCCAAGATTGAAAGTAAAATAGAGGAATAATAGGAAGCTTTGACAGAGCTTTAGTTATAGTTCTAGGCATAAAAGAATTAAGACATTCTGTTACCTTATTTTTGCTTTTAAAAATGTGTACATTGCATCATTACTTGCAGTGATGAAAAATTATGTTCCCTCATATTTATTGGGTGTTTACTGCTTTTTAAATTGTGCTTATTCCTGCAGTGTTTATCCTATGCCCTGTACAGCAGCAAATCCTATTTAATGACTGTGATTTCCAGTTAATACTATTTGAAGCTTCTATTTTTTCGAACCACTAGGCTGAAATTGGTTTAAGTGTGTTATTTATTGTGTATGTGTGGTGAATCTGAAGGAGACTCGTGATTTACATCAGGAACTGGACAGGCTGCAACCTTTGTAACTAGGTGGCTTAGCCTTAGGTCCTCTGTAGGTAAAAAACCAAAAGATCTCGTGTCCGAGTGGTCCACTGTGCAGCACTGGTAACTACCTTCAGGGTAGACCTTAGTGAATCGGTTGGTTTGCTTTTTTCCCATATCACTAAAGCCACAGGGAGAGGAGAATAAGATAGTTTCTCTGATTTGCTGTGTTTTCCTTTCCGAAATCTTTTTCTCAACAGGCTGAAAACCAGGTGTTCCCTAGGGGAAAGTTAAAAAACTAACTTTTTAAAAAAATTGAAACTAGAATTTGAGTTGCATGGTGATGAGCATCCAAACTGTGCAAAAGCTTTTATGGCACAGTCACTCTTGTTTTTCAGAATGGGCTTGCATATGGCTTTCTGTTCTGTTTAAAAAGTTAAATTGTTAGTGAATAGAAGTGGTAGACAAAATAATGCACTGAACCATGCGAGAGTTAAACAGTGTTAATTAAATCAGGTAATTAACTTGTGTAATGAATGTACTTGCTAACTCACCTTTTTTTCTAAAATGTAATTTCTTTCTTCTTATTATATGAAGGACAAAACTATCTCAACTGGAAGGGACAGCTGAAAGTGCTGTTTTTCAGTATCATTCATCTCTATTATATTGGGTTTCTTATAGCCTGTATTCTCTCTTTTTAGTGTAAGATTTTAAAATTTGCCATAAGGATTTCAGCGTCTGATTACGGTATGCTATAGGTAGATCTTCAGCTGAGTTTTTTTAGTCATGCTAGTAGTTTGACTTAGTTCACAGTGAGTGAAGTGTAAAAATACCACAGAGGAATATGGAGACTTTTGCCTCATCCTGTCTGTCTCATTAGCACCAGTTACGGGGGAGCAGTCTCAAGCTTGTTGCTCGGTCTCACGGTTATGTTCACCCCTGTGTTCACTGTTGAATTTTGTTCGGTTAGCAGTTTAATCACATTATGTTAAATGGGTTTTCACTGAGGAAAAAAGTCTGTTCAACAAGTGGCCTATATAATGTTGAAAAGCCTGTTGTGAAGCCTCAGGAACCAATTAAGTAAACGTATACAATTTGTTGGGAATGCACGTTCTTTCTGTCCCATACAACTTTGATTCTGGCCAAATTTGCCTTTGCTGTACTTCCACTCTATCACACAGCTCTGGTTCCTTCTGAAAAGCAGTTTAGTATTCCTTTGAACAAACATCTTGAACTTTTCTCCAGCAAAATATTTTTTAATCTTCTTTTAGGTCTGCTTACGAGACCTAATCTCTTTCCTAAACTTGCAAAGCAGCAATCCGTTTTAGGAGGTGTCTGCACAGAGAGGGAGAAGTGTCGGACCCTGGCGTTAGACCTGCAGGACCGGAGGGGTGCTTGCTTCCCAGGGTCAGGTCACAGCAGCTGGGATGGATGATGGATGGTTTCTCTCCGGGACTTGGGCAGCATCTTTAGGTGTCTGTTGGGCCAATATTTCCTAGGAAAACAGAGGCTGCCATCCCATGCCAAGAGTCCTTATTGCCTTTACACAGGCAATGGTGCTGCTTCAGCAAGAGAGCAGCATCTCACGGTTGGGGGTTTTTTGAGAGATGGTTTTAAGCTCGTGAGTGAAGGCACATGATGATGTTCTTAACTGCTACGGGTAAGACAAATTTTTGTGCAGTTAGGCCTTAGTGTGTCAGGTTCATTTGAATGGTTTGGTAAGCAGGAAACTGATGAAAAGCCAGACACTTGAATAACAAGAATCCATGATGGATATCAGGTTCTTGCAACCTCAGCCTGAGTGGTCTTTGATTCTGGTTTTGTGTAATGAACTTGCAATCACCGTTAACAATAAGGTCCCAAGTAAACTGAACTTGTTTTTCTCTTGAAAAGAGCAGAAATAGGTGAATTGGATTGTCAACGTTGATTAAAATTGCATAGTAGTATAATACTACCTATTTAAATAATATGTTAAAATATGCTTGATGTGTTATTAATAGTGTAATATTAACATGAATGCACAGTTACTATATTAAAATTATATAATATGTGTGAAAACTGTTGTTATTATAATATATATTAAAATTGGGACCCTGTGCCATAGGGCAGTACTGGAGGTTACTTGATGCAGTTCAGCAGAACTGAGAAAGGACCAAGTTTTGGTCTCTGTTCTGCTCCTACTTTTGCCCTCCCATTAGGTGAAAACATTACTGAATGATTGCATGGCTGATTAGATTTTTTTTTTTTAATCTTTCCTGTCTTTATATATATAATTTTAAAAATTTGATCATCTCTCTTCAAGGAATGGGAAGGGTCTGTGAAGGGCGTGGAGCTTTTATCTAAGCAGATCTAATGAGTTCTCAGCTTTAAAGTAGAGATGTGTCGAAGCAAGCTCCTTAGCGGTTCTCAGCATTCATAGCACAGAGATACACACCCTGAGGTTTTGCAATGTATTGTAAGTGGAACTAACATTTGACCCACTCTACTACTACATCTACACATAAAGATCAGTTAATATTAAATTATTTGACATCTGGATCCTAAATGATTCATTGCATATGTATCTCACAACAGTATTTTACATCTATTTCAAATTTCAAAAGAGTTTTGGAGATTTTTTGAGTCTTCACAATAAAATAGAGTGCTTAAAGGCCAGATACTTGTGCTTTGAGGCAACCATGAGGAAAATCAGTGCGAGAATTACACCTTGTGGGGGAGTAATGGCTTGTATTATTGTTGTTGATTTGTTGGTGTCCGTGTTCAAAGTATTCTTCAAATTTCACAGAATTAATTCAAATGTCTGATCTTTGCCTTAAAAAGCATCACCACTGCTTGAATAACCAAGGAACAAGCTGCCCCAGTAATTACAGTAGAGAGTGATCGTACCCTGTCACACGTGAGAACACAAGTTTTCCACAGCTCTAGTTTTTTGAAAGGGATATATAAGTTTAGGTAAAGAGTACTGACATCTTGTGGCTGCATGAAATAGTGCAAAAAGTCCTTTATATTTTGAAGAGCATGTTGCAATTTTAATAAAAGCTGATGACTGCATTTCTCAGTGGATGTAAACACAAACCTCTAGAATATGCCAATGACATGAAAAGCATTAAAAGTAGAAAAAAAAAGTCTGTCTTATAATTTTGATGTTGCTCATGGAGATGCAATTATTATTCATGCTAGAATTATTGTTTATTTTAAGATAGTCTTGGATCAATTAGACTCAAATATTATTAAGGCTCAGAAATAGCTGAGAGAAATAGAAATATGAATCCCATCCAATATTTTTCATTAAAATTAATTTTACTTACATAACAATGAAATCTTACCAACTGGCATTTTAGGGAAGGTATTAGTTTGAATGTTCTATCCAGCTTTTTTCTTTTGTTTGAAGACTTAATTGTATTTTTTGTAATCAAAATACACAGAAAAGAGGAGCAGTCTTTCTTCAGTCCACCATGGAGGCAGTGGTTTCCTGAGGACCATCACAGGCACAACCAGTGTTCGTCAAGGGGCAGCGTCGTGCTGCTTGAACATTGGTCTCCATGGTGGGACTGCTGGACACAAGTGGAAGAGGCATTTGGCCCCTTCTTCCTCTGTCCTTCCCCCAGGTTCACGCTCTTTCCCACATGTTGGCTCTAGCCAATGCACCGGGAGTTGAGGTCAGATTTGGGTGTAATAGCATCACAGTGTGGTAACAGCAACATAGCAAATCTCAGTGTGAAACCTTGTGGCAGAGGAAAGTGATTTTATGTTAAATCAAAACTGATTTTGGTCATTTGCTTTCACACTCTTATACCCGCACACTCATTCACAAGCACAGATGTGTCATGGGTCATGCATGACAGGGAGGGGAAGGATGCCAGCTGGCAGGTCCTTCTCATGCCTCCAGGGCTCCTGCTAGACACCTCACCATGTCTGTGCTGGTTTTGGATGTGTCCTTTAATACCATCTGGTAGCTGGCAATGATTTATCTCTCAGTCTTGTCACACCTCTGTGTGCACCGTCAGGTTTTTGCTTGCTGTCCTGTGTCTCCCCACGTGGGTGTTTTGAGAAGAAGACACAGATGTGCTCCTGGATGGCTGCTAATCTTTCTGCCCCCAACACATGGCACCCCAAGAGTCCTCCTTCCACCAGTTGCTCCTTCTGACACTTCCACACCCATGTCCCATCATCCATTCTCCATTCTTGCCATGTTTAACATTTCTCTTCCAATTCCCTTCAGGGTTTTCTTTCTGGTCATAGTTAATTGTTATTCAGTTGTATCAGGGGGCTTAGACCTGTGCTGTCCTGCAGGTAGGTGATTGCTGCAGGAAGCATGTGAACTTTGTGGACTGACTTTAGAGTTGATTTGCTCATCGTGAGTGTTGTAGAAGTGTGTATTTGTGGAAGAGGGAAGCCTGGACACAATAAAGCCAATGAAGAGCTACACTAGTGGTGTCAGTGGAGCCTGTGCCTCTTCAAAGGTGTAAGATAATTAGATTAGTATTTTAAAGAAATAATTTTCACTTGTAATTAATTTTTGTGATTGCATTAAGATAAAATCGCACTCCTAATAAGGACATAATTCTGTTAACTAAAGACTACCCTGCAATAGCCAGTATTTAATGTATGACTGAGTATGGATTGCAAACAACAGGAAGTGATGCAAGCACCCACTTGATGTTAACACAGTGAATAAACCAAGTAATGTCACTGTGGAAAATAACAAATTGTGACAATAAGAAATTCTTTCCTTGGCTGCTGTTTTTAATTTGACTATCAGTAGAAATTACATTTAGTTATGTTTAAGGTAATGTAGTCTCATTCCCTTCTTGTATTAAAAAGACATAATTAACAGTATATATGTGTCTTTAACAGGAACCAGTGATCCATACGTCAAGTTCAAACTTGGAGGAAAAGAAGTATTTAGAAGTAAAACAATACACAAGAACCTCAATCCTGTGTGGGAGGAAAAAGCTTGCATTCTTATAGATAACCCAAGAGAACCATTGTATATAAAGGTGAGACACTGTCTTACTTATGTCTGTCAAATTAGAACAGAAGAGCTATTGAAAGAATTTAGATTTTGTCATTTTTGTATCCTGAAAAATTTATCATGCAATAGTGCATTACTAAAGACTATTTAGAGGTGAAAATTATTTAAATTACATCTGTAGATTGATGATGTCAAAATTTCAAAAAAAAAAAAGTAAATACAGGCATTTTTATTTATTTCAGGCCATAACTGTTTTATACTTCTTTAGCGTGATCTTAGGAGGACAGAGAAAGTAAACTGTGTTTCATGATAATGGCATTCCTTTTAATTCTGGAAATATTGCATAAGTCTGATATGAAACATAATCTATCCCATTAAAAGCAATTCTTTGCTGAGGTTAATTTGAGAATTTAGCAAGATGTGTGCCCAATTCTCCTAGGTTTTGGTTTTTTCTATTTGTACCTGAACACTGTGAGTTTGCTTATATGTTTTATAATGCTTTATGCTCTTTTTTTTTTTTTACATTGTAACTCTCCTTAGTATGTCACAGGTGAGGATGATTTTGTCACAATAGAGGCATCACTTATTCTGACATAACAGCTTGAGTTTAAATCCAAGGCAGGCCAGCAGTGCCCAGAGCAATTAGCAGCAGTGCCACTAATACTTCTTAGCTATCCATATTGGAATGGAAAATAGAAAAGCTGTGATCATTGTTTTATAGGCACGGAACAGAAAGGTGCTTTTCTGGCCTCAATAGTTTATGGTGATGTATATCCAAAAGTGATCCTTAATTGTGTAAAACAAACCAGATAAAAATTAAGTTCTAAAAGTTCTAAGTCTTAGCTATGTAATCCTTTTAATAGGTCTGAAATGACATAATGCTTCAGATCAGTATGAGTCCTAATCTCAAATACACGACAAAAATTTTAACTGAAATATCAAATTGTAGATTTTTTTTTAGTAGATGAATGCCACTTAAACAGCCTTTGAGTATCTATCTGTACGATGTTTCATTATTCTGCTCAGATGAAGTACATTGTTATTAGAAAATTGTAAAGTTAATTATAATTCTCAGTTGGCATTTTCCTGCCCTTCTTAAGTTTAGTGACTCATAAGGAATGAACATGTCCCCAGCACTGTGAAAGAGAGAAGCAGATTCAGAGAAAGACACTTACAACATAGCTACCTGGTTTGGTTTATTTATGCTAAATACCAACTCTGCAATAGGGTCACAAGGGAGTCGGTGTGTGTATTTTTTTTTTTCCTGGGAGGAGTGTGTCAAGTGGTACAGTGTCCATCCATGTTTGTACTCTGAACACACTGTGTGAAATATTTCAGGTTTTATGGCTTGTTCAGATATTCTAAGACATGATTAAATTGTACCAAGTCAGCTGAAAATATTTATGATTTCATCTTGATAATTTGTAGGGGGAGAAAACAATTCTACTTTCCAACATGAACTGAGATTTCATCATTTGTTTTCTTTCCCCATTAGAATGAATATTAGAGAAAACATGAAGGTACACACCCGGGTAGATCAATGCATATGAGACTTGTGCTCAAAAACTTGCATTCAACCCTTTGAGTTCCACAGCAGTGCTGTAAACTTTGGGCCATGGGATTTCTGTTACTTTCTTAACCCAGTCCATTTTAAGGTATTTGTAGAAGATGAACAGCTTTAACTGCCTCCTGGAAAAGAGCTTCTGTAATATAATAGTTGAAGTATTTACATCAAAGTTGAAGACCTTGAACCTAGGCTTGTCACAACTCAGTTAAATGTTCTCATTACTAGCTGTTCAGAAGTCTCACTCTTACTTGGAGCTGAAGGTATACACTGGTCCTCAGAAATTCTCATTACTATATTTGCCAAGAAAATTTAACTTACCTAGAAAGCTGATTTTGATAATTGACATTTTCCCATTTCCTTTGTGATTTTGTGTCACAACTTTTCATTGTTGCCATCCACTGTTTTTGTTGATTTCCCTCCAAAAGCTGTCCCCAGTTTATTTGTTATTCTTTCTTCTGACTTGGCAATGCATAATCCATCTCAAATCACTGATACCATTCCATGTCCTGGCTGCAGATTCCTCTCTGGATGTCGGTACATTTGTCCAGACACTTTCTCTTTTAGGTAGTAAGTCAGTAGGCAGGGTTCTCATAGCAGAATAATAAATATCACTATTTTCTTACACACATCCATTAAGTTTTCATCTTAGATTATAATATTTCTAAACCCTAGAAACTTATGCAACCTTCAAAATGCAAATTTTATTATTCCTAATACTGGTGCAAGTCCTGTAATAACCCACTTTTCACAACCATATCCCACCCTCCTGCCTGTATTTTGCAAAATTGATGAAGGTGTCAATGTATAGCAAATCAATGATTATGCTTAACTTTAGTTATTCTTTTGGTCTTCCTTCTTTTAGTGCCTACGTTTATAAAAATGCTTCTTTTGTTTTCACAAAATTGATGTTGTTCATGTCTAGTAGTCTAGTAGTAGTATACCCTCATGTCTGTACACGATGCATTCTGACTTTTACACTAGCAGTTTCAAACTTGGTTTTGTTGCCAGAAAGTTTTTAGGTTACTTTCAGATAGTCCTGGTTTAACATGTAAGAAACATAAAGCTATAACTCTGGAAAAGGAGTTTAAGGAACCATTCATAAAGCTAGAAAATACCAAAGAAAGATTTCTAATACTGGAAAATGCTTTTATCTCCTGTGCATCTTAGGTCTTTGACTATGACTTTGGACTTCAGGATGACTTTATTGGTTCGGCATTTTTGGATCTCACTTCATTGGAATTAAACAGGTATGGCACAAACAAGCCTACGGAGTAATTCTTTATCGTTATCTGCTAATACCATGTTTGTGGAATTGCAAACAGAACATAATGCTGGAAAATAAATATATAAACTTAAACCATGTAAAAATAGCCAAGGAAAAACACTTATGTTTAGGGAATTAACTGTAATATGAATGTTAATAATATATTAACTGATCATGTACAACATTTTTTGCAGTGTCTATGGAGAGGTTAGTTTTATAACCACTTTAATCCTGGTTTTATATTATCTTCATTCACAGCATTACCACCTAGTGTGTAAGGGGTTTTTTTCTGTTTTTTATCCATTAATGTTACAGTACAGATTTAATTACTTAAGTAATTATGTATGTATAAGTACTTAATATGGAGTAACAGTATTTAATAGTTATTTATGAGTGTTTAGACTGCAATACTTAAAAGTAAAAAATAGGGTATATTTGTGACACAATTTTCAAGCAGTTTCATATAAACGCAGATGCCTTTAATCATCATTATTCAGAAATTACATTACCTGTGTGCCTGAAATCAAAATAAACGCTTATATTTTTATCTCCTAGGCAAACAGATGTTACCTTGAGTCTGAAGGATCCTCACTACCCTGACCATGATCTGGGAAGTATATTGCTATCAGTTCTGTTGGCTCCTAGAGAAGAACAGCGAGATGTGGTAATTTTAAATATTTTAATATGTGTCATCACTCTTGTAATTATTCTGTGGATGGATGACTTAAAGCACAAGACTAAACCACATATTCTGAAATTAATTTGATTTTTCCAATTCTTAAAATAACGCTGAACAATGTTTCTGGTATAGTACAGCATACTTCATCTGAATTTGATCCTTTTTTCTTTCTTGTAGCAATACGTTTGACCAGACAACTCAGAATACTATCTTGCAAATTTGTACCACAAAAGTGTTTATCACTTAAATTGAAAAATGTATTTCATTCCGGATTTTTTTGTGTGTGTATTTGGGTAAGACCAGTGTTTCTGAGTCACCTGTTAATAGCCCTGTTTTTCTAAGTGGCTTTGGCATTATCCTGACATAATCCTAAATCATGCAGCACAGAAATGCTCTATTTTTATGTGGGGAACCATTACGTGGACAGGTCGTTGGTTTCCTTTTTTCATCATACAGATAGGATAGCTACTGTGCCACTCACTGTTATAAGCTATTATACAAGAGCACTCAAGAAAATCACAGGTAAGAAAGTGAAATTAAGACACTATGGTGTAATGTCTTTCATATCAGTATTTACTTGGTGAATTCGCAACTGAACGTCACAAGTAATGGGAGCACCATAGACTTGCTGTATAGCAGCTCTTGTCATACCCAACTGGCTGGTTGTAATAGGAGGAAGAATTCGGTTTTTGCTATTACGCATTTCATTATTAGCTTTCTGTTTAGTAAGCTAATCCTTTTAGTTTAGCTCAAGTTACCAGTAAGTCACTTACTAAATAAGTGATAGATTAAGTAAGTTTAGTGACCAGTCTTTCTTTCCATTCAAACTGTTATATGGGACTTCATGCTGAAAATGCCCAAGATTCAAATTAAGATTCTGTTTCCTAATCTGAAGCTTTATATTTTTTATTTGAAACCAGTCTTCCCAAGATACGGATCTCAGGGCAGTTCTGGCAAAGTTGCAGTAAAATCAGAGAATTTGTGTCACAATGCAGGGAAGATGACCGACAAAATTAATATTGAATTGCTGTATATGAATGTGTTAGGGGTTTAATAATTCAAGGCACAATTATCTTTTATTCAGTAACCACATGTACTTATTTATTTATTAGTTTTTATTTACTCTCTAAGGAGCAGATATATTACAAAAGTATCGCTCCAGTTAAACTGTCATCCTTGGTTATTTTTAAAAGGTCTTGTAATAATGAGGATAATTTTTATTGAATTTAATAGGGTTGAGATCAATAACTTTTTGAATGTTATGTTGGAGGATTAAAGCTATTCTTGTCCACTCTGGAAATGTGCCCCATATAAAGCAGTAATTAAAGCAAGTCATACATTCCCAATCTGTGTAGTGTGCTGTTTGAATGATTACTGCTTCCCTTCTACTTGGATATCTCTGTATAGGTAAGAATTCAAATAGTATAGTTGAAATATACAGATGAAAACCTGTGAGCACATTTAAATATGCTCTAATGACTGCTGCATAGAAGACACAGAAACACTGTCTCTTCACATCACGTGCATTTTTTTCCTAAGTCATTGCAAATTTGTTTAAATACTGTTGGTTTGATATCTCTGGGTAGCCTACATTTCAAAAATATACTTTCTTTCAAATAACTTTTAGTTTCTTCAGGTGATAACTCTAAATTGCTTGCACATGTTGTCACATGTAAATGGTGTAAAATGGTTAAATCATAAGGCTGAAGAATTCAGAAATTAACCACTAGTACTTAAATTTCAGGTTCTTTAATTCCAAACATTTAAAATGAGACTATGAAGACCATTGAGGAAATAAAAAAAGGAATAGTTTCAACAAAAGAAGTATTAGCTTTCCCATATAGCCATATAAGCAGTGTGTGCCTGATCCTGTATTTTGGGTAGCTCTCTAGCCATAATCCAAGCCCAGTCCTGTTGAACAAGACTTGCTGTTTATCATGTGTCATTCAGTATCTTTTTGATGCAGATTAGACTTTCCAAGGAGAGCCCTTCACTGCCTGAACTGGAGTGACTGAAAGTGTTTTGGGGGTCATGCACTGGTGTACAGATAAAGGCTTTTGATGATGCATTTGCCTAGCTAGAGGACAGGTCTAGGGGCAGAGCGTTATATTTGCATATCAAAATAATGTATCTGTGTATTACATGAAGATGCATCCTGACACACTGCATAAGAAACATCGACACTGCTGGAGGATAAGATACTCCTGTTGGAAGTTTGAAGTGGTACAAAACTGGGGGCCTTGTTGTGTATTGCCACCTGCCTGTGAGAGATGTATTATTACAAATGATTTAAAAAGTAAGCAGCCAGTTTGACAGAATAATAGTTTTATTTTGTTTTGGGTGGAACTATCTTTTGTGAAGCCTGTGCAAAGAGATGAGAGAGAGATTTGGTACACACAGGAGCATTCTGTTCTTTATCTTTCTGAAATAAATTCTGATGAAATGCGGATTTTCTGTGTGCTGACTGATGAGATGTTCTTTAGAATTTATAGCTGGAAGGTCCTGTTTCCTAAGATCAAAACAGATTGCATCTTTGGATTCAGATATCAATTAAGAATATTTATATATGCATATGTTCGTACAACTGTATGTAAAATTATATTACAGGCTAGGAGAGGGGAGTATTTATCTTTGAGTCCTGGTGGATTGTGAAAAACAGTGCTTAAGTAGTTTACAATTTCTGTTTTTCCAGTGGAAGAATATTGGACATGGTTTCAATTGAAGGAGATTCAATATACCAGTTTCATAAATAAGAACACACTATTTGATTTTTGTTTTGTTGGAAGAAAGTGCAGAAGTAGCCTGCAGTTATCATTGAGTATTAACTTAAGAGTATGGGCAGGTGAACAAATCAAAATTTCTAGCAAATTTCGTATGTAAGTATCTTTACCTTCTGCAACCTAGTGCTTTTTCTAAGGGCATGAAAATGTGAAATTCTAAAGTAATAATCTTGTAATATCTCATTCAAACTATGTACATGAATAGAAGTCCTATTATTTTGAGTTTTGACAAATGAAGGCAATCTGATTTATTCTGATTTTTGAACAATCATAAATTGTGAATCAAAATTGATGAATGAATTATTCTAATACAACTGTAAATATAAGGACGTCTTTAGTATTCCTGAAAAATATAATCCATTTCTAGGCTAGCACAATTAAGTTGCAGTAGCACTAGTTCCAATAATTCATTTGCATTTGCTCTGTGCTGCTAATAATACTTGTCCTTTACATTAATGCAGCATTAATTATTTTGCTTTGAGAGGACAGACAGCTTATATAACTAGTGTAAACTAAGAAGACATGACATAAATAAATACGGGCAGAGTATGTATACATAAAAATGTTAACACCTGTGAGCTCTAAAAAATTTTTATTACTTTTAACTCTTCTTTTAAAAAATAACATGTTTATGATGTACTTTCTGTATTTTACATTAATTTCTCCTTTTGATGACTAGTTTAAAGGAAGTCAGAACTGGCAACAACTTGATATTTTTCTTAGACCTGCTCCAATGAAGCTTGTTTTGTTTCTTTAATTCTGACAGTATCCTATTAATATTTCCCTTTGGATACATGTAGTGCTGTGCATGGTGCATGCCTGTGTGCCTTTTGTAGTTTCATGCATGCCATGTGAAAACGTGTACGTGGTGTCTGCAGATTCTGTGTTTGGTGTTGTAATCGCGGGTGCTGCAGAGCATGTGAGTTTTTCTGTCTCTCTCTCCAGCAGAGTTCAGCACACAGATTTTGTCCATGGAGAACTTTCAGAGTGACTCTGAGTTCATCACAGCTGCTTGTCTCCCATGTCTTCTCTACAACAGTTGTTTCCTGCCTTGGTCTTAAAGGCAACTCTTGGCTACAGGAAATGAAAAAGTTGGTAGCTTGATGAGAATTGTTGCCTTGGGGCCAGCAGAGATTGGGGACTACTGTTCCACTGCTGCCAACGGCCTGAGTAGCATAGAAAATGGAAAAAAGGAAACATACAAGAGCTACTTGGGTGTTGTTATTTAATGAGAATAAAATTCACGGCATTGTTTTTTCCTTAAATACTTTATCCCAAATGATGCTTAATATTTTTTTGCTTCATATGAAAATATTAACAACATTAATATGCTGTCAGTTTGCTTGCTGTCTTAAATCTTATAATGCAATACTATTTTTTTTTTTTATTTGCCAGAGGGATAATAACATCATAGAAAAAAAAGAATGACAGAGATGGACTCAGGGCATGAAATATTTTCAGATTAAAAAGTTCCACCTAGATCATCCATCCTCATCTGCTTGATGCTATATATTTGTTTTATTGGCTTCTGAGGATGCTTATGATGGCTTCAGCTCATCCTGCTGCAGCTGGTGATGATGCTGATACACTCAACAAATTTGGTCATACCTTTCTGTAGCTACTACTCAAACCAAACTCCTCAGAGTTGAAGTAAGATTTGATGTGTAGTTAATTCAGCTGTCGGGCCATATTCTCCTCCTTACTGACAAACAAAGCCCAGTGAAGCTGAGCTTGTGCCCTGACTTGCAGCTGTGCAGGATTTGGCAAGGACGAGGAGGGGAGGAGCTGTGCTACACTGGCCGGGACCCAGGAACTCAGAGGTTTTCTCCAGGGCCTCTGGGTTTTCTCTGTGAGCCTCAAGCTGCTTAATTCTTACATGCCTCTCCTGTAAAGATGAGTTAAATGGCTTTCTCCAGCTTTATAAAACATTTAGTGTCTATGTACATTTTTCAAAGCCACAGTGCTACGATTGTCATTAACTTAGAGCAGAGCGTTTAGGCTTTCACTGTCCATAGCAACTTAAAAATTTTCCTCAGCAGCTAGTTGTTTTTCTTCTCCCCCAAAACTGTGTCTATTTGAAGAATTTCTGGATATTTCAAAAATACAAACCCCACATATTTCTTCCTATTTTCATTTTTTCCCCATGTAATACTTCTATTTCTTAGCACTGAAAATATTTGCATTTCAAAATTTATTTCCATTATCTGAAAAAGATAGTGTTTTTGCAAAAGTTCATAAAAAATAAAAATTATGTTTGTTTTTCATGGCAAAGTTTCAATAGAAATTAATGGCCTTCGAGTTATTCTTGCTCAGTGTCAACAAAAGGCTGCTAAATGTTACTAAATTGTATAAATTAATTTCTCTGTGTTTCCACAGAACTTCTTTAAGCAACAGTTGTGTTCATAGATAAATTGTCCACATTTGTCTTGACCAGTATGTCTCTTTTATTTAATGATTCAGAGTCTGTGCCTGTGGACACTGTGCTCCCCGGCATGTCAGAGCACTGTCCCTAGCAGTGCCAAGGTTTTACAGATTATTTAGGTAATTGGATAGGGCTACTGCGTTTTGGATTTTTTAGAGTCAATGTATGAATTTTTTTTCTACCCCATGTGCATAATGATCAAACCAAAGAGCTATCTTTACTGCTGTGAAACTAATAGGCAGTGGTAACCTTAACAATTTTGTAAGGTCCAAAGACCCTTGTGCAGGTTTTCTCTTCACGGCTACACCTGTGAGCTAAACAATAGTGTTCTGAAAAATTGGAGTATGTTAATAATAAAAAAACTGTAATTCAACTATCAGTCAAAATTGAAGTCACTATCAGTAATGACACATGCTTTTTTTTCATTTGCTTATCTAATTCTTTCTTTCTTCTTTCCTTCTTTCTTTCTTCTTTCTTTCTTTCTCTCATTCTTTCTTTTTTCTTTCATTCTTTCTTTTTTTTCTTTCATTTTTTCTTTCTTTCTTTCTTTTAAATGATTTCACATAATGCATTGTCTCTGGAAATGAGATGTTTGTACCAGCCAGAAAAGTATTCCTGGGTGTAAACGGTGCTGCTAGTTGTCTGGAATTAATTCAGCCTTGTGTAGTTGTTGCTGGAGTGTATGTGTTGCTGCTTCAGTTGTAGTGGTGGTTAAATGTGGATTGTCCCGTTGGAGACAGTTGGCCTCCTTTTCTGTATTGCAGAGGAAAGGTAATTAAAATGCTCTATTTTATTTTCAGACAATGCTAATGAGGAAGAGTTGGAAAAGATCAAGTAAGGTAACTTAGCATGTGGTCTTCTGGCTTTTTTTTTTTGGAAGGACTGTGATGTTTTACCAAACATGCCATCTAGGAACTGGAAACTTGTGTCACAGGATTTATTCTCCTTCTAACTGTGTTTTAATGACATTGTTTTGTGTTTCATCAAATCAAAATCATGAAACAGTTGAGCTTTTAATGTAATCATTAAATCTCTCAACTTTGTTACAGCATTTTAGACTATCTTGAAGTCATCTAGTAACTTCATGTAAGTGGCAAACATGTCCTGATTCTTTTTTTAAAACCTTTAATTTCTGGGGTGTAAACAATTTCCTTAAACCTTACTTGTTAATGTTAAGAAGAATTCATGCCAAAGGGTGACTTTAATTTTCCCTATTACTTACTCCTCTTACTGATTAGAGTTTTTGTGGGTGGAAGTTTTCACAGTGATGCTTCTCAAAGACAAATTTCCCTGATTGCTGGACGGGTGCTGATGGGAATGGTAGCCAGGCTTTCCAGGAGCAGTGTGCTTAAGGAATCATTCTCGGTCTCTACACAGCTCTTCAGATGCCTCTTCAGGCAAATTCGTTACCTGGCTTTTCTCCTCTTAGGAGCCATGTGAGTGATAAAAAAAAGCAGTATATGCTCTTTTCCATGAGGAAAAGACTGGGAGTTTGACTGTAGTGGAATACAATCAATTTTTACCTTTTTCCTGTATGTGTCTCCAAAAAGATAAAGAAAATATGTGTAGTTTCTCAGCAGTTTCTGGCCACTCTTAGCTAAAGCTGCCATGCTGCTTTCAAGTTTTAAGCCTTCTTACTATTTGCATAATTAAAAATAGAATTAACATCTCTCAAAGTCTTGAGCTGATGTGGTAGATCTGGGTTTTTTTGAGATACTGTCATGTAAAGGTGTTAAAATGAGAAAAATGAAATAGCTATGTGGGGTGATTTCACTTATTTTGTAAAGTGATTTATTTTTCGAGCATATTGATGTACAAATTTAAACAGAAGGCTATTAATAAATAGTTTTGTATTTAGTGCTCAATGACAAATATTTGCACAGTATTTTTAACCTTTAAAAAAACGAGAGCAGCGTTCATAATTCTTGGGTTATGGATGGGGTTTTGACACAGTCTGCTTCTGTGGTGCAGGACAGTACTTAGTCCGTTTCCTTTCTGAAATCTGTGAAGCAAAGATACTTGTTGAAGTGATGTAGTATTTTCATTCTCATATGGTTTGTGTAACTTTTCCTGCAATATCTAAGATGCTTAAACTTCTGGAGAGTTCATGAAGAGCTGTGAAGAGGGTAAAGGGCAGAGCTGTTTTGCATCATAAAAGTGATGCATTAACTCCTAATGTGCTGTATGTCTTGGATGACAATTTGTAAAACTAGTTTATTAAGAACTTTCTCATTCTTCAGATTTCAAAATGACAAAACTGTGAGCTTCAGTAAGTCTGAATGAATGACACAACATGATAGTTGGGAATTCTTCAGAGCTGTTCAAGTGAATTATTTATCCATGTTCTCCTTTGTTATATTCATTTGATAACATTTCATTCAGGAGTTGCCTCTTTTGCAAAGGAGTGTATCAAAAGATTTGGCAAATAGTGAATGTATGAATTTAAATACTCCATTTTTCTACATTTATCTCAGCTGAAGTAGTAATTTTACCTAGAGATGTAATGCGTGTACGACATCTCACATGCACTGTTGTGTGTGTGATTTATATACAGAAGTATTTCAGTTAAACCACAGGAGCCCATTTGCCTTGTGGGGCCATTCCAGAGTTCCAAATCTTCGGTCTGCTGGTCTTTGTCAGGAAAACAAATTAAAACATCTTTTATTTAAAAAGAATTCCTTAAAAAAATCTGCTGTTCTCTGAGGTGTAGGATGATTGATATTAAATAAGATGTCATTTGCAGATTTTAAAAAATGTTTAGAAATAGGTGCTTAATGCTATTAGATAATAAAGTGCCCTATTTCAGATCTTTCTTCTTCAGCGTTTGTCTTACACTCCTGAGAGCTGAGAAAAAACAGAATATTAAAATTTTTTAGAGATATCATTATGACATTTCCTAAACCTACTTTTTTAGCTCTCTAGAGTCTTTACAATGGCACTTCTAGTACATGAATTTGATTTTACAGATTTTGACACTGTATTTCACTTTTTAAAGTTTATGTACTTGAAGTCTACCTTTTCTGTAACACATGTAGCTTCGAGTTAAGATGTAGCACTGCAGACTGCTATGGCATTGCTTGTTTTCATGAGTTGCATTGCTTGCACATAGTTCCTTGGAGATGTGTAGTAGCTGTGAAACAAATGGTAACTGATCTCTGTTACAGTATTACGGCATTCATGTACGTGCAAACAGTTACTTTGGCTGAATTCAGAGTCTCTGTTTCAAATACTTCTCCCCCTTTACACCCTAAAGATGAGGTTAAGATCTCATTAAATACCCAGGTCAATGCAGCTGTGTGTTTTATCTATTTTGTGGTGTGTAAACCAATGTTTTCAGACACACTAGTGTTGTAAACATTTGTTAGTTGTGTTGCTAAAATGCAAGACCACTTTTGCTTTTGTTAGTTTTTTCTTTTGTTGCTCGGTTGTTGTTCAGTTGTTTTTTGGAGGTTTTGGGGTTTTTTTGTTTTCTTAGTTTTCCCCGTTATGTTTGCTGTATACCAGACATGCTCCTCATCAAAATTAATGTGAGCTAGATCACTCCCTGTGCTGTCTAGGTCAGAGGGAATACTCATCTTTCACTGAATCTAGCAAAAATTAAATTCAAACAATTTTGAAGTCAGAGCATTTATGTCCTTGTTCTGTGAAAAGGAAACTCAAACGTCCTGTCTTCAGTGACAGGAGACTCCCAGTGGGCTATTTAAAAAAAACACAAATCTGCTTATTGAAAAAGAAAAAAACTTCTTCTGGGAAGTTACAATTTGCATTTGGTTTCAAATTGATTGTTTTATTTCATCCACCACAAGCTGGGTGTTGCATTAAAGGAAGCTGGTGGCCAGTGATTACGACTTCGCAGGTGGGCTGCTTGCTGCATGGTCTGGGGAGGAAGCAGCGGCATTTCTACCACTAAGATCCATTACACCTCAAGTAAATGTTGAAATGGATTATTCAATATTTCATGCACTTTTTTATGACCCAGGTATTTGCTCAGTAACCTCAATGTGCCCATGCCTCAGTTCCTGTGGCTTAGAGTTCAGTTTGTTAGCTATTCTGTGGGTTAGCAGACATATGCTACAGCACAAAGACGGTGCTTGTAGGATCCAAATAGTCAGTCACTTGTTTAAACCAAATGGAGGATTTTTTAGCTTCATTTTTCTTTTAAAAAAAGCTATTGGAATTACTTTGACCTGTGCAGAATGGCTTTCCTTTCTGTGTATGGACCTGACCTGTTCTGATTCCGTGCGTGGCTCTCCACATCTACCGCAGTTTTCCCTTAGGGTGGATTTTCCTTTTTGCATTAATTGCTCTGCTGAAGATGCAGACTTTCCTGACGGCTCTCATTCTTTGGGTTGAGGGAAGCAAACATCCTGTTTCTTTCTTGCTTTCTAAACTGTCTGGATACCAGATCTAATTTGGTATAACAGTTGTTGCAGTCTAGGTTTAAAGGGAGCACATAAAAGCCCAACCTTGCAAGAGGGGTAATTTGTTACTAATAGTCAACACCACCTCTGACAGTGAGGTGAATAGTGCTAATTGCTGAAGTCATTTCCATTACAGAATCCTTGAGGTGCAAGCTATCCATGTGATGAGAAATAAAACATTGCTATTTCCAGCATGAGCCAGTGCAGACTAATTGGGAAGAGTTGTTTTCTCCTTTTTCCTCTGGTTATGAAAACAAGAAAAAATCAATTCTGACTTCTTATTTACTAATTCTCCACAGCACAGATGCTTAATCAATAGCTGAGGAAAGGGTGTGGGAAGGGAGCCTATTAAAATGTTGTCAGCATAAAATTGAGTTAGAAATGCACATATTGCTCTCTTTCTCCTTCTCATTTTTGTAGTGTTCAGTGTAATGCTGTCAAAAATAATAGTAAAAAAAAAAAGCTAAAAATTTTCTTTACCATTATTAAGTCTAAAGCTGGTAACAGAGGAAAGAGACTGTCTAAATGCACTCATGTTAAAATTATGTTCTCTTTAATTAAGTACTAAATTTCATTACTTTTGCTGTGCCTTTACTACCAACATTTTTAAAAGATAAAATCTTACTGCTTCAAGCACTTTTTAATGTGAAGTCACATTTAACTTTAAAATCAAAGGCATAAATACTAAGCTTGGGGTCAATGAAGTTGCAATTATAATCCAGCACTGACAAATGTATTTTCCAGCCAAAATCAAAACTTTCTTTTGATTATAGCCAGAAATGGGGAAGGGGAAGAGCCTACTTGCTTTTTCTTAAAAAACCCAGAGGTTCTATTTGTTTTAGTGTTGTCAAGTAATTCTACCTGCATTTGGCAATTAATTGTTTACATTAACTTAAGCAGAAGCCTTTCTTTGGACACTCTCTCTCAAAGACCATATAATTTTATATAGAGCAGGCAGACTTTTCTGTGAAGAATCTGAAGATACCAGTAAATATTTTATGAAAAATCACCTGTTACCTCTGTAGCTGTACAATTTGCTGTATGATTACAGGCGGTTAATTCAGAAAAGGGTAAGGGATAGTGGGTTCAGCTAGTGCTGCTTACTTACAGGGTAATAACACACAGAGCTTTTTTTGAAAGTTTTGTCTTTGCTGTGCTGACTGGGAGAACTGGAAGCAAAAAGTATGAGACAAGGAACTTCAGCAGTTAACAGGAATGTCTCTAGAAGGTGAGACTGATGGCAAGGCAGGTACTGTTGGTAGACAGACCAAACCTCACTTGCCAGAATTTCAAGTGTCTGGGTTATTTAAAAACTACCTATGTGCAGGGTAGCTGTGAAAAAGACAGAAAATAGGATTAACAGCCTGAAAAGTTGTCTTCATACCCTAAAGTGGGAGCAATGACAGCTAAACTGTGACAGGTGTTTGTTTTATCTGTCCTTAAACATCTGCAGTGATGGATATTCTACAACCTCCCCAGAGAGCCAGTTCCAGTGCTTAACTATCATTTCCATTAAAGGCTGGTTTTTTCCCTAGTGTCTAACAGTGTCTCCCATGGTGCAAATTAAGCTCATCTCTTCCCACAACACAGATGGATATGTTTTATCACAGTGATTTGGGCACAATTTAGATACACATTTTAGAGTGAGTCTGAAAAAAAATGATCCTTTGAAATACATATATATGAATATATATACTTAATTCAGAGGAAAGTTTTGGGTGCTTAAATATTAACGATTAGAATCATGTAAGAGGAAACAAAACAGTGGAATTTGAAATGAAGTTTTACTGTGAGCAGAAAATAGGTCAGAATGAATAGCGAGAAGATGGCAGAAATTTACAAGTCTGGTGGGTTCAGCCCAGCCGGCAGGAAGGCTTGATGCTGTGCAAGCACCCACCAGCAGCAGCCATAACATTGCCATATTATCGACACTGGTTTGGCTACAAATGCAAAGCACAGCGCCGTATAGACTGCTGTGAGGAAAGTGACCTCCATTCCAGCCAGACCTAGTACAAGGTCAGGTGAGTCTATGTGGTGGGACTGGTTTGCTAACAAGCATTGCTGGATGTCCACTCACTAATAGTTGCAGAGCATGGAGAAAGCCTCTTCATAAGGACAGGGACTGCACTAGCAATTAGAGATACTTCATATGTCTCCCCACTTCTGCTGTAATGTAGAGGGACTTGACAATGTGGATTTACTGGCCATTCCCAGAGAAAACAGATGGGACAGATAAATGTGTTTTGCTTTAATGCGAGAACCTTCATAAGCTTCTTTATGTTTGTAGTCCTGGAGGACAGCAAAGTACACCATCTAAGATGAGAGCACCTGCTGAAACGTTCTGGTAGTTTATATACAGCACATACAGTGTGCTACTCCAGTAAGTAAACTAAGTAAAATCCATTTTTAACACAATAATTGAGTGGAAGGTGCAGCACCTGAGTCGTCTTGTCCTAAGCTTTCAGGGTGGAAAACATTTGGAAATTAAGGTTGATCACTTGTCAACATGTCTTCCCTTTCTGCTTATTTAATTTACAAGACAGGACTAGGAGAGTGATCAAGCTCTGTCTCAGTATTAATTTAGGTCTTCCAAACTGAAGATGAGAAGGTGTCAGTGTAATTTTTGCCTCATAGGCAATAGTTGTCCTCCCTGGTTGTGAACTTGGATAGTAACTGTGGTGTAGCTCCTGTGTTCACTGATGAGTTAGTGATCCTACAGATAGATACTCATAGGGAGGATGGGTAAGCAAAAACCCTAATACTGGCTGAACAAGCTGTTTATATTCCTCTGTTTTTTTTAAAGTTCTGATGAGATTGGCATGTTCCCACATAGAGGTTTGATTTTCTCTGAACAGCATTTCCTCATGTTTTTTGGGAATTTTTTTTACCAGCTTAGCTAGAGGATACATGAGGTGCTATTCCATATAAATCGTTTATTTCAACAAATCCCACATTCCTGGAGATCTAATTACTATACTCACTGCCTCTATTCACAATTTGTATGCGAAGAAATAAGATTAGCTCATGTTTTCCTATGTAACTATAACTATTTAAGCATAGGTATTTTCATGAAGACAGTACCTTTTAGCCAAAGCATACTGAGAGAGAGCTCTGCCAGAAATGTTCATATCATTGAAAATTATGTTCATCTGAATAAGGGTCTACTCTTGCCCTTTGCACATCTGTGGGAGAATTGCCATTAAGTTGAGTTCAAACATCATCAGACCCCATGTTAAACTAAATACATTAACGGCACGTTAAGAAAACATCAGAAAAACCTTTTGAATGCTTTAATTTAAGGACAAACAGAGGAACAAGTGGTTTGACATCTTTAGCCAAACATAGTAGAGGAAAAGATATGTAATAATTATCTGCTATGTCCTATCAAGTCACAGTATTCCAGTAAAATCTGGAGGAAAAGATGTCACCTTCTCTTCTCTAATACCTTCTCTTCTGTTTTGTATTATCAATGGTAAGTTTAGAATGCACTAAAATGTAATAATAGCCGTAATTTCTGCTATTAATATGTGATGATCTGTTTCAGTGTGACTTTGATCAATTGGAACCAAAGGTCTATTCATCCCAGAAACGAAGATAAATTAGTCTGGGTTGCAACAGGTTATGCATAAAGTAGGAGTAA
This sequence comes from Pandion haliaetus, assembly GCA_013401275.1. Classification (NCBI taxonomy): domain Eukaryota; kingdom Metazoa; phylum Chordata; class Aves; order Accipitriformes; family Pandionidae; genus Pandion; species Pandion haliaetus. The sequence goes on from VYZV01022655.1 coordinate 41,737, forward strand.
AAGTACTCTATCATCCCAAAGTCATAACTGAGAAGCTACTTCTGATTTAATTACAATTGGTGATAAAAGAGTATATTTACTGCCTAAAGCAAGTAAATTAAAGTAATTTTTAATTTGCATTTAGATAAATACTTTTGCTTTAATTCAGCTTCAGAATTTTTTGCATATACTTTTAAAAAGAAAAATGCAATTTATGAACATTTTAAACAAAAATTAATTGCAAAAAATTAATTGCTCCTAGCTGCTGACTGTTTTTTAAATTTATTTTAGAAGCTTTTCTAAAAATAGTGGTTCAGTTGCACAAACTAAAGTGCCAATAGCTGTGGCCTTACTAACTGATGCTTTTATGCTCAGCCCAAACTATTTAGTTTGTGTGACTCCTGATTTGACTTTTCCTAATATCAAATGCCTTATGAAGCATTTTTTTGCTGTTTTAAATTTGAATGAAATGCTTTTCCACTGGAAAAGCCTCTTGATTAGGGAATAAAATCAGCAATAGCAAATCATGGTCTAAGGATTTCAAAGACAAGCAGGAGCAGAGTTGTGTGATATTTCTTAATTGAAGGAATTTGCAATCCATTCAATCTTTCAACCAGAATCTTTGAACCAAAATTCTGTGGAATTTCAGAATAGAAGGTAGATTTATTGGGTTTGGGTTTCTAAGAAGAATCTTTTAAGACTGAGAAAACACTCGCTTTTGTAAGCCATGGGGTTCTAGATGTCAGTTTATCAGCTGTAAATAGTGCTTGATGGAAAGCTACTAAATAATGGAATAGAAGTACAAAACGTCAGAATAGATACACCTGTCTGTTAGACATCTGGTTATAAAAATTATGCAAATATTTGTTGAGGCTTATATTTGCATTACTTTGTATGTGAGTGATTATAGCTAGTACAGTTAACAATCAAAACAGCAGAGTAGCATTTCAGTGTGGAGTTTTCTGGGCTCATGCCCACAGTTCCGAAAGCACAGGGAGTTTCTGTCAAGTCTCAGTGGCCGCTGCCCTTCTTCGTGTCACATTCATGTCAGTGTTAGGACTGTGGTGACACTGGTCATCCCGGGCAATAACAGGATCATCAGGAGACCCTCTGACTTTCACATATTGCAACCACAGCTCCCAAGAGGAGTTGCTGGGAGGAAGACAAGGGAAAAGGGTAAGATTGTACTGACATGGTCTTTCTGACAACTCCTGCTGGCACACTGTTGTCTTGTATAAATATTTGCACCCTTTTCCAGAAAATGCAAGTCATATAGGGTGCTTAATAGAGTCACAGCCTTCGTCATATTATGCGTGAGCTGACTCCAGCAAGGACACTTAAGCAGAATGCACAACTGTTGGATTTAGCAAACCACAGAAATGCATGAAATGCTGCTAAAGTGTCACCTCCTACAATTGTTGTAGTAACACCACAAGATTGCTACTACAGTGGCAACATCGAATTGTTAGAGCAAACATCCTAAACCATATTTAACATGGCAGACATACTGAAAACATACAGGGTATAGGGCAGTCTAAATTTCTCATTTACAGAAATTTAGATGAGCTTCACCTAGAATTAAAATATCCTAAAATGTAAAATATAGTTGATAGAAAGTTAGGGTAACTGTTCTTTCATATTGCAGTCATTATCAGTAGTAGACCATTTACAAAACTTGCTTAGTCACAACGAGCAAACATTAAAAAGGAGTCATCATGATCCCATTGAAGGCATTTTTGTTGCTCAGTGTCTACATGTTGATGACTTCTGGAAGGTGTTACATTTTGTGTAGTTTCTAATAGAGGAAAAGCACTGTGAATGCATACAACTGTCCCTTCATTTTTTCACTGTGTAGACAAGGTACGTAGAACTAGCAGCTCTATCAACTGATATTCTCAGTCTTTATTTTAAGTGTTTTATCCAAGTCGTGCAAGCATCCTAGAAACTGGGGGAGAAGAAATTCTGTTACTTGAGTTTGCAGCAGTCATTTGCAACGCTGGCTTTGATTCACTCTGCTGTATTTGTACATCTGTCCTCTGTTCAGCAATGGAGAGGAGTATCATTCTTTCCTACATTCTTTCATTATTTTCTTGATTGGTATTTTATTTAAAGCTTCCAAGCCAAAGTAATTCTTTGGATAGAGATGTCTGTGCAGGACATAGAGTTGCATTATTTATTTGCTTTTTAATTTTTTTTTTTTTTAAATAAGTTTGTGGTAGGCACACTGTTCTATTTCTGTCTATTGTTCAATTGTTCTTGAACAATAGATTTTATGTTCAAGGACACAAAGAAGGAGGGGCGTGTTCTAGTGGTGTGTGTAACAAGGAGGAGATTTAGTAAAAGCAGAGTCTGTTCCCATGGGCACAAGCGCATGCAAGTGAGAGAGGTGGTGATTTGCAGGGCATGAGGACTGATCAATGAAGAGGTGAGGTCATGCTGGGAGAGGACAGTTCGTGGGGTTTCTCCAACTCATTATGGGCTAGAGTTTCAAAGGTCACTTACATACCCAAAGATAAACTGAAATACTTACAGGATTTTCAAAAGAACTTACGAAAAGCATCTCTTCTTTTGAAGAAAGTAACAACAAAATTGTGGTAATTAACTCATCAAGAATGTGGTCTTGATGAATGTGGGAACAATACCCAAATTGTGGCTCAGCCTAGTTGGTTTCCCACCCAGTAATATTACCCAGTAATACGTGACCATATACAGAACATTAAGCCATGTTGTAAGATCATCTTTCAGCTCTGACGTTGTATTTGGCTAACTGTATTGGTCACATCTAATAGATGCAGTTCTGTGTCAGAAGATTTTCTGCTGCTAACATCCCTAGCCCTCCCACTACCCCACATTTAGACAGAATAGGTGGAACACAAAAAAAAGCTAATTTTATCATAGAAGAAAATGTTGGGTTTGTGTGCTGTTTATAGTAGAAGCATTGAAGCAGTGTATGGATATGAAAATATGTTTTTCTTTCATCGGCAGCTTTGGGTATCCTTTGACATGAAAGACTCCTTTCCAGCAGTCTAATTTTAATTTCCTTTTGGGAAAAGAGAGAGAGAAAGCTTCACAGTATGCAGGCTGCAACTCCCCCCCCACACACACCTTTTTGGGGGTTTAGAACATGTCAGGTGGGAGTCTCCATGCCTGCATATAAATGCACAAGAATGTGAATAATAATCCCATGTTAATGACAGCTGATTGTGGCCTGAGATCTTGACCTTGCTTCTTTCCAAATTGTGGCATTATATAGACAGTATGGCCAGTTTCAGATGGAAATACTATGAATATATAACTTCCCACCTATTCCCAGAGAAATGAAAAGCTTTGCAATTTCTTCATGTTTTTCTTCTGTTTGTGGCAGAAAACTGAAGCCAGGGTGCAACATGCATTACCTGCTTTCTGAGGGAAATAATTTATCTAAGAATTAGTCTTGAGAAATATTCTCTCATAGGAGAAATTTGGAAAGATCTGTGCTCATTTCTTCGTTTCACTCTCATGGTTTCCCTTCTGACTTTGTAACTAACTCACTGTGGGCTGGATTACAGAAGATTGCTTAGATGCCTAAAAATGTACCTAGAAATGATGTACCTGTCTCACACTGTGAAGTTAAGTTCATGACGGAAGGACTCCGAAATGTGAAATCAGTCTTATTTTCCCATTTTTTCATCTACCAGCTTTTTGTCAAATTTGACTTGAAATCTGAACATTTTTTTAAATTTATTTTACTTCCTATAGGAAAGACTATTTGAAATTAGAGATTATGTCAGTATCTGTAATTTCTGAGGATAAAGATGACCTTGACTGGAAGGAAAGAGTTTTTAGATGTTTGTTCAGATGCTGTTCAGTCTTGCCTGGAAACAAGAAAAATGCCAGCTAGATGTTAGTCCTGCTGGAGAAGACCACATAACCCTTGCCGTTCATGTCCAGGAAATCTCAATAGCTTTTGCTCCAGCTAGCGTACCCTTACTCTTTCAGCATGTTTCCTTCCTGTCATTCCGTGGATCTGCGTGTTACTGATAAAACCAGGGGAAAAAGAGCACCGCTGTAGTCCAAATTCCCTATCTTGAGGAAGAAACAGCCACAACCAGCCCACACCACTTCACTTTTAGCAGCCAGCTGCTTTTCTTCCAGCAGATTGAGATCTAAACTCTGCAGCTTCTCTATCGGTCAATGTGCTGCTGGGCTCTGCAGGGCTCTGTGTGTGTCGTAGACTGAGAGATCTCACTGTCACCCAAAAGGGCTTCCTCTAGCAACGTGAACACTTGTTTTCGGGGTTTCTGCCTGGCTGTCGTGGTTTCAGCTCGGCTGGTAACAAGGCACCATGAAGCCACTCACTCACCCCCCACCCCCGCCCGCGCCTGGCCACGTTGGGATGAGGAGAAAATACAAGGGCAGGCTCGTGGGTCGAGACAAGGACTGGGAGGGATCACTCCCCACTTATGGTCACGGGCAAAAGACAGGCTCAGCTTGGGGAAGAAACAATATCAATTTATTACAAATCAAAAACAAAATACAAGGATATTAGGAAGGGAAACCAAACATCAGAACAACTCCCACCACCCCTCCCGCCTTCCTGGCTCAGCTCCATTCCCGGTTCTTTCTACCTCCTCCCCACNCACCGTGGGGTCCCTCCCACGGGAGACAGTCCTTCACCAACTTCTCCAACGTGGTTCCTTTCCGCGGGCTGCAGTTCCTCACAAACTTCCCTGGCGCGGGTCCTTTCCGCGGGCTTCAGTTCTTCCCGAACTCCCCTGGCGTGGGTCCTTTCCGCCGGCTGCTCTCCAGTCACACACTGCTCCAGCAAGGATTTTCCCATGGAGTTACGGCCATCTTCGGGAGCCTCTGCTCCACCGTTCACCCCCATGGACTGCAGGGGGACAGCCTGCCTTCTCACCACAGGCTGCAGGGCCATCAGCCTCCTCAGGTGCCTCCTCCTCCCCCTCCACTTCCATGATTCCAGTATCGGCAGAGATGTTCCTCTCAGGTTTCCCCACCCCCACACTGCCGGTTCCCCTTCTTAAATATGTTCTCCTGGGGGCGCTACCACCGTCACTCCCTTCCCAGAGGGGGGTCCGACATTTTGGTGCCAGGGAACTTGTAGCAGCTTCTTAAAGGAGCCATCTCTGCAGCCCCCCTCCCCTGCCACCAAAGAAAACCACGCCACACAAACCTATAACACTGGCTCTTGTAAAACTCCAGTCTGACCCATCTGTCATTTTACACTCTGTGCCTGGTCCTTTAGATCTTGCCTTGCCACCTCATATGTAAACTACCCACATTGATGAAACTCCTTACTGGTCATAAAGAATCAGCATGTTTTATATGGTGGCAGGTGCTCTAATGCAACAACTTATTTTGAGAGCTGTTGAAAATACGGATTTTAAATCAAGTATACTCCCTAAATGATTCACTGTCTCATTTGTGGTTAGTGAAGTAGACAGCTATGCAGTTGTGCTTAAGCTTTAAAGAGTTGTAAATGCAAACTTATGCTTATTTTCCGTGATAGTGTCCTGGAAATCATTTGGATTCCCACTCAACTCTTAAAAAAATCCCAACAACTGTGTATTCTTTGCCAAAATAAGTCTCAACTAACCACTGCTTCAATCCCAGTATGAAATATCTTTCTAAACGTGCCTTGTCTCTTCTTCTTTCTGTATCTCTCATCACCTTATGTTCAGGGCAGAGTCAGGTTTGGCTACTTACTATTCAGTCTTTCTTTTGCTCTAAACCTTCTAAGAAACTGGAACAAGAAAAAAAAATCTACCACTTCTTCACAAGACAAGTCTTTGGCAATGTTGACTGCATGCCCCCAGTGAAAGGGGATTTATGCCAAGAAAAAAATTATGACATTTAATAATGTTCCTATGTTGTAAATGAGATCTCCTCCGGCAACTGAGTTTCCCACTTGTGCCCTAATTTTTGTAGAGTTTCTGCTTTCTGGTGTCCCACTGCTGCTTCATGTCACAGGTTAAGTTAAAGGTTATTCCACAGTTCCTTGTTTGCTTTTGGAGAAACAGTAAGTTTGTGAGAAGTCAAATCCTTTACTTCAGGAAGAGAAATCTTTAATAAATATAGTGAAGTATTTTGGGAGGAACCATGCTGCTTGGAAGGAGTAGCCATTAGAAAACACAAATACATACCACTATGATACCTGAAATACTACTAAAAGTATGTTATTCAGATTTGCTCCAACCCCAGTGGCCCCAGTCCTCATGTATTACACTTCTCTCTGGAGTCTGTTGAGTGCAGATTATAATCCAGTGATTATACTCCAGTGTACTTTCTCTAATCTTCTCTGGGTAATAAAATAAAATTCCTGCCCTGGCACTTGCATAGCTGTAACCATCCAGCTGTGTTTACCGTCTGAAAGACTAAAACCAAATTTGCACTGAAAACCTCTAACAGATACTGGCAGTATGCAAGTGATGAAGCCAACCGTGCAACCCTTCATGTACGGAGGGTTGCTGAGCCCACAAAGCCTTTGTTGCACAAACTACATTGCATAATAAAGAAAATGCATCTATTTGATATGTTTACAGCTGAGTATACATGCAGACTTGCTTTTTTTGATTCCTAGAAAGAATAATTTGTGAGTTTAAATATTGTTTAGCTATCTAGTGCTCTGATTTTAGATAAGGTAACCTTAAACGAATAAAACTTCAGAATAAGAGGGAGACCTTTTGGCAGCCTTGCTCCTAAGATGCACCCAAGGCACATTTGCCTACTTCAGGAGTGCAAAGGTGATTTCCTGGTTCTGGTACCTTGTACCCCTTGTAGCTCAGAGCAAGCTGGAGCTGAGTGGGGTTCACCAGTGAATTCTGTGGCCATCTGGTTTGTGTGGCTGCGTGTGAATTTTCTTTTAATCCCCAAAGTCAGTGGGTTTCACAGTCCCCAAGTTTCCACACAATTCCAGTCACAGGCCCTGCAATGTCTTGTTTTGAAACTCTGAACTGATATGCTGGCATTTAATTCAGTTTTCCTTGCTGTTTCTGAGAATACTACATCATTTCAGAGGCTGAGATAGTTGTCACGGGCACGGCAGTTTATTTTTCCCTGGTCCATGCTTCTCATGGTGGGTTTATATTATTTTAATGGAAGTTTCATTTTCTTGCTGTTTTTTATGTTTATTTTAGTGTTTGTTCAAGTTCATTCAATCATAGTTACTAATAGAAGAGACTTCGTAACATTTATTTGTAATGTTAGTTCTATCAGCTGAGAGAGAAGTGAAGCAGGAGAAAACACTTTTTTTTTTCTGAACATTTTCCTAAGTAGCATTTGTTCTGCTTGCTTCTGCAAAAGCAGCATATGACATTACCTATGTATTTGTCACTGTTTTGTTTCTCTCCAAGTAATTCTTTATAATACAGCTTACATATGTACTGTCAAATAACTTCAAAACGGCTTAAGATGGTTGCTTAACATTCATAGTTATATGAAATTGAACATTAAAATGCAGGTGAAATTTCTGGAATTGTTTTAACTAAATCTGTGTTTTTATTTCCCTAAAGTTTCAGACCCAGAGCTTACGTCTCTCAGACCTACACAGAAAATCTCAGCTATGGAGAGGAATAGTTAGTGTTACCTTAATAGAAGGTCGTGAACTTAAGGCAATGGATGCAAATGGACTCAGTGATCCTTATGTGAAGTTCAGATTGGGGCATCAGAAGTACAAGAGCAAGGTAATTTTAGCTGTGACCTCAAATGTGCAGTGGCTGCATTTGAAATGTTTTGTCCCTTTTTGTGGTTTTTTTTGGCTTGCATGACTACTTAAATAGTGATGGAGATTTATTGTTGTATTAATTAGCTGTCAGAGCACCTGGAGTTTTGTTTAGATGTTTTCTTTTTATTTCATTATAAAAAAAAATAATATTAGATGGGGAAGAATGTAGCGCTGAAAAATGCAGGGTGGCAGGGAGGGACACCTCATTTTCCATACAGACTGTGTTGGCTTTTATTTCTTGTTATGGGTCATTCATGGCAGGGGAGAGATGTGGAGTGATTCTGACAAGTAGATTCCACTTTTGTGCCTTTCTGGCTTGATGCTGGTCGCCTCTTGGATCCGTTGCATGGTCGTATCCTCAAACCATGTCATGCTTATATTCTCACTTTCCTCATTGTGTCCTTACAGCAAGTTTCATTGAAGTTTTGTATATATATGAGCTTAACAGGTAGAGAGGATTGATTAGGGAGAAAATGGTTGTGGAGACTTGCTTGGCTTTCTTGCTGTTATTTTTTATTTCCCTGATTCCTGTTGGTTTGAAAATTGCTGTTCATGGAAGATGCTGGGACCACCAGTGATGCACATGACCTTTCTATCTCAATGGCCATGACAGCCCATGTGAAAAATCACAGCTGGGCAAAGTGAGGGAGAGGCCATGAGTGTTTATGTGCCACGTTTGCAGACCTCTGAGCCCACCTTAGGGCCTCTTAATCTGAAATTAGAAGAAATCAGATTTCATGCTTTTGTGACTTAAAAATTTTCATAGCATTTCTGTGTTTTAATCCTCTCTGATTTTTCCATTTTTTCAAGCCAGTTAGAAATGGTGGATGTAGAAACTAGTGATTGCTTCATAGGGAAGGTACTGGACAGTTTCCATTCTTGGTCAAGACAGATGTGACTACCGCTTTGGCATTATGGTAGAAAAATCTGCAAGCTTTCTGTTCTGCAGGGCGTGCTTAGAAATACATGCACTGAAATCCATTGAAGTTACTTCTTCCGTCAGAAGTAACTGGGCTGAAAATGATTGAGAAAACTACTTTCACCTGAGTTGCAAAGGAAAGGAAGTAAAATACAGTTTTGAAAAAAAGAGTATTTTTCCATAAAAAGTAAACCATAGTGTCATCTTTCACCCAGTATTTCTGTACCTGGGGAAAGAGGACATGATAAAATTGTTTCTGTTTAAATACTTACACCATCTACTTGTCATTGCACGCACTTTGTTTTCCTTTAGGCTCAGACACATAACTTTGCAGCTCACTGTCACATAAGAGAGGGCATAATTATTCTACAGAAAAATGGATCCATTCCCAGGGTAAATCCTTTGTTCAGAAGGCTTTCGAAGGTGACAGGCTGCAGGATTTTGGAGGTTGCTGTTATGTCAGAGAGGCTTGAGAGAAATGGCCAGCAGTCTTTTCTAATTACTATTTTTTAATTCTCACTGCTTAAGATAATCATACTGCACACAGAAGAAACTTCCTGCACAGACTCTAAAGATCAAATTTACAATTAAAGAAAGTGTATGCCTGCACAATGCAATATGACTTTCTTTTTGCTCTCCTTTCAGATTGTACCAAAAACTTTGAATCCTCAGTGGAGGGAGCAGTTTGACTTTCATCTCTATGAAGAACGAGGTGGAATTATTGATATTACCGTGTGGGACAAAGATGCTGGCAAAAAGGATGATTTTATTGGCAGGGTTGTGCAATTACAGCCCTCTTGTTCCCTGGGGATGAGAGCAGATGATTAAAATGAGCCTTGCCGCTGAAACTATTTCTTATGACCATTTGTTCTTGTCTTTTTTTTTTTTTTCCTACAAGGTAGGGGAGGATTTTTTACAAAGTATGAGTACTGTTTGCTGCATTGTTGTAATTCTTTACTTTGATGGTGTAAAATAATTTTTATTGACCAGTAGGTGGCAGCTTTTACCAATTGATAGACAGGTTTTCCAAAATTAAAATCTCACATTTAGAGCAATAATCAAGATGCAGGGGGTTCCATACGGCAATGTCCAGCTTGGAGGAGAAATAACTCTCATGACTTGGAATAGGTGCGTAAAGCCAAAATTATGTACTTAGTTTTTTAACCTATTTGGTAAATGAAATGAGAGTCTTGAAGGACTGCACACAGCTTTTGGGGCAAAGAAATAAGATCATTCACCTAATTCATTTTCAGGAAAAGTGAATCTTTGGGGTCTGTCTTAGAGTTCAAAAAATGGTATAAATTTGTGTGGTTATGCTCCATTTTACTGTAAGAAGAAGAAAGATGCTCATGTTTTTTAACAATGGTGTTAGCTGTTAATTAATACGGGAAAAACCTGTCTTGTGCTTATAGATACTACAAAGTAGGCGCAATTTGGAAATCTCAGATACTTGTTTGCATCATAGTTTAATTGATACCTGTACAGTCAATAATAGTAATTATTATTAATCCTATATAGTTTGATTGCTTGTTAGAATATTGGTTGTACATGCTTTTGCTGGTACATTGATACTATTAACTAGTAGAATTACTTTTTTTGGTAGTTAAAATCAGTAATGGAAATCCCGCAGGCCGAACCATGTGCTTTTGTTGTCAGTGTGGTTAATGTTTCTACTGACCTTTTCCTCCCTTTCGTTCCGTTTAGGGTAATGGCTTTCTTTATCAAATTAGATCAGTCAGGTAATATTCTGTGTTTATTTCCTACCATAAATTGTGGGAACTCAGAATACATACAGAGTCTGTGGCAAGCAAACAGCTTTAATATTGACAAAACCACTTTTCTGAAGTATACACAGTAGGATTTTATTTTATATGATGAAACCCTGTGGATTGGGTGAAATGTGTATATTTGAAGTTTACACTGTATTTTTTCTCTTGCTTCATTTCAGTCGGCACATATGGTAACAATAACTATTTTTCTGAAGTAACATAATAATTTAGTCCTATGTCAACACATGATATACCTTGGGAAATTATTCCTATTTTCTTCTTAACTTTAACCTTCCTATCCAAAAGGTGCTGAGATTCTGAGTTTTCACCTGTGGTTTTTCAGAACACTGTCATCAAAGCAGCAATTATGTTGTTACTGTTACCAGTAATTATAAAGTCTTTTTAAGAGCATTGCATAAAGTAAAAGACACCATTTTTGCTCAGGGGACTTGAAACCTAAATGAGAATGTGATAGAGAAATTAGAGAAGGAAAATTTGTAACTCCAAACACGTGAGCTGCTTAGGCAGCTTTTCAGTAACGTGAAGAAGTTGCATATCTTACGTGTGTCTATTTCTTTTCAGTTGCTGCATGCTGTTATGCAAGTAACAAATGATTTCTACATTTTATTTAGGCCCAAAAAAGTTGATAGCATGAGAAATCTTCTCTCTAAAGATAATGCTTGACGCTTTTAGCATTTTTCAGTGGGAGAACCTTGTTTTGTTTTGTTTTCTATCATTGTCCTAAATAGATGTAATTCTTGTATATATCAAAAACGCTGCTCCTTGGACAAAGCTAATCTGTACTGCTTCTGCAGTATGTAACTGATTTTAACAAAATCAGTGGTATTTTCCTGAAATCTTGCTGCTCTTGATTTTTGTGACCTCTCTGCAGTCGGTGTATGTATAATCCCTCTTCAGTTTGTCCTTTCAGACACTCTTTCCTTTCACCTTCTGTTGGTACCTTATCTGTGGATAATGCAACCTGCCAACAAATTCCTCTCCATGAAGATTTCCATTAAAAACTTTGTCATTTGTCAAGCTCAATCTGAATACAAAAATAGGTCTTAATATTGCCCCTCCCTGATACTCTTTTCCAGTCACTGTGGATAAAAATCACCGGCACCTGACAGCTCCAGTTTACATTGACCTCTCTTCCCCCATTTCTCCTTTTAAGGCTGCATCTGAAAGCTGGAAATACTTTGGTACAGATGCTACAGACTTGCTCTGTGTGTGCATTATGCTAAATGTATATTAATTTTGTAAAGCACGATTAAGTCGTGCTCCATGACTAAGGCTCTGTGGCTCTCAAGGCACATGTAATAAATTGAACATTTTGATTCAGGTTCCAGGAAAAGTGATAATGAGGCTGTGGGAGGGAAACAAAAGACTTCCTGGTAGTATTCTAGCATTGCGCAGTGATGGGGCGTAATCCCTTTCATCTTACTGTGATCTTCCTGCAAGGAGCAGTTGTTGTGTTATATAGGAATATTTTTGTTAAATTCAAATGAAAACAATTATTTCTTGAAGACGTCCTGCCTGGCCAAAGCATGGTTAGGGGGAAGCCATGCTTGTCTGAAGAGATCCTACTAATTGAGGGAAGTAGCAGACGAAATTGAGAAAACAGAAGAAAAAGTTTGTTTAAGGAGCAGTTCTCACCTGTCATCCACAGTTTTGTTTTTTTGTGTCCTCCATATTCATATGCTTGCAGAGCGCTCGTGAAGGTCAGCAGAATTTCCCGTGCAAAATAGATGTTATCGAGCTGCTTTGCCAGGGGATCTCTTTGAAAAGTGCCATCCCTAAAACTGGTTCAGCAGTTCCAAACAGAGCTGGCTGTGGGAGAACAGGGTTGCCGGCTGGAAGGTTGATTCTGGCTTTGGGGTGGCATGACACCGTGGAAGGGGTGGCTTGTAAGAGGGAGCAAGGTACTAAGACAATGATCTGTCTTAATGATAGTGAGAGCATGGCACCCTAATTCAGAGAAGGAGAAGGATACGTCTGTCACAGAACTAGCGTAAAGCTCCGTCTTCATCTTGGTGCCCAGGCATGTTCAGCATGCTGGTTCCTGAAATAAGATGCTGACTGATTGATTCCCATTCTTGAGCGTTATGTGTTCGTAAAATTCGAGTTTCAGTTGTGTGCATTCTCCATGAGAGTTTAAAGGATGTAGCACCTTGTGAACTTCCACCTCAAAATACCCTGAAAACCCAAAATCCTAGAACCATTTCAATGTTCTTTTTGGGATTTCAAAAGCCTGTAAAAAGACCTCATACAAAAGCTTCGAGGAAAATATATTTCTGATCATAAGCTGATTTGTATGAGGAAACATTGAGCTTGACAAGAACTGAGTTTCATCATGCAAGGGATTAAATTCTGGCATTCTTCTGAATATCATTTAAAAAAACCCAAACATTCCAGGACCAAAGACAGGAGGTCTAGAAGTTTTTTTGGAAAGCACCAGCAGTTAAAGCCACAGGGGCAGCCTTGTGTTCAAATAAGCTTGTGGACTTGCATGAGCAGTATTAGTCATTACTTCATCTGATAAGCAGATATACATATGTATGTGTGTATATTGTTCAGTTTGAGTACATTTAATATTCACATATTTTTGCTATGAGTAAATAATTTATCTTCTGTATTGAGTCAATATACTTCTGTGATTAAAAACATATATGGCAGTAAGTTTATGTAGGTAATACTGAAATCAAAATGAAGGTGAAATTATTTTAATCTTCATGTAATTATTTAGCTTTCTTATCATCTGCATTTTTGAAGGCGATCCTGACTGTCACCTTTACGATAATCAGCTAATAAATCCTCATGATTGTTACACCTTTATGCATAGCAGTAATCTGAACAAATTGGCTGCTGACAGCTGCAGTAAATTGCCAAGAATGAGTGCTGTCAGAGAACAAGTTGTTTCTGTGAACATACAGGATAAGTAAATCCCATGTCATGCAGTTTTATTCAGCTGAAGTTATTTGCAATCCAGTATGGCAGGATTTATAGTATTATTTATTGGTATGAAAAATGCGTGTTTATCTTTAAAATGGCATTGACTTTTACTCATATTTTGTGCCAGGAAATTACTGTTGACTTCACCTGTATCTATTTTCATCAGTAATTATAGATGCTATTATCTTTTTTCCCATCTGATGCAAATTAAGAACAAAATACCTTGTGTATAGTATATTTATCAAAGCTACGTATTCAGTTTTATCTGTAGAAAACGGAAATGTCCCATAATCTCTCTGAATGTTGTCACAAAAATTCAGATCAATTTTGTATGCGTGTGTGTATGGGTACACTCCATATAATGGATGTTACGAAATTCAAAAGTTAAAATATTGAAAATTATGTATTTAGGTTTTCAACAGCTAATCTGCTATGTCTGCTCTGTTTAGTTTTTTCAGAGTAATGAAGCCATAGAGGGTTTTTTGGGTGCACATAAATACAATCAATACGCGACCTATGTAGCTACATTATTAATCTGAAAGCACAGGGATGCACTACTCAAAGTTCTAAATGGAAGTGGGATTTTTATATAAACTATTTATGCCATTTTCAGTTTCATTTTTTCCCACTGAAATTTATGTAATTTCACTATGAGAGCTTGACCATTGTCAGTGAGAACTGAGTGTTGCTGTAAAGCTGTGTATGGGTACTCCAACATGTATATAAAGTTGAGTGAAGGGCACTAAATATGCTACTGCTAACATTTCTTCCCAGCTTTTTTCTAGAGATGTTGCGGACACTGTGATTTATATTAAAAACCTGGCAATTTTCTTTTTTAAATACTGTTCCCCAAGAAAGAGGTTTATGAATAGTAGGTGTGAATGCCGGTGTTAATGTTGAAATTGATGAGTCTTGAAGTTTTCTCAACTTTGCAAAACTCGATAGAGACAAAATGGGTTCCTCTGGAATTGTAAATAGTACTTTATTACTCTAGATTTTCAAGTATTTTTTTCACATGATGGTTTGAAAATTTCTGCATGTTGAAGTAACATTGGAAGGATATGTTATTTTCAAAGTTTAAACATAATGGTCAATATGCTGTTGTAATTTGAGTTTTGAACTGTGTGCTCATGTGAATTAGAGAGCAATTCTATGCAAACACAGACAAGCACACAACCAACAGCCTGTGTGTATAATAGTTTGTTGATTATACATGATGACTAAAGTTAAATTATTGCACATGCATTTCTCTATGTAAAATGAAGGTTTTGCCCAAAGCATTAAAATCTAAACCTGCCCTTGACAAACCCTGAGATGTGCCGAGCCGTCTCCATTTCTGATTGTTGTCAAAGGGAGTTAGATGTAAGTACTGCATCTCGAAATTTGGCCATCAGGTATTCCACACCTTATTTATCACTATCTCTGCACTTTTTAGCTTCTTCTATTAATGCAGAGGTACTGCTGTTCTCCTAGAAAGCCAAAAAAGGTTCCTTTTTGGCTCACAAATCTTCAGTAACTTTCTTTCACCAAATATTTTATTATTTACAACTCTTACTGACAGTTGTTATTGTCACGTACTGTTGCAAAATTGATTGTATTCCCCAATGTCTTCTGAAAAACAGTATGCTGCACACAAGCTGGATGATGTTTATGGATCCTTCTTCTGACCCTTTGTCTCCCACATATGGAAATGTACTCCACTGCATGAAGTAAGAGTGGCAAAGTAAGAGAAAGAGAGAAGGAAAAGAGGAATGGCTGCCTAGAGATGAGGAGTGTGACAGGAATTGTAAAAAGTGGTTAGGGGTGCAGATGGCGGTTTGTGAGGGTTTCTGGAATGTGCAGGTTGGAGCTGTGTGAAAGCTCTTGCTAAGCTGCTTGGACCAGCTAGTGAGGGGAGAACCGTGCAAGAAGACATAATGTTCATCAAAGCAATAGGCTGGTTTAGCAGAGGAGAGCGTTATTTTGCTGCAAAGAAATTGCACTGGTGACAGCACTAACAGTGCATGTCTGAAGTGTATGGCTGTGCCACAGGGACAACATAGGAAATGCCACATCATAAAACATCTGCAAGTACTTTTTCCTGTCTACACAATTTCAAAAGTGAATCTGGGGTTTTATTGTGAAGAGCTATGCTTAGGAAAATGTTAATCGGTCATTCCAAAATCCATCAACAGGATTTTGTGGCATGCACCATATTTCTTTTAGCAAGCAATAAACACTTGCCTGCATTCAGGTGTTGCTCAGTGACTGGTGAGATTGTCTTGTATTTCATGCGGCTCTCGTCTTTCTGTTACTGACTGACTTACCCCCAGCTGCAGGGCTCTTTCCTGCTTTCCGCGTGTTGCTGCGCGGCGCCTGGCAGCACCATTTCCCAGGTCCTGCTTGAGCTCTGCGGCGAGGCAGCACGATCCTAGCTTGCTGGGGATCCTCTCCAGCTTCCTGAGCTCGCCACTGCACTCCCCCGCAGTCTGTGTCCTACTTAGCTGAGTTACAGCCTCCAGCTCCTTTGGGAGCTTTCCTGGTTTTCAGTCTATCACCCCTATCCACCACCTATCACAAGCATCGTGTGGGGTCTGTCATTTTATCTCTTTCTCATTATCTTTACACTTAAAAATGCCATCCTCTGGTTCTTCCAAGAACTTCATGTTACTGCAGTCCTGTCTTTCTGAGCCGTGTCATTTTCTGTCGGCGCTTTGCAGAATTTCTCCTCTCCGTTTGTTTCTTGATTTTACTGGAACATTGTACTCTGCTCATAAAGGATACGGAGTCTCACAAATTGTAGCAGTTCATGCCTCGCTGCTTCTGATGTGTGTCCAGCTCAGTTCTAATTGCAGAATCGCACAGTTTCCTCTCCTTGGCATCCTTTGGAGCAGCATAGACCTGGATCACAGTGGAGTTAAAAGGCTGTCTTCCTGAACAAGTCATGATGATAATTAAGTTGCCTGGGTTGTAGCCAAGTGGTGCTTTTCTGTCCCTATCACTTAGGATTGTGCCAATTCCTCTTTTATGCTTTATTTTGTCATGTGAGAAAATGATCTCGCTATCTGCTGTCTCTCCCTTGCCTGGCCACCTGGCTTTTAAGAGCCCTTCTATGTCATGTTGCTACCTTTGTAATTCATTCATTAGCAAGGATATTTCACCAGGGTGCCAACGTGGTCTTACATTCTAGGTTCTGTAAGAACTAGAGAGGGGAGGTGATTTTTACCTCTTAGACATGCTGATAATAAAATACTACATATAGTTCTGGCTTCCACACTTTAAAAAGGATGCAGGAGAATTTCACTGGATCAGAAAAGTTACAAAAAGTCATTTGAGGGCTGTAGGAGATGTGTTCCAAGGAAATGTATAGGGAGCTGAAGGTGTTTAGCATATCAAAAGGAAGATCAAGAAGAGATACGATTATGGTATGTGAGTACCTTCACTAGAAGAAAATAGAGAGCACTGAAGGCTTTTTCAAGTGAGTAAAGAAAGGCATAAAAAGAACCAAAGGCCAGATATATTCAAATTAAAAATAAATCAGAAATGTATTTCTAACAGTTTGGGCGATTAGCACACCGAACAGAGTTTCAGAGACTTGGTGGATTCCCCTTGAATCCTCAAATCTTCCTCTATGGGACCTGTACCCTGTTTCTGCAGCAACTTATCCGTGATGCTTTAGCACATGGGCTTGAGGCACTTGCATGGCTTTTCTCCCTTCTGATCTCTTAAGGCCTGAAAACCCAGATCCACTCGGTGCCTGATAATGTTCACATGCGGAGGTTGTCTGGGGGGACGTGCCTCTGTGCCTCTTCCCGAGGGGTCAGCCAGCCAGCAGGATCATTCCAGTGCCCCTGCCCACCACTCCTGATGCTGACAGAGGTGTGCGCTGAAGGGACTGTACTGTGTGGAGCAGCGGAGTAATGTAAAATGCTCAAACTGCAGTAAAAACTGAAGTTCCCTGATATGTGATTTATAGCCATGCTTGAAAATCTGTCTACGGAGTTAATGGCTATTTTTGCCCTAATTCTTCAGGCTGACCTCTTCACAGGTGGAGAACTTTTCTTCCAGAGCAGCACGGAAATAGTAATTCCATAAGAAATTCACTTGTCCAAAATTACTATTTCCTCCTGCTTTCAGTGTGACAGCCACTGGTCATACGCAACTTACGGCCTTCTCAAAATGGCTGTAATTTTCCATGGTCCTCAATTTGAGAATACAAGACAAAAATTTCTACCACCACGATGCTCATTCTGCACCACTTTCTGATTAACGTTCAGGTTCACCTTCATCCTCAAAGCGTCTTTGTTCTCCATGGAAACAGCTGTAGGTGACAAATGTCTTTTAAGAGAACATCTTAACTGATGTAAAAGTCAGCATTGCTAAAGCTTTAAAGCTTGGAATACTTGTATATACTCTCAGTAAAATGTAGAGGGGCATTGTCAACTTGAACTTTCCGAAACTATTTATCTTTACAAGTATTTTGTTAACTTCAGTGCTTGTAAGGAAATCTAATCCAAAAAGGAGTTTTGTGGGTTTCCTACTGATGCCTGTAAAGGTTATTCTAGGATAAGGTTAGTGCTTAGGTAATGCCTTAATAAAACCAGGCTTCCTTCACTGTTTTGGTCCCATGCAAAGATCTGGTGAAGGCAAAGTAGATGTAACAAAAAATTGTTTAATCTTTTTTGCAGGAAAAATTTGGTGTGAAAGCAAACAAAGTTGATTTATTTCTTCATGAAAAACTCAACTATTAATGGAAAAAAATAGTAGTTTTTCTTACAGTGTCTATAATTTGCAAAGTTATCTTTAGACTGAAGCGCATGTGCCGCCGATGCGCTCGCCTCATGCTGAATGCTCCTCGAGCCTCGGCACCTTTGAGTTAGACACGTGAGCTGCATCTCCTGCAAGGCCAGAGGAGGGGACCTGGTGCAGAACGAGAAATGTGCTTTCATCTCACCGTGGACGCACAGAGACACTCCTAATGTAGATTTTCGTAAAGCGCAATGGTGACACTCCTTAATGGAATAATTGTAGTTTTTAATCAAATTATCTGAAGGCCCTTCGGAGGATATTCTTCCTGTAAAATGGTTCAGGCTTTCACTGGAAAAAGCTTCCAGATCACCCCCTACCCTTTGTATGATTTTAGGAAATAACAAGCTGGTGATGTGTTTGCTGTTCATGGAGATCTATCAAGCAGACAATAGAGACATATTTCTCAGGTAATCTGTTCTAGATTTGGTGCTATTAGGAATATTTTGTAGCTGTTGGAAAGGTGCATGGGTAAAATAAAATTGTCATTTGCTTCTTTTAGCCTAAATAAAAAATAGCATTGACTATTAATGTTGCTAAAGTGCTATAACTTCAAGAATTGGAGTAGTTGGAGCTTGTAGCTCTGATGTAAATCCTGTAATTTTACAGTCCTTACAGTTCAGTGATGCATGGAGGGTTTTTTTTGTTCCAGTGGGGGTAGCTTTTGTTGTCTGTTTTTGAGTGAGGGGTGCATTATTTCTGCATTACTTGTATCATAATGACTTTCTGATTCTTTTACTGACTTTAAGAGAGTTTAGACTGGTGCTTTCAAGGATTATTTGTTAAAGTCGCAATATTGTTGCAGAGACGTATTTTTGACGGGTATCTGTTTTGAAATAAACTATCAAAGAACATTTAACATCAGGGGCATCTTAACTTACTCCAGCTTTGAATGCTTGATTACAGTATTTGTTATGTTAAGGAGGGCTTTATACTTCTCACTGCAGCCTAAACAAAAATTAGACAGCCTATATACATGAACGAAAACTTGTATTGACCATCAGCCTGCACTGAGAGCAACAGCTTTAGTCTTTCCTTACTGTTGTTAATTTCTCACTCCTTATCATCCGAAGAGTTCAAAATAAAAAGGTAAACATTAAGCTCAGAATGCTCTGTCAGTTAGAAATTTTTTACATTGTAAAATAATTGAACATTGTTCAATAAGCTTTGTGGCAGTTTAATTTTGACAGCTGCACAACAGACAGTAAATGTTTAAAAAAAACTTAGAAAGAAATTTTCCTATAGCAAATCTAATCTGCCTGTGATAGCACAATGCCCATGTTACGAGGCCGCATTTATTCTCATAATTCGCTATTTCCTGTCCTTAAATGCCTATTTATTCATGTCTGCCACCTTTTTCTCAGTTTATTGGCCCTGTGGTCACCATATTATCTTTCTCTTCAAAATCAATTGACATTTTATGAAAAGAGTTTGCTAGCTGTTTAGTTTAGTGAGAGTGGCATATAGAACATGTGCTTGTCACATTAAATAATCGCTGTTAAAAGTAGAGTATTCAGTGGCTTAACTATATATAGAATATATTAATTTACTTTATTTCAATATTGTTGTTTTTATTTAGAGTAATGAATTGGCAGAACATTATTGGAGGATGCTCTAAGTAGAAGTATTCTGAATAGTGCTTTTTCACAGAAATTCCTGTGCAGTGCAAGCTGGCATTACATTTGACACAGGCGTTGAATTTCTAGACATGCTCAAAGTTGCAATCTAGGGAAGTTGGAACTTATGCATTCTACAAATTAAAATATTAAAACTTTTAAGCTAAGACTTAATGCACAGACTAATTACTAACCCTAAGGTATTCTTGTTTTAATTATGGTCAGCTCTTTGTTAGCAGTGATACTGTTTTTCCTTCCATGCTCTACCTTTTATTTTTGAAGATGTTGCAAAGCTATTTCTGCTGGCTGGCACGTATGGAGCCATTCTTCATTAGTTCAGTGTATGGTACAGCCAGGGTTATTCAGAAAGGGATCAAGCAGGGTAGATTGGCTTCAGCCACTCTGCACAGTTATAAGCAGTCTCTGCTCATTACGACGTGAGACATCTTATTATATAGGAGGTTGTGGCATCAAATTTTATCCTGGATGCCTGCATGAAGCTTTGACCCTGAGCCACACACAGCTTTACTGCAAGAGAGCTGAGGCTTTTGGGTGGTACTCAAGTCGTGTTTTTCTATGCTCAGTCATGTTAACTCCATCACAATTAAGTCCACACAGATTTCCTCTTTTTAAGAGAGGATTTTTACTGTTTTTAGATGAATGGTATAAAAAACATTCACATCAAAACTTATGTTTTGTCTTTATACAAGAGGTGTAATTGAAAAGTACAGTTTGCATCTGAAGCTGGATTTTAAAAATTCTCTTTGCATTCAAGTAAGGCATAGTAGCTAACCTTGTTTCTAGTGTCTGTTCTTTTTAATATTTATTGTTCACATGCATAACAGGTTGTAGCTTTTAAAAAAAAAAAAAAAAACAGTCAAGCAAGAGCCATGGGTTGAAGCTGAAGAGAAATCTTTCCAGAAGCTGGGAAGGAATTTCTACTGATTTGGTTTTTTGTACAGCTGAATGCAAGTAAGCCAATGTGCTCATTTGATGTGAAGAAAACCACATGCTGATGGAGAATGTTTGTTTCTAGGTGCCAGGTTGACCTGTCGACCCTGAGTAAAGAACAAACCCACAAGCTGGAGATGCCACTGGAGGAGGGAGAGGGCTGCCTGGTGTTGCTGGTCACTCTCACAGCCTCAGCAGCAGTCACTATCTCTGACCTCTCCGTCAACTCCCTGGAGGACCAGAAGGAGCGAGAGGAGATACTGAAGAGATATGTATGGAGTTCTTCTCTTTTGCCCTTTGTCTGCAAAATGTTTACTTGTATAAATAATAAGTATCGGGTGGGGGGAAAATCTGAATATATACATTGTATCCTTATCAAGCTCAAAGAATGATAATCATTTAAATGTGTTAGTAATATTATTACGGCTGGTACAGGTAACGTCAAGAAGGCTACAAATCCTCTTTATTGTTAACATTGTAATTCAGCTATTTGATATGATCATGTGACATAAAAAAGTAAATTTTACTGCCTTGCAGATAGTTTTTACCCAGCACAAAATAACTAAGGGGTCAGTCAGTGACTGTACAGGTTCTAGTGAGTTTTTATGCCAAAAGGTTTGAGGTGCCAATAGTTTATGGCTTCTGGTTGAGCATCTACTAAGCGGCAAGAAAACTTATTTTTTGTCTGCATGTTAGAGGCCATAGCAGTATTTTGTATCATCAAAATAATTGTTCTAAACAATATTTCCATTTCAAAATATTCTTTAGCAAATTATTTTCATTTCCCAGCATCCTTACATTACACAGAATCTGTGTAGTTTTATCAAAGCAACAGAGAGGGGAGCTCTTACTCCAGCATTTGCTAATACCTAAATCACTAAAAGTAACTGTCTTACTACACACGGAGAAAGAAAAAAAAAAAAAAAAAGCTATTTCCACTTAAAATTACAAAGCTTTTATTGTACAATGCTGCCAGGTGTTTAGAAAGGCTTCTCTAGACACTCAGCTGTTAAACCAAGCTCTGACTAACAAAGAGCCGCTTAATTTTTTTTAGATTTTAAAATATTCCTATTCCATGACTGACATCCTTTCAATAACTGAATTTAATAAAGATGTACCTTATCAGGCTGTGCAGATAACATGAAGTGCTAGTACTAATGCTGTACAATATTCTTCAAACAGATTAGCAGGATGTACGCTTCAGCAAATTTATTCTGGCTATCTCCACTGAATCAGCTGTCTGCTAATGCTTGTACAACTCATACACCAATAGTGTTATCATAAACACAGTTTAATAGAGGTGACTTAGTGAGGCTAAACATAATATTCCTAAACCAACTGAGAGCTAAGGTATTGTGCACCATCTTTGAAAAATAATTACAATTAAGAGAGTTATTGCACATTTTGGAATCCACTAGGACAATCTGTGGTTGTCAGAATAGATCTTTATAAATATAATAAATTTCTGATGGATACATTTTTGAGGTGACACACTTCTTGCTAGCAAGTGCAACAATACCCTGTTTCTGTGGATTATTGTGTGTGATGATATGGCAGTCAAGTGATACTGATGATTTTGATAATTTAGTAGCAGTATAGAAATATGTTGCGACTGTGTATTATTAATCGTTTTTTCTAAATTCTCAATTTTTTGTCCCCAGTGTAAAGCATAATTATGTGGTGTAAGATTGATCTATTTATCGCCATGTCTTACATATTCATGGATATGTGTCTTTCCTTATTTTTACATTACTGTATGCATTTGAAAACATTTATATTTTTGGAAGATGTTCATATTGCAGAGGTATGAATTTCTCATTATGTGTTTTTGAAAATTGTAGCATCGATAAACCTTTTTGATAAATTTTACTGCTTTTATTAAAATGACTGGTGGACAGCAGAAGATAGAAATGACAAGGATGAACGAAATTAAAATAGTTTATTTTCGCTGATGTTTGATTCATCCTTGGTATTCATATGTCTACTTGAGAATGGATACAAAGGAGGAGTATGCAATTAGCAAGATGTAGCGTTACCCAGTGAATGCCTGCATTTTGGGGTTTATTTTTTGTCCTCTTAAAAAATCTAGCTTCCATTTGGGAAATGTATTTCGCACCCTTTCTGCAGTCAAAAACAGTTAATGAGCTGACCTTGCCATCAGATCAAATACCCTTGGAAAATGACTCTATTACTGTCATTTAACCATTTGTAGCCGAACATCAGAGCCTTACAAATTAAACAGGCATTACTGTTTGAACCATTATTTTACCACAATTGTCTGAAAAGATTAATTCCTTTTGGGGTGAGGAGGGGGGCGCATTAATGGGTACAGACCAAGAGAGATTGTATGACCTTTTCAGAACGGGTGTGCTGAACCCGCAGTCCCCCTTGTCACAGTTTAAAAACCAGAGGAGCTAGTTTAGAGAAGAAGTTGTTAGCATTCCATTTTTATTATGACATTTCACAGTCATCCGATTTAATGTCCCTTGACCAGATTGTCCACCGTGAGACGATGGGCTTGAAATGTTATTTAGAGCATTGATAAAAGGTGAGCAGTTCTAAGATGACAGCGAGTCATAAGGCTGGTGGTGTGACATTAATTTTCTCCATAACAGAGATGGAATAAGACGTCATGGTGACAAGCTGTCAATCAGTACTGGCCCCTCAGTGTATCTCGATGCCATAGGATGGGGTATTGCTTCTCCCATAATAGAGCTGAACTGAGATGCTCTCCCTGACAGCTGCTGCAGCCATACAGAAAATATATTATACAGCCTTTCATTAAAAAAATAAAGAGGACTCATCTCCAGAGCATTTCAATCTTTTCCCATCTATTGAGGGCTGAAAAGATTCACAGCAAATCATGGATTCCTCTGCTATGGAAATTTCAGGCTTCAGAAACCATGTGGGTTTTGAGGCCTTCAACAATAATCACAAATAAGAAGACAGAATATCATCTGATAAATCATTACTTAAAAGTTACATATTTAAAGTAATGTATTAAAGTCATTTCTTCTCCCAGAGTCTCTGCCGTGGCATTGTATACATTTTCAGCAGTCTCCGCAGTCACGATGTGCAGTAAATGAATCTAAGCCAGCTGACTTGCTGGAACTAAAAGTTAAAAATAATTACTCTGCTGCATGTTAACAAAGGTAGCAAAGTGAAATACAGCACTGTTGCCTTTTTTGCAGAATGAGCTTGCCAGGATGAAATTTGGAAAAAGGGGACTGTACGGCATTGCAGGAAGGGGGGCAGTCACTTGGCTTGCTCTGGGTTTGGTTTTTGCTTTGTTTTCTTTCTGCGGCTTGGTGTTTTGTTTCGGTCATTGGGAAAGTTGGGTAAAATGTGGAAACATTATTGTAAATCTTTTCACTTTCATCATGGTATTAAGGCAGAATTATCTCTGTTGTGGTACCAGTTCTGATAAGAAGCTTCCAAACCTTGATCGTTACTGTAATAAATGAGGGATGGTGCCAGCATGCTTTTGAATTATAACAGAGCTATCTGTAACACGGTCTCTGCCACCCTCAGCTCGTAAGCACATAAACAGGGGATTAAGTGTCCGCTGATTAAAGTTGACCCTCAGTATTTTTAAGCCATGTTTCTGATGATTAATATATTAAAAATGATAAAAATTTATTAACCATTATCCTGTGATAACACGCATGCATGTATTTGTGTGTAGGTAGCATGTGGGGTACTGCACTTAACAGGATTCCGCAGTTCAGTATACCAAGGTCAAACCTTCGCTGTAAACAGTAAATGGTCAGTTGGGGCTTGTGAAATTAATATCAGGGTGTGATTTAACTGTTAGAATTGTCTTATTAATAAAAAGACAGGGATGCATGTTATATCTCTAACATTTTAATGGATAGATTAGCTATGCATAAACATGTTGTAGTTTTTGCAACCTGACATTTAATATTTCATTTAAGCAGCACCTGTGGTTTTCAGATCAGGGATGTTATTTATTCTGGTTTTCCATAACAGTCAATTTTGCCTTCATAAATTAAAGAATTGTTGACTTCGTGTTTTACCTGATGTTTGCGTTTTCTAGAAATCTGGACATTATCATAAGCAGTGGAAAAGGTTTCACCTGCACTGCATTAAAATTTTAGAAAAGGCCACAGACATTAAATGCATTAGTCCGGATTTTCAAATACTTCTAAGTAAAGGTATGTGCTAGTATTTATGAAGAAGGTTTGCAAAACCAAACAAAAATTAAGCCACATATATATATGTTTTAAAATGGATTTGAAAATATAATTTTATTCTCCTCTTTTGGAGTTCCTCTTCTAGTTATCTGAAAACTGAATGATAATGCCAGATTTTTTATTAATTGATTGCAGATTCAAAGTTGCATTCGATGTTCTCTAATTTGTTTCTGCAACTTTTAAATTATATTTGAAGTTAGAGCTTGAGAATTTTAGCATATCACACCTAACTGGTGCAATACTCCCACTTTCTTACTTCTAGTTATTTGAAAAAAGAGCAGCAACAGAATACACTTTCCAAGCAGCTTTCTAAAACGATGTTGGATGAATAAATGCAAGTGTTAGTCTACTGTTTATTTTTTTCTTCCTCTTTTTAACATATGTAGATATTGCAGAATTTTTTGTTAAAGAAATTGATTTATAGTAAAAGCTTTGTGCCATGGAATTGGAATCATCTTTTAATTTGTTTTTTTGATCTTTTTTGCACGTGATTATTATGAAAATTAAATTGTTCAAAAACTCTTTTGATTGTTTTTATTCATGTTATTTGCAAGCTATATGCAAGCTTATATATACATATATGCTATATGCAAGCTTGCATATAATGGTCAACTACAACAAAAAAAATATTGGCCCTAAGTCACTTAAAAATATTATTGGAGTCATCAAAGGGAAAATGTGAACATAGATCTCACAAAAGTATTCAGGGAGAGGAAGTATTTTATTGTTTGTATTAATTTTGTTAATACACTGCTATCATTTAAAATTTTGATGGGCAGTTGTTCATGTAGTATTAGGGGATTAATTCAGTAGAATTATTGTTATATTTAATCATCCATGTTCTAATTTTTCCTTTGCATTTTTCATTAGTAAGTTAAAGTTGCAAAATACTGAAAGAGATAGTGACAACTGTACATTCTTCAGAAAATAATACTTAAAAGTGTGAGTACATTAGACAGAATTACACTAACTTTTATCTGGGCTAGGGATAAGACTACTAATATTGCTTTTGGTTTGTCTTTTTTGCAATCCAGAATTATTTTTCTTTTTTCTATTTTTTAGAGTCCAATGACGATGTTCCATAACATGAAGGATGTGGGATTTCTTCAGGTGAAGGTCATCAGGGCAGAAGCATTGATGGCAGCTGATGTCACAGGCAAGGATTCATTTGGTTTCTGTGACTGTAAATACCATAGTAAGACTGGACTTTCACTTTAGAAGTGAAAAAAAAAAAATGTTTAAAACAGAAGTTTATCTAAAGATTATTGTCTCACCTTCTGCTCATTAAGGAAGAAATCCGCACACAAACAAACAAAACTTTTGTAAGCAAGGCAGCAAGTCATTCTAATGCTAGCAGAGCCTTATGTAGGTTATTTCTCAGAATGGTGAAATACACATTTTTCTTCATCAGAGTTCCTGGAAAAAATCCATAGAAAATACTTCTTTTTCTAGTAGATAAAAATATACAAAATTATCTGAACTAAAGCTGAATTCCAGAGGACAAGGCAAATGAAAGGTGCTAGACTTAGAGACTACTT
>VYZV01022656.1:0-14460 GCA_013401275.1 Pandion haliaetus
AAATATATATAAAAAATACACACTATAAAATTAAGATAAAATCCAGTATCATTGCCTTAAGATAGTACTGGTGTAGATTGCTCGAGGAAGACTATGGACTGAACCTAGAAAATTCCTAGGTGCACTTCTATATCACAGCTGCTAAGAGGGGACCTTGGACTAGCTAACACTTGATTTAAACTAAAACTAGCATAGAAAAATAAATTAAAATTTTAAATTAAAGCTTACATCGTCCCAACAAAGAAAAGCTTTCAAAATTAAAACTTTTATATGTTTAAAATGGCAATAGATTTTTTTGTGAATTAAAAAGCAACAAAATCCACATATATTCTTAAAATTTTCACAAAAATCAAAGTACATTTTCTGACCAACTCTACTAAAAAAGTAGGGGTAGAATCTTTGTTGAGAAACAAAGGACTTACTATGAAGTTGGTCAGAAAATGCACTCTGGTTTCTCTGAAGGCTTTAGATGGTGGCGCATGTTTCCATTCTCTAAGTAGAATAACCTAACTTTTGCTGAATTCATCACATTTCTTTGGAGAAAAGGATGGGAAAACGTTCCTGTGCAATAATTCATCTAATTGGCAGCTGTTTTTCAGAAGTAGGCTTAAACTACCTGACATAGCATCACACTGATAGCACCTCCGAAAACCTTCTTGCAATACAGTGAGAGTATCAAGAAATTAATGAAAGGAATATTAAACTCCACATTTGTGAAGCAGCTTAAAACCAAAATTCTGTAAAAAGTGGTGGGTTTTTTCTTTTTGTCTGTGTGCCTGTGCATGGCTGCTCATTTAAGAACACTTTGGTTGAAATTCTGCCTGAAGTATATATGACCAAAATCAATGGGATCGGAAAGCACAGGTCAAGAATCAGACTGAACCTTGCGGGCTTGGACTGTCCTCCCAACTGAGGTGGGAAAGCGCCCCGGGTTCAAGGAGAGCAGTAGGCAAAAGCCTTACATTTTTCCCAATCACATTTTTGGTGGCTGAACAGGTATTTGGTTTTGTATAACTGTAATGTAAGTGTAATGAGCTTGCACTGGTGTAGCAGACATCAGAGCACAGTTGCTCCAACAACGTCACAGAGTATTTTCTTTATGAAGGAAGCAGTTGGCGTTGCCTTCAGCTAATTTACAAAATGTTGTCGCGGGTAAACTTACCTCAGCTGACAGTCTTTTCATTTCTTGTTTCCGCTGTTGCTCTGCAACGTTTGCCACAGACTCAGCCAAATGGTTGAGTTCTTGCTCCTTTGGAGCTCCCATGAAGTTCAGCAAAGGAGGCTCCCAACCATTTCGGAAACGGGGGACGTAAGGTGGAATAAAATGGTCTTTGGGCCAGTCCGCTCTGCATGAAAAGTAAATTAGAGATCTATATCAAGGGCCATACAAATATTGGTTTAATAGGTTTCCTAAAAATTGAAATGCTTGAGAATTTTTTTTAGTATAGAGGAGAGGCTGGGCTTACGGTAAAGACAGAATTGGGCTAGAACACAGAAAATCAGCAAAGAAACATTCATTGACCACAACTGTGCTCCCTGCTGTGCCCTGCAGAAAGAAACTGCTCCTGCCATAGGGACATGTTAGTGGTAAAACACAACAGACTTCTGTCTTGTAGCAAAGGATGAGTAACAGAGGAATCAATCACAAACAAATCTAGGTTTTGTTTTAACTGTTAGATGGGGAAAAATATTGCAACGCTCTATTTGTGTGAAAGCACCAGACAAAAGACTTCAAAGACGTTACAGTTTTAACAGCCTCCCTGTTGACACTGCTAAAAATTAAGGGACAAATGCTGCCAGTCACACAAGTTGCAGGACCAGCCAGCAATTACTAACCCATTAGCAGGCCTGAGCTAGGTCTGTAACCCTTGAGTTTTATCAGTCACATCTCCTGCTATACCACGCCACAGTGTACCCCTGTATACTGAGATCAATCAGACCATCATTTCTCATCTGTGCAGGTCAACCAACTATATTCCAAGTGCTTCAGTCTTCACTGCCCAACATGAGCTACTTCTCTTTCCATTAAACTTTTTTCAGGATGGACTAAATGAATGATGATGGTACTTCCCAAGACAAGGAGCCCATTATTTTATAGAGTGATCTATTTTCTCTGCATTGGCCTCCAATGCTATGAGGCAATTTCCACTGCCAGTCCCACCACAAGCTGCCATGAAGCCAGCAGAGCTTGAAGCAGGTGAAGGCAAGCAAATGGTGCTTTGCTGGGGTAAGCTCTCTCGCAGTCACAAGGAGCTGCAATTCCTATTTCCAGCTCATTTTGTAGTAGCAGGCTGAATGATAGGCCCAATGGACAAATTTGGACATTCCTGGTCCTGCAGCAGAGTGAGATTAAGGAAGGGAAAGACCTGTATATCACTCTCCCTCCTCTGAGGATGTTTGTCATGCCTTTCTTACCAGCAAAACACTCAAATACTTTTTAATCAATCTATTAATTAAAGAATCCACTTGGTAGATGTTTAAGTTCCAATTTGAAATCTAAGAGCAAGGATGAATAAACACAAAATACATGATGCATTTCCAGCCATAGCGATTGCATACTTACTCATCAAATGTACTTACCCACCACACATTACAAAGTTAAAACACACTTTGCTAATTTAAGCTTTTTCTTTTGCATGTTCTATTTACCTAATTAATTTCAAACCATATACTTACCTTAAAACCAACAAATGCAAAAAAAAGTTAATTTTTAACTAAGCCTAACCATAATAGTGAATCCATTAAGTGCAACGTGTAGGGTATGCACATGTAACACGGTTCAGCCAATAAGCATTGCTTAAAAATTATAAGCACTTTCTTTATCGAATTATGATGTTTTTGAAGAAGTAAAGACATTGTGAATTTGTAGCTTTTAATAGTTATTGGAAACTGAAACTAGAAATCCGTATCCTGTTCTTCAATATTTTGTCACTTTTTATTGCAGCTTCTTCAAACTGATTTGTAACGAAGTCCAGATAGCTGGGTTGTAAAAATAATGGTGAAAAACAACTGGAAATACACAAGGGACAGTTCAGAAAAAATTACTGCGAGAGGTTATATCAGAAGGTTCTTCGTACCATGGACAAAACAAAAATTTCTGTCTGCATTTCCTCCTTCCTTGAGACCCCTAAAATCAAACCACTTCCAAATTCCACTGAGGCTAAAGAATTCCTTTCCAAAAACTTCAAAGGACAGTTCTGAAGAGTCCAAAGCCTAAAAAATTAACACTGAGTTTATTGGGGGGTTGATACCCTGGTTAAGATGGTGTCAATAAACTTGAGTTTAGAGATCATCTCTAAAATATGCAAAGGCTTTTTCTCACCTGGCTTTGGTCCATGTGTCACCCAATGACATCCATAACTGTCCTTCCTCACTGGTAACAGTATATCGCAGGAAGTCTATAGCATCTTTTGTTAAGAGGGGGCTGAGTACTGTACCAGCAAGCTCTGGACCTCCTGTCGTCTGTACCACCTAAATCCAAGTATTAAAAAAATAGAAAAAACATACACATTGTCAATAAGGAAGTTACTGTGAATACAAGTTACATACAGTGCTGCTGGGAAACATTTATCAGTCAACACCCCCCACACACACACCCCCCAAAAAAGAGAAAACAAAACTCAGAGAAGCTAACAACATGTCTTAATGTCCCATGGATTAACTAAGACATTTATCACAGAACTCCTGTTCTGATCACCAACCATTTTATATCTAGACCCACTTTTGGCAATGGTATTTTTGCTCTACTGATCAAAACCACACATACTTCCATTAAATAGACATATAGCTAAGCTTTCAACTCTCCTCCCGCATTATGTGAAGTATCTAAATTTTTTATTTTTAATTAAAAATTATAATGGCAAACTGTTAACACAGTGCTAAAGATGTTTTAAATAAATATATTGAATAGATGGGAATGTACACAGAAAAGGATATAAATTATTTTCTAAAGAGAACCTCATCCTGAGGTACACACATTTCTCCTTAGTTATCATCCAGGGGCACAACATTTCAAACTTGTTGAGCTTGAAAAGGTTACAGAGCATATAAATACAAGAGTTCTGAAGGAAAACACTGAGCAAATTATAAAACCTTACCATATGTAGTGGGGTAAAAAGAAAATGAACCAGTTCAGCTGCACTAGGATTCTGGATATGGAACTTTAATTTGGCCTGAAGGAAGGGGAAAATGATACTTTTTAAGAAACATTTAACTTCCATGACAATAAATACTTTACATAGCAATGGCCATCCCTGGTCAGGCCAGCGGTCCACCTAAACCCAGTGTTTTGTCTGCAACATCCGCTAAGTGCAAGTACTCATTCACCCAATTGCTTTTGAATTCATGTATATCTTTAGCACCTATGGTGCAAACCAAGAAGTTCCGCAATTGAATTATATGCTTTGTAAAGAAGCATCTCCTCTGGAAGTTTGCCACCTCTTCGTTTCATTAGTATTCGGTAGTTCTTTTCCAAATGAAAACGGAGCAATCCTTTTCTACTCTCTTTTTCCAGGGATGCTCATAACCATTTACAGTTTTATTATATTCTTCCTCTGTTTGGTCTTTTCCAAGCTAAAGTAATTTCTTCGAGCATTCTTGTGCTCCCTGTACCTTCAGCTTTGCTACGCTGGGGACAAAATAAGGCCAGCAAACATAACAGCGCATTGATGCTCTTCATTTGTTAATTTCTTTTTTTTTCCTAATGGTTCTTAACATTTGCTTGGTTGATCACCTTTGAACACAGATGATGTTCTCACAGGAATCTGTATTACATCAACATTTTGTTCTGATTTATTTTATACATGAGATTTTTCCCCACCTGTAAATTATTCCATCATATCTATCAAAATTGAATTTCATCTGTCACTTTATCTGCTCTCATGAGATACTTTTTGCCAAAACACCTGTAAATATGTGGAACAGCAAAAGCCTCTGCAGAGGCACGTGTGGGACTTCACTGCTAAATTTACTGCACTTTGAGAACCAGCATTTTAGTCCTGTAATTTGTTTTCTGTGTCACCAAACAAGAATCTAAGAAGCTACATTCAACTTCTCAGGACCTCAGTTTCGTTAAGAACTTCAGGGTGTGCAACCTTGCGGGACATGTTTTGGAAATAAATAAAATTAAATTTAAAAAAAAAACCAAAATCAAAGAATTGATGGATTTATAAACATTATTTTGTTTTTCAAGCATGTTTGCTTCTTCCTGAATTTAATATACCTGCCTACAAACTGCATCCCATGACAGGGGTCCCTCAGCTCCCTGGAATGACATTAAAGATTATCAGCATTACCTTAACCACTTCTCTTCCTCTGGAAGAAAGGCAGTTTCAGAGAGGTTACACACCATACTGTGTGGTTTGCTGACTTATTTTTTGGAATAGATGAATGAACAGTGCCCATTCAAACAGGGCTTTTATTCATCTGCCTGTAACTTGCCATTTCGATTTGCTGTTCTTTAACCCATTACCAGGTCTTCAATTTGAAACAGGTAATCTCTTGTGCCACTCCCCCTAAAAAAAATGGTTTTCATGAACATACTGCCCACTATCAAGCTTTTCCAAGTAAATATATGCATTAAAAATAAAAATCATATACTTTCTCTGATTCAGCTTCTTGGAGGATTTCTTTTATTTACTGATCACCCATTGGCCCTGCAGGCTCCAGAAGAAGCGTGCCAGAATGTGTTTTAAAAAGTTACAGTAGTTTTTTATTGCATCTTGCCATCTGCCTCAAACTGCTTTTGGCTAGCCTCATTCTACTTTTACATCTAGCCTTCCAGAGTGTGTCTCCAAAGGATGAAAGGGGGAGGATGTGTTTTTACTTCTAATAACTTCCTATACATTGTTCTTCAGTCATAACAACTTTCTTTTGGTCTTTCTAACATTTTTTTGACAGATGGTAGGCATTTTCTAGGAGCTTCCAGCATGGTATTTTAAAACAGTTTCCATTCCACTGGCAAGAACTTTATTCTTCTAGCTATGCCTTTTATTTTTAAACTAGAGTCTTAAATTTATACAATTCTCTATGTCTGACATAAAGCACCAGAAAAGTGAAATTTCAGGCTTTTGTGGGTCCTGCAATGATGCTTAAGTAAAGCACTGTTACAGCACAAGTCTTCAAGAGCAACATTAGAAACCACATCCTAGATGCTGCTGAGCACCAAAACAAGAACTGTTTCTTCTCCTGCACAGAAGATAAAAGATTCAAAGATGCGCAAGTTTCTCTTGGGTGAAAAACTTAAATGCAGAACGCACTAAGAAGTAGGAATGGAAAAAAAATTACCATTATAAGCTCTATTACTGAGAAGGAGCAGCATGTTCCAAGACATCCATCCCCCCCAAAACCAGCAATCAATACAGGTCAAAATCACAGCATTCAATAGAGGGTTTTAAAAAAAAAAAAAAATACATATTCTTAACATTTCTAAAAACCTCCTATAGCCCTGCAATCAGAATTCATGCCCCAAGAGGAAGAAAAAGCTGATTTGACTCAGTGAATACAAGAACAATCTTCCCCACTGGCATAGCTTCCCCAGCAATTGGAAGGGACAGTATCTGAAAGTAAATGCTTTGAAGGTGTCCCACGTGCTGCTTTCCTTTAATAGCACTTGCAGAAGAGGAGATGCCAGGAGAAAGCTCTTGAATTAGCATCTCCGCTTGTTGAGAACCTATAAAGCAACAGCAATTTGTTGGAGGGAGTGTTCTGAGGCCAGAAAGGTCCTGTCTAATGATGGCAACAAGCACAGAGGCTCTGATGGGCATAGCTGAATAAAACTAAATTAAGGCCACAGCTGGTGATGCTGGCAACCATGCAACAGAACTATGATCCCAACAGACGTTCCTAGAAATTATTTTCCAATTTAAACTCAAATTTCCCAAGTAAAAGGCTTTAAAGAACCAGAAAAAGAAGAAACACAACAATGCTGAAAAAGAAATATGCTCATCTAGTCACTGTGTAAAGCCCTCAAGAAGCAGCATCCCAAAGCTGCCTCAGAGGCCAACCTCGGCCAGAGGTGGCCAGCTCCACTCTTGTCTCAGTTCAACCCTGGATGCAGAAGGAAAAGGTGAATGTCCAAGATCAGTCAAGTAACAGCTGAGCTATCTTCCTGTGTGTCAGCCAAGGACCAAACAAGATTACATTTCCAGGTATATCGGCATCCTTGAAGAGCATACTTGTGGGTTTGCTCCTTCTGAAAGGGCAGTGGAGACCAAGACAGCACAGACCCAGGCTCACAATTCCCTGCATGGCATGACCACCTCTGCAGTGCTGGCAGCAGTAGGCCATTTAAAACCCACTAGGTTTCTGTACGATGATGAGGCACCGGGAAAGTTACTAGACAGAAAGCAGAAGACTTAATACATTCCTAAAGACAAGATAACCTTCTGCAGCTCCCTCAGGGGAGTCAACAATAAAGCATCCACACCCACTGGAATAGCAGGAACCTCCAAGGAAACTCAGAAGTATATACAAAGCAAATCTGTCGTGTTAGTGATTCTTCCTTCTCTTCATCTTTCCCCAGAATTTTAGTTCTTCACTTCATACCAGTGAAATAAGACATAGGAAAATCAATGCAGCAAATCTGACACCCAAATTAATTTGTAGCAGTGGGGAAAATAAAGATCATGTTATACTTAACATCAACTATCCCAGGAAAAAAAACTGTTACTGCATGCCTCACACCACCATATCCACTAGCAGTCACTTACCAGAAGATTGAAGCCATGCTTGAATTTTTGGAAGCAGTCAACAAATTCATCTGGAGGTGGTGGTTTTGCACGGAGAGTGAGAACTCCCTCTGGTGAACAAAACAAGATTTTATATATCCATTTATAGGATATATAATTTATAGAAATATTACAGGTATAGTAAACATATAAATACATAATAAATTTACCAACTTACAGAATTTTATAAATATTAGAACCACAACAGTGAGCATATTCTGCAGTCATATCTCTAGTCACACCCTGCTGACTCAAAACAAATTATTTTCACAGGTTTCCCTCCAAGAATATCCTGCGTAGGAATTTTTTGTGCTCAAAGTGAAAGAAAATTACTACATTCATGAAAAAAACCAACACAAAAGGACACATTTGCTAGCTATTTCAATGACCCTTAGAGAAACAGAATTGTGTGCAGTAAGAACTCCTACCTCCAGGTCCTTTCTTTTTACTTTTCTTAGTTTTCTTCCTCTTCGAAAGTTCAGCAAATGCTTCAGCAGCTTTTTGCAGTTTGGTAACAAAATACTCAATATCATCCAAAATATGGTTCAGAATTTGCTATGGGAGAAAAGAAACATAACAGTTTCTCCACAGAACTTATAGCAGAAATACTTTAGAAATCAAAATAACTACACTCTCAGACAGCAACAACTCCCTCAGGTCAAAATCCATGCTAGAATATTGGTTATTTAGATTAATTTTGTTCTTAAATTTACACACCTGTAAAGTATTTAAAATCTTAGATTTTAAAAAAATTCAGGGCCACTAGAAGTTTTTTAAAATATAAACATCAAGGTTATTAAATTCAGATTGGAATGACACAATTCAGACATTACATATTCTCTCAACACATGAAAAAAATTCTAATTATTTGTGTAGGACAGCATTTTCCTAAACAGTATAACTTCATAATCTCCTTTAGTACAAAATATTAAGCTGTTTGTTGAATAGCAGAATGTAGTTTTATAGTATTCTTTGAAGAATTGTTTTCACAGAGCAAGTGGAGGAGAACGAAGGAGCCCCTGGGGAAAACATGTATACACCAATTCAGCAGGCCCCAACATGCTTTCCTCAAGCCCCTCAGATGTTGCTGAGGGCAACATCAGAGCAGAAAAGTAGAACTGACAAACAGGGTGATATTTGATGTTGCATACATCATAAGACCTGCCCAGTGTTGTTGCTTATAGGCAATATCAGAAATGACTGTATGTTCATTTTCCAGATATTGCACATATCTAAGTCACACTAAATTAATGGAATTTAAGTTTATCCTTACACAGTTTGCTGAATTTGGCCTACCACATAAAATTAGCATTTATATTTCTAGCTCCTCAAAGCAGAAAACTTTGCATCAACATTCAGTACTTTTTTCTTTTCTTTTTCTTTTTTTTTTTTTTAAAGGAAAAAATAAGAAAAAGAATAACCACCTATTTATTTTTAAGGTCTACCACACAAACAGAGGCTGCCTGGAAAGCTTTCCTCCATAACTAATTTCCATGTTGAAAAAGCCTTCCCACAAAAGTAGAGCTGCAAAATTTCACAAGACGTTAAACAGTATCACTCGTAGTTTCTCACTTACAACGTCTCTGTCAATCCTTGCTGCTATCATCTCTGCTGTTTCTTCATGATCATGGTATTGTCTATGTTTTTCAACTGCAGAAAAGGGAAGAAGATAAGACATCTATATACACAGAATTAGTAACCAACACTTCCTATACAGCTTATACTTGAAACCATACTGCTGTGATAAAAAGACAGAAACTGTTTGTACCATTCACTTTGCAAGGACTTCACACAATCTGAAAATCTTGCATCCTAGTGCCTGATCCTGCCACATCTCACAAAAAAGCCTAGGTGTATGCTTTCAGTCAACTTAGCTGCATAAATGAAGTTAACCACAGAAGTGTGGGACCAGGGTCTAAATCAAAAAACTGGCAGATTATAAATACAACATAATGAGAAATCATCCCATTTTGCAAAATACTCTGAAAGCTACTCCAGCAGAAGTTAAGCAGGAAGGAAGAGTGTAGCCATGGCTTCAAAGAATTTTGATATAAACGGTAGTAATTAAAAAGGGACGTAGACATTTGGATAGAGACCAAGTCTGGCAACATAGAAATGGGAGGTAATGATGAGATAAAACAGGTACTTCCAAATACCAATGGACAATGTCAGTGACTTTTATTCTAAAACATCAAGGCTTAACATTTTGAGCAATGATAAGTTTTGCATTTTTAAGTCACACTAAATACTGTATTGCTTTTGTTAACAGCTGGGATTTTAGTAAATGCATTTTTATTCCACATGAGTGGAGTAAAAGGAACTGCAGTAACTCAAGTCCACAACTGGTCTAGCAAGACAGACCACTTGACAAGCGAATTAACCTTTTCTGAAGTTGAGATGTTGTCAAACAGAAGAACAAACTAGCCTTTACTCAAGAGAGATGTAATAGCGTAGGTTAGTAGATGAAAAGAATCTTAACATTACAGATTTCTCTGAACATTTTTTGTTGCTTTCTTTGCATGGTTGTGTACTTTGTTGAGTGATACAGTTTAATAAACCAAAAACAACAAAGATTCCACGGTTAACGACTTCTAATTCTAAAATTTTAGTATCTATTATTTAAAAAAAAAATCAAAATCAAAACAAGACCAAACCAAGAGAGGCCTCACTTTAACCAAGTTTATTCCCTTAATACAGTCTATTTTACAAGAGGGACTTTATTCTTTCTGAAGAATTTTTTTTCAAAGAACTCTGATCAAAATAATTTTTTTTTTTTTAAATCTCTAACAAAGCCAAACAAAAAAATCCAAACCCATCAGAAAAGAGCGCTAGTTTAGCCATACAGGCCATTGTAAAGATAAAATATAAAATAAATAAATAATGCTGAACTCTAGTGACCTTTTAATCCATGATTACATCTTTTAATTGTTCAAAATATCTGGCCTACTATCTCCTTATTACTAAAGATAGCACTGTTAAATTACCGGACTTATGACCGGAGTACTGATTGCTGAGAATATTACTACATTCACAAAAAAGCCCACGTTAAAATCCATAGCCCCCACGCCCACCCAGCTAAACACAAGAAGCTCTGAACAGCAATTCAGAAAATGGGTAAGTGCAAGTAAATGACAAGTCAGATTATGACAATCAGGTCTTATTCCCCAGATCAGGCAACAGTGGCTTGGGGCATTTCAAACTAGACTGGGAGAATAATCCTGTCTGCTCTCAGCGAGGACGGAGGAGTGACCTTGTACAACCATTTCTGTGCCTGGATTCAATTACTGTAATCTTTATGAAAGTGGTATTCCCAAATTATTTTTGTTATTACCGAGCGTCATAAAAACCTACTGCCCAGAACAACAGTTTTCCACCATGCTGTGCGGCAGCGGGCTCCCAACAACACTCACACTCGCCCTGCTCAGCGGCCCAGGCGGACCACGCTGCCACGCGGCTTCTCACGTCCACTTGGGTGATGGTCCCCGGTGGCACGGGGGCAGGCGCCTGCGGTGGTGGTGGGATGGCACTGTCCGCTTTGGATATCATTCTAGAGGGAGAGAAGAAAGCCCAGAAGTGACACTTGAAGGAAAAATATTCTGTTGTCTAGTGCTTAATCAGGGAGGACAAGGAGGCTTCACAAGGACCTCTTCTACTGTTGAGCATACTAAGGACTTGCCAAGTAAGCAGTACTCAAGACCATGATGTGTAAATACATCAAACACAGTAGGAAACCCACTCCATGATGAGGTTAGCAAATCTTTGTTACCTGGTCACATGGGAAATCCCCAAGCAGTGCCACAGAACATAATGTTTGGAGACCTGCCAGTTTACACAGGTAAATTCAGTGGCTTGGGTTTAGTAGGTGGTGTTTTTACCACCATATGCAGCTTACTGGCTGGACTTCTATTTTGTGTGAAATTTTTCATTAGAAGTTACCTTTCCGCCACCACAAGTTGAGTACCTAGTCCCTAAATTTGACAGGTTGCCAACCACCTGTTTCTTAAAACGCTACCAACAAAACCAAATTTACTGGCTGATTTTCCTTTTTATAACAGTAGCTTGTTCATCCTGTCTTGATACAAATGTATTAATGTTCCCACCTCCAATTTTCCTGTTTTCCAGTTCTTAGTGTAGTTTTAAATACCATAAGGAAAGAGGTCTTTAAAGTCATTCTGCAGCTTGATACCAACAGACAAAAAAAAAATCCCAACAACTCCTGTCATACACACATCCCATCCCTTCCCCACATCCCTATTTAAAAGCAAGATCTTCACCTTAAATTCATCTCTTCATAATCTCATTCATGGCATTCAACAACACAAAACATCAAGCGTTATTTGGTCTTTGAACACTGAATGAAAAAAAAAAGTTTCCTTCACCTTTCCTTCCTCCAGTCTCCTGGGCACTCTTCTCCACATGTCCCAAACTTCTACTTGTCAATAACACTGCAGCAACTCGATAATGCGATGCCAGGCAGGAGGCTCTCCCTCCACAACCTGATGCCAGCATGTGCATGATATGACAGCAAGTAAACGGCGCTAAGCTGTCATGCACTCATGACCTCTTGGCCTCATAGCCCTCAGAGACTGATATCTCAGATTACTTTTCCCACCAGATGTAGTGACCTACATTCTCTTCCCAATTAAATCTCATTAGTTTCCCAGCATATCCAATGTGTTTGAATCCTTCTGGATTGCCTCTTTGTACTTATTCCTACTTGTTACAGTCCCACAAACAGTAAAGTCTACTTATTTGATTTTAAACCCACAGATAAAGCCAGACACAGTTCAGTTTTTGTTGCGTTTTTATAGGAGTGTCCATTTCTCTAGGAAAACTTTGTAAGTTGCACATCAGAATTTAACAGGTAGCTGTTATAAACTCATACAACGGTGATGTTTACACTTAATGATTTTTGTCCTGCAGAGACTTCTTTATCCGAACCACAAAAAACTCTTATTGAGAGATACTATCAGGACGCAGTTTCATACTAACTTTTCAACAAACTACCACCATTACCGTTCAGTACCTAATATATTTGTGCCCTTGTTTCTACACCTCTGTTGGCTACCTCTCATTTCTCTATTAATCTTCTCTGAACTCAACAGACTCTTTCCCCCCACATTTTCCAACTGGCAGAAAAGCTTTTGTTACCAGGGAAACAAGGAGTCCTCAGCATCATTAAACAGGCAGGCAGGAAGATTATTGAATCTTCAGATGCTGTTTTATTTAACATCTTTAGATCCCAAAACCTTTTATCATTATCTTATTTACTTGGAGTTATGGGGCACTTATGTTTTAAATTTAAATTCTGAACTACTTGACCCATATGCAGAACTGAGACATGCAGTGCTATTCTCTGGCAAGTGGGATTGGTGTCAGCTGTTCCCATCACTAAGGTGGAACTGGGAAAGGTAAGAGTGATGCTATAAATTGAAAAGGCATGAGATAACTATTAAAAAGCAAGGCCTCTACATGTGGTTTTGGAAGTATATTATCAACTAGCAAAAAAGAGCAAAAGATGGCAGGCAGACTTGGAGAGCTGCTGAATGCTGTAACAGTATTTGATGATCCTATATACTGCCAAGAAGTTAGGGTTTTACCTCAGTGTTTCAAGCCTCTTCTTTTGTTTCCCACTTTTGCTGTCACTGATTGCACTTTCAATATCTTCATGAATGAAGCTAGCCTAAAGGGGCAGAAGCAGAAACCACTGGTTATCAGTTAGACTATCCAGATATATGAAATAAGTATCGCCTCATGAGCTTTTTTTAGGGCATCTGTAGATTCCAGAATACCTTATCTAATCTTATTTATTTAAAAGTTGTCATTTAAATTATTTTACACACAAACAGAACAAAGAAACACACAATGCTATTGTCTGGTAGTTGGTATTTTTGTCACTGTTCCAAATCTCAAGCGTCCAAGCTCGTCAGATGAGCATGCCATCTAGATACCAAATCTGTCTGAACAGCAGTAATTATCTCAAGTCAACCATTATTGCATAAGCTATTTTTTCCCTTTATCCACATCATTTTTTTTTTCCCCTCAAGTATGTTAGGGGAAAGA
This sequence comes from Pandion haliaetus, assembly GCA_013401275.1. NCBI lineage: Eukaryota > Metazoa > Chordata > Aves > Accipitriformes > Pandionidae > Pandion > Pandion haliaetus. The sequence goes on from VYZV01022656.1 coordinate 13,791, forward strand.
TGTACTATTAAAAAAAAAAAATCTACTATAGATAGTAGCAGCAAAACCACCATATATAGTAGCAGCATAAAAGATTAGGAAAGTAACTTGTAGCAATATAGTTTCCTTTAAGAAATAACAATAGCCTCCAATTTCTCTTTGATGTAACAGAAGATGACATTTTCAGTACATTTTCTAACCTGTAGATTCCTGCCTCTCCATAACTGCAGTCTGCCTCCACCAGTGGCCCACAAGTGAAATTTTGATATATGTTTAAGGCATTATTTTAATAGAGCTTGTGTTAAACAGGTCACAGCTTCTTGTAGGATTTAGAACACTGTGTCACATTTCCTACACAGGCTGTCAAAGCCCAAATCTGTGTCTGTCTCACTCTACAAGGTCCACGTCTTTCTTAGTACCCCTATAATGGAGAAGTATGTAACTTTTGGGGAGGAATACGTAACTTCTGCTGGGACCAGAAGACTTTGTTGAATTTAGGATCCAAGGGGATTAAGGGACTTCTCTGGCTATAATAAATTGCACTACAGAACACAGACAAGGGATACATTAAGGTTAAAGAGTGAATAGAAAAAACATAAGGGAAATTGAGGAACTTATACCCAGAAGAATTCATTAATCATACTCTTGATATTTATTATTTAACAATTTTTTGTTTAGAAAATATTGAATG
>VYZV01022657.1:3883-29647 GCA_013401275.1 Pandion haliaetus
ACTTTTACAAAACCTGTTTTTTTCTTTCCAATTAATTTGCTAAAATTGTTATAAATTCATGAAATGCTTCACACATTTTTTGGGGAAAAAATGTTTTTATTAGAGTTTTTTTTAGTCTACTTTCATGTGGAAAGATATAGTTGGCTGAGTAGCAGTCTGCTGAAGTCTGATACACATGAGGAAATAGCTAGCTATGGTGCATACAGATGCTGAAACTGCATTTGTGATCCAAACAGTAAGTGGTTAACTTGAAGACTGAGGACATTCAGAAACGGTAGATAAGTGACCTTGTATTTTTTGTTCAACTGAGATATGTGCTTATAAAAATTCAGTTAACATGCTCTCTGCAGTTTCTTAGCTGCAACTCTGTTGGGAGCACATGTCTCTATTTAAAACACATGTGTTGTTTAGCATCGCTATTTGTATCTAAATCCCCACTGTGAATAGTCAAGTGACAAATATTAAAGTGGGGAACTGTGTATAAACAGGAGTGCTAGGCCCCTTTGAATGTGTTTGGAGAATGTTAAATGGAGTGTAGGGGGAAGATATACCTCATGGAGGGGAAGATACACCTCGCTTCTGCCCTGTGTTATTTACTCAGAAGACACCTGATAACGTGTGTTATTAATGAACACCCCAGTATTGCAGATACATGAGCTCTACATGGAAACTAATCCATGAACTCCTGCATCTGAGGCTTCTTTCACATTACTAACTTTACAATTGAAGGATCTCTCTCACCTTCATCATTGACCTAGTCGGGAGAAGAGTGTCTCATCAGCAACAGACATACCATTTCCAAAGTTCTCACTCAAAGACAGTTTGACTAACAGACTGCCAGCACTATAAAAACAGTTTGAATCTCTCCCTGCTGTATAAAATGCAAGCTACAGTGCAAGTGATATGCAAGAGAAATGCAAACGCCCAAAGAAGGCTGCAAAGGAGAGGGACACAGGAAGATAAGTATCAGGTTTTCTTCCTTCACTGGCATTAGAAATGTAATCCTGAAAAAAAGCAATTGCCTGGAAGCTAAGCAAGCCTTGATGCGAATGCTGGATATATCACAACTCACTCCTGAGGTCTTACTTTTCCCTGCTTCAAGTTGCAATGTAGCAATGCTTAGATAATGCAAGAATGATGGCCACAAGAGTAGGAATAATTCTTACAGTTGACAAAAGCTTTGTCCAGCTTTCATTCAGCTCCTGTAATGGAGCTTGGCATGAACCCCTTTTTCTTCATATCTTCTTCTGTTTTCCGCTTACTTCCTTTGGAGAGCTTTTCATATCAAAAACTTTTCTGAGAACTAGCTGTTTAAGCTCTGGAAACCTCTGTTTTACTAATAGGTAAATGGAAGCTGCATGGGATTATATACACACCAGTCTCAAAAATAACCTGCGAAATTCTTTGCTGTGCCTTCTCTGTGGTAGGCTCATCTTTCCCTTTCTCTGTCAGTGATCAGCATCCTCTTGGCTCAAGCCTATCACCTGTCTTACACATTGTATTTGTGTGACTGAGTGATGATCAGGAGGTGGCATACCTGTTTTGCTTTCCAAGGTGTTATGGGCTTTTCCTCACAAAATGTGTTCTTGCTGCAGACTACACTGCTGCTTGCTTTGTTCTTTGCTTTTTTTTTTTTTTTTCTGGTTTACTACATATGAAGAAAAATTGCTTTCTGAGTCCTGACATTCATACACCCAGTCACGTCCTCTCCTGCTACCAAAATCCAAGAGAGAATGCCCCCTCCGTTGGACTTCTTGTATTCTCTAACTAAATCCACAGTTTGGAAGCAGTGATTGGGAATTTATTAAGTGCTAATGCAATATATAGTGTGAGGCTTTGCCATGATGCTTGGCCTTGTCTGGAAGTCAGACAAATGTAGAAAATGCTCCTCATAGTTCAGCAGGTACCACTCCTTTGTAGGCTGGTTCAACTGAGACCTTTATAGCATATTCTGACCTTAGGCAGATGCATCCTTGAAGCTCTCCATCCCCTTTCCCAAACTTCAGGGTTTACCTTAACATTTAGCACTGTGGCAATGGCCCTTGACCACAGGTCCTTATCTACCCAGGTGGCCATAGGTCTCTCAATCACATTGGCCTTTGTTACCGAAAATTACCTTTACTCATTAAAACATGTAACTGAACTGGGACACATTACAGAATTTAGCTTTTAAGTCCCATTGGCTCTGTTTTCATTGATGTTGCAAACAAATTAAAAATACCTAACTGGTCTTAGCCTATCTGGTCATCTAAAGAAAACCCTTTCTTTACCTCTGCAAATACTAGACATCCCATAGCATGTATCATGCCATTTGTAATTCCACCATAATGACAGTGATCATGGCTTTATCACTGTGGTCACGAGAAAATAATGGAGGTTCAGTAAGTGCAAACAAAATACCTCTTGCTGGCACCCTTGAGGGGCTGCTTGTGACCAGAATCTAAAGTCAGGAAGGACTGCAGTGGACTGATGAAGGAGTGGTCACAACCCCTCCCATCATCCCAGCCTAGTCAAAACCTCCCTTTCCTCCCACACTGAGCATGGGGAGGGGACAGCAATGCCACTGTTTCTGATATCATTTAATATTCTGTAAATTCTTCCACAGATGTAAATAACAGGAAATCATGGTTAGAGCTGGTAAAAGAAAATGGTTCACACTGAGAGAAAGTACTGATGTAAGTAATACATCTTACTCACAGGTTGGTGTTAGCTTGCTTGGGGGTGTCGACTTTCTGCTGTCTGGCTATATGATTGCCATTGTTAAGACCTGTCAACTATTTGTGATTTGATGAATTATGTGAGTGCTCTACTTCTCCATAAAATGAAGTTTTATGCAGATACATCAGTGCCATGGGAGATCATTGCTAGTCTGTTCCTCCGGTGCAAGCATCTCCTGTCCAAAATACCAGATCAGACATTAGTGAAAACACATTTCAATTGGAAAAAAAAATGTAGTAGGTGATTTCTATGTCTGTAATAAGTCTAAGAAGCTATTTGTAATCAACAGTATTAATATTTCCTTTCCTGTGTCAATAATTGATTACATTTTTTCATGGAGGAGTGTGTGTGTGTATGTGTGTGAGCATGTGTATGTGTGTATCTCTGTTAGACTACTTCTCATGTCAAGAACCTCCATGTTTCTTGTCAATTTCAGACAGATCTAATGTTCTTTTCTGCTTATTTAATTTACTATTGAGTGATTCCAAATATGAGACATGAATGTATGGAAAATGAAATTATTTCTGAATGTGCAAAGAGAATATTAGCAGCCATCTTCAGCAATTTTTATAATGGTTTTGCAACAGTTGCTCATATTGTCCTATAATGATGACAAATGGCACCTTAAAAAAATTCACACTCCCAAGGAAGGTGGAAGAGAAAATTTTGTATCATGAAAGCTATGTACAGCATGAAGTATGCCTTGCTGACACAGCCAGCGCTTGCTAAGTGCTGCTCAGCCTCACCTGTAGGTGCAGCTGGAGCACCCCATTAACACACTTCAACATTTCAAATATTTTGCAAAGACTCATTTCTTAAAAGGAAATATTTTTTTTAAAGTAATTATTAAAGTTAGCTAAATATGTTGTCACTATTACAAATAGGAAAACATTTCCCTGGTGAATGAACTGTGTTAATTTGATGAAATCTCCTCTTCATATAAGATAAAGCTTATGCGTTACATTGGTACAGGATACAAAGATGCTGCTACAGCAGCTTACTGGGGGGACACAACCAAGACCCTTGCTCAGGCCCATGTCCACCCCAGAACACACCATAAGCCCCTGTGGGACGCCTAGGGACTGGGGTTTGGGTACAGCAGTGTCAGGGCATTATCAGGCCTTGGTGGCACCAACCAGCCCCAGCCAGGGCCTCCCCACACCCTAACCGGGAGAGCCCTGCAGCTCCACATCAGCCTGGCCCTGCCTCAGCCATGCAGGACTCCCGCCCAGCCTCAGCCCGCCGGCCCCAGGCCTGTCTTCTCCCCTCAGCCTCAGGCCGCCCCATCACCACAGCCTTGCCTGAGGGGAACAAAATTTCAAGCTTGTAGATCTGGCGCCTGTCTGGCATGCATGTTGTGCAGGTCTCAAACCATCTCAGATGCTGAGGGGGTAGAAAAGATACTCAAAATCCAAACACCAGGGCCAGGTGGGCTTGCTCCAGCTGCTGATTTTAAGAAAGATAACATAAGCACAGCATCAAATCCTGACTGAACTGTGACAGGAACCCCCAAACCTTCTCAGTGACAGGGCTCTCTTCTTTCCCTCAGGTGGCACTGGGGTAATATCCTGATTCTGCAAAAGTTGTTAGAAGTGCAAATGAGCTAATGGGCCTTGTCAGGCCTCCCCTGAGCACCTGGGGGGAGGCTACAAGGAGAAGCCCTGTCAGGGGGCTGAGGCAGAAGTGTGAGGAGAGTTGTGTGCTCCTGAGGTTTCTAAAACCTATAAGGGTGGAGGTGCTGCTGGAGGATGGCTGACAGTGGCCTTGGGAAGCTTGTTTGTGCCATGGAAAAATTACTCATGCTGTAGGTCTGCTGCTGCAACTGTGTGGATCCTGCCTCGCTGGTTTCCCAGAGCAAGGGGTGACTGTTGTACCCTTATGTGAACAAGCTAAAGGGCTTGCTCTGGAGGGCTGTGCAAACCTACCTTTTCCTGCTTGTTCCTGCGAGGCCATGGGGCCCTGTGATGGCCCAGGCTATTCATCTCCCTGCGAGACGATCGTGACTGAAGTGAGCAGCAGCCTCTTGTCTCCTCTGTCCTGCAGACAGAGCTCTCTCTGTGTAACTTATGAGCTTGCAATAGTGGCCGTAATGACTCTGGGACAGAAAAAGAAATACTTCAAGGAGCTGCACTGACAAAAGAGGACAGATAAAAAGCATCTCATGCCTTTCCATGGCAGACTGCATAAGGACACTTGAAAGCTGGAGTGGTACGCGGTATCTGCTGGGCTGTCTGAGAAGAGCGTTTGAGACACAGGTAAGAGACCTGTTGGGTGCTGTGGGCACTCGCCTCTGCTTCAGTTCATATAATCAAGTCCCCCAGACTGAAGGAGTGTGCAACTTCATGATGAAAAGCTATAAGCAGTGAGGCAACCAGTGACAGAAAATATTTAAGAATACAGGGAATGTAGTGGAAATACAGGGAGCGGGACTTTGTTACCACATCTCTAGCTCCAGTACAGTTCTCATGCTTTGATTTCTTCATTTTGCTTTCTTGGATGTTTGTTTATGAAAAGCAAAGGCTAGGAAATTCTGAAGCAATGGTGTATAATTAAAGCATTTCACCTGTTGCTAGAGTTCTTGTTTGCTGTAAAGTCAGGAGACATATTTAAAAAACCTGATCTTCTTAGGGGTTGATGCTATAGTACAGATTAATGGTTAAGATATTAAACAGCAGAGATATTAACTGTTTTGCATCTGGTTTTACAAATGAAGATGGAGATTTACTTAAACTGCATCAGATGTTTAAGGATAACAGATGAAGAATTAGGAAGTGTGCAGATTAACACGAGTGATGATTAAGAAAAGCTTACAGGCTCTAAACCCTATTAATGTTCCTGACAAATGACAAGTGATACAAGAAGGATATGCACAAATGTGGTTTGAAGGGGCATGGAAACAGGCAGAGCAAGGACTGCTTGGTTCTATTCTGGGCCCTGAACATCATTGCAAGGGTAAAATTAACTTTGACAAACTCTGAGCTCTGTAGATGCCCTTCATATATCCTCTTCTCTTCCCATGACCTATTAGCTCTGAATTTGTTCATTATGCCTACCACTGCTTGCACAGTATTGAGAAGTACTCTGTGGCCTGTAGGGTATTGCCTGGTTGCCTAAGACTGCATAAAGTCAGACTTGAAAGGGAAAACTGGGTCGTCTGGTTTCTAAATAACAAATAGACCCTGTCCTGGCACTCCATGCTTACTTCAGCTGTAATAAAAAGGACTTATAATGTGGACATCATGTGTTGTTGAAGAAATCAGTGTTGTCAGTGTAAAATATAAAAGTATGGCAGAAGTTTTACAGAACTAACAGAAATATAAGGATTTCTGTGTTTGAAAATAGCACTTTTACCTATTGAGCTAGAAGCATCTTAGCATCTGACAATGCTTACAAGTGATATTTGGTAACAGTCATCCCACCTTTTTTCTGGGACCTGCTCCATCACTTCTGGAGAAAGCAAAAGGATAAGGCTCAACCTTACAGATGGCCTCAGGTGATGAGCGGGGATGCTAAGAGGAGCTTGTTTGAAATTCAACAAAAAATAAAGGGGCTGCAAGAAAAAAGAGTTTCTGAAGTTTTGTGGGAGGGAGATGGGCAAGCACATGTGCTTGGAGATAAAAAGCCTGAAATAAAGGAGAGATATACAAGGTATGTGGCAAGAGGAATTTCATTTACTACCCACCAAGCCTGGAGATGAAGACTGTAAAGGTAAGAGAAAAAGGCAGCTACAAGTAGTGAGCTGGTAACTATTGTGAGGAAAGCGGGAAGGAGTTGGTGCCAGTGTAGTGCTGGCATTGGTCTGGCAATGTTGCTGAGAAAAGAGAAAGGGGGGAAGCCCCTTGGCAGAGCTGGGGATGGGGTAAATTATGGGCTATTGTATGAAAAATATTGAGATCCAATGGAGAGGTATGTTTTTGTGAGATAATAAACAATGCTAAGGCAGTGTGAAATGCTGAGGTAGGAGGAAATGGGGAGGCGTACCCTCCCCTATCCTCATGGGGAAGGAAAGGGGAGTAAAATGGCAAACTCTGTTTTCCTGATGCTTTCTTTTCCTCTCAGCCTTTCCAAGGTTGGATAGTCTGCCCTACTTGATAAGGGCCCAAGGGTTGCACTGGCTTCTTTCCACCTTTTGTCTAGTCATAAGCTTGTTTCTTCTGACTCCTCTACTTTTGCTCAGTGCCCCCCGCCCCATCCCTGAAGAGTCCTTTTGTGTCTGTGAAAATGCAAAGTGAATGAAATTTGTGTGAGCTGTCAGGGGTGTTGTCCTCTTGTTTGTCTAGCTTTCATGTGGAAACTTCTGCTTGCTTTTTCCTTTTTGAACTCAAAATACTACTATAGGGATATAGTATAGTGTAAAAATGTTATAAAGCCTTATGTACCCCTTGATTACAAGAAATAAAAAATGAAAACCAGGGTGACTGTTGCAACAGAATTCACAAACCTTTCTAAGGCAATGTTTAAAGAGTACTAGGATTATCAATGTACTCTAACAGTTACAGCCTGAAAAATAAAGTGCTGGTTTCTCCCCTGGTTAACTTAGCTTGAGCTTGGCCCCAGCATTGACTGTCAGGGAATCCTGGCTCACAGTGCTGATCAGAGGGTTTTTTCTCCCGAGATACCATTGGAAATGTTGCTTCATTTTTGTAGACTGTCCATCACAATTCAAAAGTGAAGTAACGCTTTCCTTTTTTCTCCTGATATTGTATTTTTGGTCAATCTTTCCGTTTTCTGCTGAAGTTGTATTTTTTGGTTCTGTTAATCCAGCTTCTTCAGGTATTACCTCTTTTCATGCTTGTGTGACACATTAGCTGAGAGAGAGAATTACTGTAACTGAGGTTCTCACACAGTCTGAAGCTACACACCCTGCGAAGTGACTCATGCTTTTGTTAGTTTGCAGACATAATAGTTTCAAGGGAACCTTTTGCTGAAATTGAGACTGAATTCTTTGTTGATACAAAGAGTTGGACTCTTACATTAGATGTGATCTGAGAGCTAGTACTCTGCATTTTGCCTAGGTATAGGTGACACTTTGGCTTGTGGCATTATACTGAAGTTACTAAATCTCATTGAATGTTTTAAAAGTAATTACCATTTTATCAGAAAATGTGGTTTACCAGAAAACTACGTAACAGTGAAGGGGTTTCACCCTAGGCCATATGTGCATATGCAGACCATATGTATACTCAGTGATTGAGCACAGGCTCTCAATATTGCCTTTCATGCTCTGATAACCTTGGTATTTGCATTATTGACCATGCTAAGGTCTTTTTTGCCAAATAAGCAATATTTTGCCAAATATGCAGTGTGAGAGAGGACTGGGGGAAATGGAGTCCTGCTTCCTCTGTGCTGGATGCTGGTTAGCTGGATAAATGTGGGAGCTTGTGGGAAGCTGTGTCCCCATCTGTAAGGGGCAACACTTACTGATCCCTCCTGTTCTGGGGACTAGAGGAGGGGAGAGGGTGGCTTCCAGGTTGAACAGCAGGAGGAGGATTTCAAGGCATCCCAGAGGGTACTGGCCTTCACTTTCTAACCTAGGGTTGGTGCAGAATCTCTCTGCCTGCTCTTTAGAGTTACCGTGTAGAGATCCTGGCAGTTCATAGAGCATGGAGATGGTCTGGGAAAGTGAGTGTTACCTCATTGCAATGAACTGCTAACTTGGACTACAGTGTGCTTTAAGGCTATAAATGATTTTCGGTCTCGGAGACTTAATGGGAAGTTCAGCTGCTGGGCCATGCTTTCAGAGTACAGCATTAGAAGGAGACGTACACTTTGCAGTAAAAATCTTTCAAGAAAGAAGTTTTTAAACAATTTTTTCCACAAAAGTTGAGTTCAAGGGGGAATGGAAGCTTAAAGAGAAAATGTAACTGAGTTTGCCTATTCCAGGGCTCAGCTTTTTTCCTTAAAACTGTTGCAGTAGTTGTAATGTGTTAAAAAGCTGGGGCAAAAATTCTGAAAGCCCCTCTAAAAAGGGTAGTTAAAACTGAAAAGCAAGTTACAATATAAGGGTTTTTTCTTTTAAGTTAACCACAATAAATCAGCATAGATACAACTTACCAACAGGTTTTAAATGTATTTGAGCAGAAAACACATATGGGAGCACCCGTGTTTTAATTTGAAGTCGCGTTCCCTTCTTGGTGTGGCGGTGATCGTAGAGTGACCAGTAATGAATGTGTCGCACTCGAAGATCCCTCCAGGGTTCTGATTCAATCTTTTGAGTTATAGGATCAGGACAAAATGAACTATTTTTCAGGCTTGTAAATATGTGACAAATGACAGTGCAGGAACTATTGATTCCAATCACACTGATACAATGTTTCATAGTCAGGACAGACCCGCTTTACAAATTACTTGCAAGTTGAACAGCAAAGCCATACATAACATGCTTCAAACTGTATCAATCTTCTATGGTGTTTCTGTCACTAGTTGCCTTCAGATTTGAATAAAGTGCCAAAAATTGAAATGTGTGTTTTAAATATTTTTCTGGATGAAGTCAGTGCAGCAGTGTTTTGACTTGAAGCCAAATCAGACAGTGGGACTTGAGCCCCTTATGTAGGGTTGGGGCTCTTGTAGAGCAGCGAGCGCACACTGTCATTTATCTAAGCCTGGCAATGTTTAAATAGCCTGTAGATGTGAATAACAGATTCTCCTCTCTGTAGAGATTGTTACTGCAATTATTGCAGTACAAGAAACATCTAAAGATGAATCTAGGATGACACAGCTGACTCTGAGGAGCTGGCTAAATTTGGGGGCAATTTCTTTAAAACAATGGGCATGATTGGAAAATGGGGTTGAATTTTCTGTGTTTTAAAGCTAAGAATTTTATGTAATGTAAACTTGATAAAACACTTTATTTTGAATACTTTAGACTGCAGGCTAATAGAAAATTGTTACCCTCTTGGAAAAGAGACAATAATGAACAAAGAAAAAATCATGTTGCATACACATGTTGAATATCCAATTTTCTTCTGGGAGATGCTCAGAGGAGCCAACTGCATGTGGCAAGTTAGTAGTGTCACTTAATGTATTAATGAAAACTGCCTAGATGCTATGGTAATGAAGACAATATAGTAACCTATACAAAATGGAAAAAAACATCTCTAGTCCAGTGTCTGCTGTATAAAAATAGGGGGTTTTGGTGGTAGTTACTTGTTAAAGCTAGGGACCTACAGTATTGGTAAGGCTTGAAATCTCCTTCTGCTATATAGTGAAGTCAAATGAAAGCTGAAAATAGACCACTTGGTGTTTTTTAGTTAGGGAAAAAATTACAGGAGGTTTAGAAAAAACTTATTTGATTAACTGATAATAAATGGCCTATAATGCTTTTCAGTGGGATACGAATAAATAGTTTCACCTGAGAACAGCTCTTGGTCATTAGTAGTTGCCTTCAAAGTTAGTTGCAGCAGGAAAACAATAAAAAGAAATATCCATGTTCCTAATGAATTATTATAGTGCACTTTTGGTTACAGAAAGAGATGCAGTCATTTGAGCCATGTAACTATTATTTCTGTTTCCCAGCTTGCTACCATTATCCAGAATTCAGCCTTAGTTCACCATACTTACCACACACTTACCTTAAAGGAGACCTGTGTGATGATTTATTATAGACCTTTTTCCCTGCTGCTTGAAGGAACAAACCATCTGTGTACCATAAAGGTATGATAAAAAGCTTTACAGTGTTGCCTGCAAGGCAGATCTAGACAGTTATTACAAAGAGCAGCTCTTGTTTTAGAAGGTACTTATACCACTGTGAGCTCTGCTGGGCCAGCTGGGATGTAGTTGCATCCTTTGCTTCACATCCTTTCCCCTCCTTCCTTCTCATCTATTATTCTTCTCCATTAAAGTGTGATAAACAAAAAGGCAAGAGAGGCTAGGGAAACAGTAATGCTACAGCCAACCCCTCATTAGAAAGTCAAGCTCCTGGGAAGGCTGTAATTAAGTAGGGTTTTGTTTGACCACATAACTATATCAAACCATGTCATTGGCTCAGTCTACTCAAGCCAAGTCAAGCTTCATCTACTGACCTCACTAAGTGAAATCTTGGTCTGGAAGTTACTTTAACTGCAGCATGCTGCTAAATCTAGGCTGTAATTGCCTCGAGTTTATTTGGCTGTGTATGATGCAGTTATAACCCAGTCAAAACGCAAAGTATTCAGCTTTTTCAAGCCAGGTTTGCAGCTTCCCAAGTGAGTTTTTTCTTAAGCTAGAATCTTTTTTTTTTTTTTTAACTGCTTCACTTGGTTGATCAACGGGTCCCGTTCAATGATAATATTGACTGAGAAAACTAGCTCAGAATGTCAGATGAATTTCATATCATTCTGGTCTACAGGAGGCAATGGTAATCATCAGCATTTTCTAGCAGAGCAACAGGACAAAATTAAGAGAAGTTTTATTTAGTTCTTTCCCAAATCTACAGGAAGATGCTGTTCCAGTCCTTTGTCATGGGTTTAGGGAAGCACTTAACTGCAACTCTTTCGCTAGCCTCTGTTATTCCCAGCACCCTGTGCTTGCTGTTCTTAAAGTTGCTAGGCTCACCATTTCTGACCCAATATTCAAAGACTGTTTGGTGTTGTATGCAGTAATTGGCTTTTTATCTGTTGCAATGTGACATTGCATGTTGGCATCCATACTTTGAAAAAGGAGGTTCACTTATGCCTTTTTGTTTCAAGCAGCAAATGAGAATACAGTAGCATGTTCCAAATCCTCTTTACAAAACACCTGTAAGGTTTAGAAAAAACCTCAGGAAAACACAAGTTTAAGTATCACAGGTTCTTATTGTTACCTCAGTCAATTCAGATCCAAATTCTGCATTGTTATGGTATTCTTTATTTGATGTTAGCTAGTAAAAAAACTTAAAGGTTGAGAATAATTTATATTCTCCCCTTTCTTTTGAGTTATCCACAGAAGTTTGACATGCCTGAGTTTCTTTGCCTTTGAATGATACAGTACACAGGGTAATACATACTGATGCAAAAGGGTAAAAAACCAGAAAATTTCTTCTTACTCCCTTACCATCCTCAACAGTGTTGCTGCTGGTAAAAAAAAACGGCTGCTGTGGCAGCTCCATAAGAAAAGAGAGAGACTTAGCTCCACTCTCCCACACTGCACTGGTCATTTCAGCTGGTGCACTGGTAGATTTCACACTGTGTATAAATCTGGCAAAAAAAGTTTCCAGTATGTCTGTGGGGAATCTATGGGAAGGAGAAATAGAGCAAAGCTGTAGCCCTTAGTTCTTATGTTCTCAGAAATACATACTGACTCCAGCTGAGAGCTTTCAGGAAAACCACAATTAAACCTTTTTCTACTTACAACCTACGGAGTGTGTATGATCTGTTTGCTGTGTGTATTCATGTTGGAAATGCTGGTATCAAAAAGGTCTGGGAGGTTTCATGGGTAAACTTGCAGTGCCTCGTTGGATAAGTGATTTCTGAATCTGGCATCCAGTGTGTAAGATTCAGTTCTGGAGAACTGAATTCCTAATGAATATAAACTTAAAGGTTGCTTAACAATTTTATATATTACTCTTAGAATCACAGAATGGTTGAGGTTGGAAGCTACTCTGGAGGTCATCTGGTCCAACCCCCCTGCTCAAGCAGGGCCACCTAAAGCCAGTTGCCCAGGACAGTGTCCAGATAGCTTTTTAATATAGCCAAGAATGGAGACTCCATAACCTCCCTGGGTAATCAGTGCCAGTGCTCAGTCACCCTCACAGTAAAAGTGTTTCCTGGTGTTCAGATAGAATGCCCTGTGTTTCTGTTTGTGCCCCTTGCCTCCTGTCCTGTCATTGGACACCACTGGAAAGAGCCTGGCTCAGTCCTGTTTGCACCCTCCCTTCATGTATTTATATACATTGATAAGATCCCCCCTGCACCTTCTCTAGGCTAAACAATCCTAGCTCTCTCAGCCTTTTCTCATATGAGAGATGCTCTAATCCCTCAGTCATTTTCATGGCCCTTTGTTGGACTGTCTCCAATATGTCCTTGTCTCTCCAGAGTGTTAACTTGTCGATTCCTGGACCCTTGACCAAGATCCATGCCTGTACATCATTTGGGCTTCCAGCCTGCCACCACCTTTCCTCATAGTGACCCGTAAAAATGTAGGAAGACAGGTACATGTGTCTCCTATAATGTTCCATTCCCACCTGTCATGCTATGTGCTATGCATTCAGCCATGTGGACACTTGCTTGCTAAACTTAAGCATGTAATAAGAACCTTTAATCTGTTATCTTTAAACTCATGGCATTGAAAAGAAAATCCAACTTATTCTGTCTTTTTAAATGTGAGATTACAGCCTGGATGCAGCCACACTAGTGAAGCAAGCACTAGGGGTTCACAGCAGTGGCACCCAGAGTCCCACTGCTTCTTGAGCCCATACTGCTGGTGAGAAGGGATTATGTCCCAGCAGGGTTTTTTCACAGCCCTAGAAGGGATATCTTCTGCCTCTGAGCTGGCACAATTGCAAGGCTGCTCCATCTGCATGCAGACCTCAGGAGCAGCAGATGGCTGGCTGCTGTTATTAAACTGTGCATCTTTCCCTGAAGAATTAAGGTTGTCCAAGTGTAATAACCTTTCCTTTTTATCTCAGGATTGTTCTAAAACAACAGCTAAACTGCTGATAAAACATTATCCCTTCGTCTTGGCTACTGTATTTAGAACTTTTTTGAATTTTGTATGACAGAGCCAAAGAAAAATTTAAATATTTACTTGACACCAAAATTGGAGGAAAAGCAAGGAAGAAAATCTGTTCAGTTTAAACACAGATCAAGTGAACTGCATGAATAAAGCTCTGGTGTGTAGCCTCTCTACAATTAAAAAAGAAGGGAACATGTATTACTTAGTATCACTTTGGTGCTGCCAGGATTTTATAACGTCACTGAATGATCCTCCTGTAACCTCTGGCTCCTTAGCATTTTTCCCCACTCAGAGGGAATGTTCTTTATTATCCATGAAGACATAAAAAATTATTTCATTTAAAATTAGATATGTACATCCTCAGGTGTCTGTTATATTTCATTAATAGTGAGTAATGTCACCCTTCTAACTGATGAAATGCATCTCTAATAGAGCAATATTTTTGAAACATATAATAGTGGCCTTTGAAGTGTCCAGTACTTGTAAATTCATCACATAATATTTTAATCTTAATGGCAAGAAGTCCAGTAATACTCTGCTCATTCACTCAAGACTTTTCCACCGAGAGAAAAATAATTTAGTAGAACTCCTATTCTCAAAATTCAAATCTGTTTTTCAATTTAGTGTTTCAAGAATCTTGTAATACATGTACACATTGCAATTTTTATTCAGTGCTTAAGGCAAGCTTGTGTGCATGATTTTGCACAAATAGGTAATGTGCCATTACTAACAGCCTACTTTTTAAACCACTTCAAGCAACTTCTCCCAGTGTGAAACAAATTAACTATTTGGGATCTAAACCAGAAATCATTGATAGATCATAGTCAGGTCTTCAGGGTTAGCTTGAATCATAGTGCTAGGGGTGAAAGGTCAGAACTTCAAATACTTCACAATTCGTTATTTCCTTTCTTAATAACATTCACTTAGTTACAGCTGTTACTACTTCCAGGGCCAAATGTGTGGCCTTGTTTGATAAAGATAAGATTTCATTCAGCAAGATCTCTGCAGTTTCTCCTTAACTCTGTAGCTGAAGCTGTAAATGATCAAACCAATAGCCTTATATGCACTATGCATACACAGCCAGCCAGTACACCATTGCATGCATTAAATCCTGAGTAGCACAGGGTCGAACGGTAAAAAGTGCCTTTGCCCTTTGGTAATGAACTATTTTGAGTCTATTGAACTAAAATTAGCTGAAAATTGAAGGACTTGGGATGGATCTTTGGCTGGAGTGAATTTTCTTACCCCACTCAAGGGGACATCCTATTCCTGTGTAAAGACAAGTTCGTGGACTGCAGGCTGTATTGATACACAAGCCCTTGTAGAGGTCTGCTTTTTAAAGGCATGCCCAGGAGTAGAAAGGACATTAGCAAAGTCCAGTAATCCCCTCCTGGCAGAATGGGTCCCCAAGGGGACAATCCAGTTGGCACATATTAGAGCAATCCATGGCTCATCCCACGTTTTATGAGGTCACAGAGCTCAGCCCTGCTGCTGAACTGGTGGTCTAGCCTGCTCTGCAGAGAAATGAAGTCTTTTGTGAACAGCTTGTCCTGCAGTATAGACCTTATGTGTGACTTCTTGCCTTGGAGTAACTTGCACAGTTTGTCAGAAGTGGTATACTGGAACACTTTTATAATGGAGGCAAGTGGAATTTGTAGGGTGTTTTCCCAAGAGAATGTAGTGCTAATGGTTTCCTTTAGGAAGCAAGGTTGGCTTTGTAACTAGTAGCCTCTTAAAGTACTATTTTGTAATTTGCTTGTGTCAATGTTTTCAGAACCTTAGTTTGATCAATAGTTTACAAATGGCTGGAATGTCAAGTGAAATTTCAAAATCTGGGTAAATGCATTAACTTTAAACGGAAGCTCTCCTTTCCTATTCCAGATAAGCAATTAGTGTTTGGCCTTCTGTAATTTTTTCTTTCAAGTGTTTTTATTCCCCCCTAAAATGTTTTGTTCCTCTTCTGACTGATAGGAAATATATCATGTTTTGAGAAAAGAAAGCCATTGTATTTTGGTGTTTATTTCATTTTTGCTCATTTCACTCTCAATCCACCAGTTCCTAAGCTAGTAAGCCACTCCCCTGTGGTGTACTGCACCCCTGAGTGCAATGGCTATTGCTTCCTCCTTGTGAAACTTTAAGGGTTAGCTCTGCCTAGCTAACAGGTGAAAGTACACTTGGGTCCTGGCTGCAGCTTCCCCCTGGAAATTCATTAGATGCCAACAAAACATTCTGTTCTCCAGAGATAACACCTTCTTTACTTTCCCAAAAAGGACTTGTAATTCTGTCATTGGCTAACTGCAGTCATAATATAATTTGTCTACTACACAAATATTGTTTGCTGTTAAAATCTTGGCCACCTCTTGCTCTTTTTCTTTAAAGTCCAGATGTGTATTTAGTCCATAAGAACTGTGTTAGTAATCAGTTTAATGAGCTGTAAGTATTCCTTCTCATTCTTCAGCACACTGAAAGAATAAAATATGTACCCAATAAAAAGAACTACTAGCATACATTACAAGTGAATTTTTGGAGACATGTTGTACATTTTTTTTTCTCTTTGCTGAAGACTGTTCATTAAATGTTTTTTGTCAGATATACTTTTGTGATCAGCTGAATGGATAATTCTGTCTCCGCTTCTACCTCTGAATTTGTTTTGCCTAGTATGGCACCCAGAATACTGTTGGTTTACAGTTCAACATTAGTTTCAGGAAATAGATAACATTTTTTTTCTTGTCACGGTGCTATAATACTTCCATTGTTTTCCCCTTGTTTGGTATATTGACTCTAGAGACACAGTGAATGAAATTTGCTTCTAGCTTTTCTAAGCAGAAACATATGAAGTGCTATTGGTCAGTAGTAGTAGATATGTTCATAGCGTCATAACTAAAATTTGGATAATTTGAAAGAGAACAGAAGGCTATTGAAACATATGGTAGGTCATTCTGATTGACCTTACAAGCATCTGAAGTGATTTCAGGGCCAAAACTTAATCGATAAATACAGTTTCTCTCTAGAATAAGTTTTTCTGTCATTGTCAGGAGGTAATCTGTGTGCATCTGAATTCTTATCAGTGCTTCCAGGTTTAAAATTTTGGATGCACATTGTGCTCTCAAGCTGAAACTTGGGATGTGACAATGCATTGCACGCAACCAGAGTTGAGGTCAGTAGACAAACAGAGCAAAGCTCATGTGTACACAATCAGAGTAAATTGAAGCACCACCATGCTTCATGTATGTATAAGCTATTCAAGCTTTCACTATGAGAAAAATATTAATTGGAGTATTAATATGAATGTTAATATAAGTAAAGCCAAAACAAACCATTGAATGTTATAGGATAAATCTCTTTAATTCTGATCCCTGTATTATGCACTATTGTTTCATTTAACTTCAGAGGGCGAATCAAGTCCTATTTGAATAAATTAGAAATCATGAAATGAAACAATTAGCATAAAAAAATATTTAAAATTAATGTTAAACAAATCTGTACGTTGTAACTGCTGTACCCACAAGTCCTGCTTCTGCAGAACAGCTAATGGTCTGAGATACTGAGGAAGCAATATCTGGTTTGAAAAGCTAAACCTTGAAAACAAATTAGTGCAGAAGTTAAAGCTACATAATATTTCCATAAATTCTAATTTGTCTGTAAATACACACTAGTGCAAAGACTTTAAAGGAGTCTTTCTATTCATTCATTTGTAATGGGATTATTCTAGTGTACATTATAGAAGGGATTTTCCATGCATCAGCGGCTATTGTATGACCATACATAATTGGGTCTAAGTGCTTACATCAGCTGCCTATTATGTGAAATTAATTTTTGGAACATATGCTGTTGTATTTATACCATTGTTGTTTCATGCTAGATTAATTCTTCAAGGGTTATAATCACATGACACTTATCATTTTAATTATGCCTCTTTAGTTGCAACATATGACAGCTTTTGACTTCTCACCCTCTCCTGCATGTGTGAAGGATAAAATTATTAATAAATGCCTGTTTATTATGTAATTATGCTGTACGTGTCCACAGGGTGTAGGTTGGCCTCATGTATTTTACCCGGAGTACAGTGTCAGCAGAGCCTTTGTGGTTTGCTAATGAGCTAAATCCTGCTAACACCACACACACTCTAAACTGCCAAAAGCCCTTTACATGTTCAAACACATACAAAGACTCAGCTGGGTCCTTTGTATAAAAGATTAACTTTATTCCAATTAAAGATGAGCTGGCCTGGCTTGGTCCAAGCAATTAAGAACTGGAAGTAATGAACAAAATGATGGGCAAGGTAGTTTCATAATAACATTCAACCTTGTGATAGTAAACAGGTATTTTTTCAGATTTTGAATGTGATAGGGAGAAAAAGTTAGGTTCTTGAGAACCCTTTTCTTCATGCTGGTCTCTGAGATGAGATCTGTTGGACATCCTGGTTTTGGCAAGTCTAGCAAGAAGCTAGTTTTGGCTGTGAGCAGGTAGAAAGGGAAATATTCTGGGATAACTTAGTGCACTTAAACTCTGATATTCTCTGAACCATCACTTCCTACTGAGTTGCACACTACTTGATTTACATCTTAAGGGAAACTTCTATTAGTAATTTCAAGACATTTTGGCTTTAAATAAAAAGTTTGAAACTGTTGGCTTCAGAGCCTGGTGGCCAAGTGTTCTTGTTGTTTTTCCTTTTTCTTTCTCTCATTACTCTGAAACATCTGAAACTAGCTAAGTACATATTTTGTTGAACTGTTGTCTTGGTTAAAACTGGCTGAGTCACGGTCAAGGGCAGCTGACTATATGCAGTGGAAACAAGCAGCATGCGCGCAGTGCTGCTCAGTATGTGGAGAAACTAAAATGCCTTTTCAGCAATAGTAATATTGGAGTGGCTGATGATAATAGGCAATAAACACCTTTCCAGGCAGAAGTATGATTTGCGTGTTTTTAAGCGCTTGTAGATAAGTGACATTGCTTTCAGTCTGTCTTATTCTGTGCCCAGTGCCATAGGACATGTCTAAACTCTTGTGTCTGAACTTCATTGCAATTAACAGGTAGTCGCATGCCATGGATTCCAGGTAAAAATTTATAGTCTAAAATAAGCATAGATTTTCCTGATCTATTTAGACAGCCCTGAACTGTGTAGGCAGAGGGATGCCCTGGCCCTGCTCTCCCGCAGCTCATCAGGGCCATCAGTCCTGAGTGTCTACCTGCCTTCCAGCTGGGCACCCTGTGGCTCATGTGTGGGGTGGCACGCTGTCTCTCACGTTCCCTTAGGGCCCACTGTTAAGGGAACACTCGTTCAGGTTTTAATAGCTGACACAAAGTAGCAAAACTTTACAAATTTTATTTATTTATTTAAATATCTGAACAAATGGAAGAATGTTTTAAAAGCTACTTTTAAAAGCAGGATATTGTTTCTTGTTAAAGCAACTTTTAAATCACTTGTCTGTCGTGTGTGTATTAATACAGTTCTTGACATAGACCAAACAAAATATTCTCATATGTATTACATGCTCTTTTAGAAAGCATAAAAACTATTAACAGAAAGTTCTACACAATAATACGTGATTTGGAAACCTTAGGAGAAAAGGCACCTTGTGAATTAAACACTACTTTGTGAGACATTTGTTATCTCAAAAGGTAGAGCAAGGTTTATTTGTTCTTTCTCAAGACCTAAACAAACTACTGTTCCAGTTAAATTTGACTTAGTAGGATAAAGGAAAGCAAAACTTGTCCTAGTGTGATACCATTTCAATGAATGGAGTAGCCTGATCTGAGGGAATGCAGAAGTTCATGTGTCCTGCTAGTGTCTGAAGCGGACTCTACTGTTTTCCTTAAATGTAACAGTAAAGGCAGAAAAATCTCCAATCTGAGCCAGGTCTGTAAAGTTATTTAAATGCTGAGAATTCTGATGAGATGACAGTGGTCTTTTCAACTCTGTCACTAATGGGAATTACATGTCTAGGCTCTTTTAAAAATCCCGCTGGGCACAATCTACTGTGTTAAATGTCTGAATAACCTACAGAAGGCCAGATTTTTTTAAAGGTACAATCAGTGGAAAATTCCTGTGAAATCTAAGATGTCTTAGTACTTTCAGGGCTGAACATAAATCTCCATTAACTTTTAATGAGACTAAGGTTTTTTTGAAACTAATTTTTGTAACATTAGTATGTTATTGTAACACTTGTTTGTCTTATTTTATAGTCACATAATCCAGTAGATTTGTCACTTTGAAAGGTGGCACAGAATAACCTTCCCAATGCATCCGCTAAAGCATGTCACTGGCAGCTGGGAGGAGGGCTGGTTTTCTTGTTCTTGCTCGGCTTTTTTTACGTGTTCTGTTTTTTCACCTCTATAACCTTGTCTGGTGGGCATCCCTCACATTTACAATGCCTGATGTGCTTCCTGACATCTGTTCAATTTGATTTTCTGTAATTTCCATTGATGCCCCTGTTTTCCTGCCATTAAACTGGTATATTGCCCAGCTGTATTCTGGGTCAAGAATGGGCAATCTTTTAAATCTAGTATAAGGTGAAATATGACTGTGCAATGGGAAAGGGAGGAGGAGGAGGAAGACAAAGATTATAAAACTGACGGAAGGGCTGTCTGTCCTGGAAAGGGAAGGTGTGTGTTTTATCTGGGAGAGGGAAGAGAGTGAAGGTGCATGTATGTTTAAGAGAAGAGTATAATATATTTGCCAGCACTGGAAGACTGTGCATCACCAGCAGCTGAAATTCTGTGTCTGTAGTTGAGATGAATACAAGCAGACAATATCAGACTTTCTGCCCCACAGTGACTAGCCATTGACCTTAACCCTGAAGGAAAGGGGCACTCTCACTAGGGGAATTGCATGCTTACTCAGCCCTAAGCCACATCTGAGCCGAAGCTGCCAATTTTGCCAAATTATGTGTGATGCTTTTGAAATGTGGACTATTGTCCACCAGGGACTAAGCTGAAATTACCAAATTCATTTCACTTAGGTTTTCCATGGCAATAACATTATTTTTAAAAAATACCAACTATAAAACATTTATCATTCTGATTTTATTCATCTTTGTCATTTACTTATGTTTCATGGTAGTTTGTAAAAGGCAGTGAAGTTAATGTCCCATTATTTCAAACCCCCAAGGTTAGATTTTCAGGCTTAAATTGAATTTAAAAACCACATGTATAGTTAATTCGTACATTAACAAAATTTCTATCAATCACAAGAGCCTTGACCCTGCAGATTTTTTCATGTTTTACTGAAATCATTAATAGCTGAAAGAGCCTAGAGATACAGAGATAGGTACTCTGAAATGCCTCTGAGCAATAGACACAGAAATGCTTCCTTAGGTGAATCTTTAACATTCCTCTGCTGTGTAGAATAGCGAAGACAAACTTAAGAGCTAATGTACCTTTAGGTCATTGGTGGCAGTACTGTCAGAGCATCCTCTAACAGTGTTGCTAGCAACTGTAATAACACTTACAACACTGTGCTCATAGNTTTGAAGGACTTTGCTAAATCAACTGGTAAATTTTAAAATAGTTTTTGTCAGGAAATTATCATTTTTTTCCTTTGTTGAGAAATTTTTAGAACTGACTCTGTCAAGTTTTCCTGGAGATGGTGAAAATTGGTCGCAGAACTCATTGGTCTTGGAGACAGAATGATAATGTGTTTTGTATTAGGATTTTTAAAAAATCAGACTTTTTTTTTCAAAGGAATGAGGGTTTAGGGAAATCCTGCTGTTTTTTCCATTTTGAAAGGAAGTAGAAAATGCCCAGATAATGAAAGTTGTGCCACAAACTGTGTCCAATGCAGGTGGAGAATGATGGTATTGAGTATGTTCCTAAATGCCTCAACTATGAGTCCCCACATATTTGGCTGCTTGCAGAGCCATATGTTTGTAAATGCCCATAAAGCTGCCTCTTGACTTGCTGCAGAATTAGGGACAGCCTTAAACTCTGTCTTGCTTCAGCACTCTCTAAACCTGTTTGAGGCCACACAAACTCTGGGAAATCAATTATTTGGTAGCCTATTCCTCAATAGTCAACTGCTTGCAGCACAAAACTAACTTTTGGCAGAGGATGAACAGATGTAGAGGCAGCCAGCCCAAACATGTTCCTTTTGGACAAAGAATGAAACATGGGAACTACCCTGAAATAACCAAGGGACCCGACATGATCTATCTAGGCTTTAAAAAGAAAAATAAAAAATTGGTCTTCTTCCCAAAACTTTCTTTTGTTTTTCCCTCCTACAGAAGGCCATACTGCTGTTGTACCCTGTTTTTTGTGGAGACCTCACTTTGCTCTGAAGCAAAAAGCTAATAATGACCTAGTTGACAACCAGGCGGTTGTAGCTGCTGTTTGTGCAATCATTAATGGAAATGCTCACACCTTCACTGTTCTATTGGCTGTATTCATGCTTCCAGAAAATTTTACCTGAGTAAACTTGATTCCATAACATCTTGCCCGTTTCCTCTTACCAGCTACATTCATTTCTTGCACTTGTTCTTATTGTCTTTTTTGTAATCTAACTTCTAAGGAGAAAGGTATATGGCTCCTTATGCTAGTCAGCTTCTAGTAGTGAGAACACTGCTCAGGGAAAAGGTCACCCAGGCTGCTACTCCAGCAAAACAGCAAAAGCCACTAATTGTGGCAGGGACTTTCTGAGAACTGATGGGTCATCTCCTGCTGTATGTTATGGTCTATAGTACATCTGGTTTTTTTTCTCATATGAGGAGAAAAAGGACAGAATTTTTGTTTTTCCGATCTATGAAAATAAAATTTTCTGATTTTTATATATAATTATTTTAGGCTTTGGAAGAGAACTGGAAATAAATTACCTGCCAAGCCTTTGCACCTCAGTTCATTTCAAAGGCAACTTCTTCTGTAGCTTGGTAATGGTTAGAAGAAAATGAATTTGGCCTATTGCTGATAATCACGTTTCTCCTCTGCATTGCTTAATGTTGTGGTAGGACTGCAAATTAATCTCCTTCCCCAGTTTTAAACCACCTTGACAATAAATATGTAGCTGGCCTTTGAGTCAGATGTGCCTTAGGAAAGCAAGTGTGTTGGTGGTGTCAGGCTGCTTATTCAGATGACTCCTTGCTAACATGAAGCATGTGCTGAGCTGAGCTGACATTGCTCATCCTGATCCATGTCAGTTACTAGGGTACACCAAGATCCACCAGACCTTGAGCAGAAACAGAGCGGGCAGCAGCCAACACATGCTCTTTTCTGAAACGTCCCTGGGTTTCACTGTGTGTGCTTCTGCTCTGTACACTGGGCAGCAATGGCAAGTAGGACTTTGGGTATGTTAAGGGAATTGTGTGAAACTCTGGGCAATGGAACAAAACACCCTTTCACAAAATGCATTTTGGGGAAAGCTTGGAGGAGAATCTTACTGTGTTGAGTGCCACAAGTCTTACTGTTCAGATGGTCAACTTTTTTCTGCTTATTACCCTAAATTGTAATATAATCCTTATCTATAGCTTAAAAAAAAAAGAAGCTACAAGGATGCAGTAGAAGGAGCAGGAGAATGATATGAAAGAAATGTAATTTCATACCCATCATTTTTCATCATTGAATTATGCTGGCTGAAAAGCTTCTATCTATCCCCATCAGAATCTCATTACAGGTCAACTTGCAAAGTAAAGTAATACTCAGTAACAGTAAAAGTGACAGAATTTCTCAGCTGGCAGATGGCCCAATTCCACAATTATTCACCTAGATAGTAGTCATGTGAATAATACCAAAGAGCTTGTTAGTGCTTTACCAGAAAAAATTATTAATTTGCACAACTATGTGCTGAAGAAATGGTTCTTTGCAATTTGGAAGCAAATAACATACTGTTTTCTTGTGTATTTAATTTAAATTAAACTGAGACATGGTGAAATGTAAGAACGGCCTTACCAAGATGGCCTTGAGGTGATTCTGAGTCTATTATCTGGTCTCTGAGAAGAAAGAAAAACAGATAGCGATGAAATAGTACCAGAACAGGGCAAGCATGTAGTGATACTTCACCCAATTGGTCTATCCTGCTGTAATTTGTAGCTTAGAGGGGCTGATGTGGTACCTTTTCTATTCAGTACCTCTCAATGGATTTTTCCTTCCATGAATTTGCCTTGTTGCATTTTGACCCTGTGTACCTATTGCTAGCTAATAATAGGAATTCCTTAATCTGTGTTCAATCCAGATGAAACCTGCTTTCTAATCATTGAAATGAGTCTGCCTGAACATAAATGTTGATTATTTTTTTAACAGTTGAACTGTACCCTGCTAGAAAGATTGATGGAGCAGATCCAGGGAGGTTGGTGAACCCTGATACTGTCTGCATCTGACTTGTTCACCAGCACTAGGGAGACAGTGCTGTGCAAACATAGCTATTGAACAATTTTTAAATGGGTAAATCTTACATTTTTGTGTGTAATTGAATACTAGCAAAGCATAGAAATAATCAGGCAGTGGGAGACACCGTAATTGGAAGACATAGAACATCTCAATCTATAATGCTCTTTATTCTGAGGAAGCTTTAGTATAATACCTTGGAAACTAGAGGAAGTCATCTTGAATTGTTTTTAAGGAAAAACATGCTTCCAAGGAGAACAGAAGAAAGAGAATTCCAGGAAAAGTGTTTTTTTTAAGCATCTAAGATCCTATTCCAAGGATTTTTGACTAATACTATTTTTTTAGAAGTCCTTTTTACAGACTTAAATTTTGTGTGTGTGCTCATGTGTACACAATTATTTTGTTAGCAGCCTACAGAAGTTTCTGCCTTTGTAGAATCTTGCTGTTTCCCTCAGGTTCGCTTTCTTGTCTGAGGAGAGTGCTGCTTCCCCAGAGCTCTCCAGCTTCCCCATAGGATTAAAGCCACTTGTCTATAGGGTTTTGTCTGACTGAAGACATTGAAGGCTTTCATGTCTAGAGTCTGTGAAAGTTCACTTTTATTGTAAGGATTACTGCTTGCCTTACTTGGCTTACTACTTTAGACACAGACCGCTTCTCCTCACTACTTTAATTTTGGCTGTAGATGAATTACCTCTTCCTAGAAAGAAATAAAGATGAAACAATAATAATCCTTCTGTCACAAAAGAATATAGTTTCTGGGGTTTATTCTTACAGACTGAATAGCCTATTTTTTTAAAAGAAAACAGATTGTCAGCCCAGTATATTAGCTTCACTTGAATCTTCACCATTCCATGGTATTTCTGTAAAAGGCAGCAATGCTAACTTTTCAGATTTTTCAGTTCTTAGTGTGCTAAAATACTTTTGGGGGGATTGTTGTCTCTAGTTCTGGGGGTACTGGCTATTTGAGTCTACTGTTTGACAGATGCTGTTCCTACAACCAGTTGAGAACTATTTGCTGAAAATATTTTTTTTAATGTCCTAATTGTGAATTATAAAGAAATTTGAGATGCCTTGGTTGTTTCACATTGTTAAAATCAAAACTGTCCTTTTCTACCTTTTCTGGGGTCTTGAGAGATGTGCCTAGTTGCCAACAGAACCGTTTCACTTCAAAAAGCTTTTGTCCCTGGAAAGCCAGCATAATGGAGAATTCTCTCCTTTATAGTGCCTGCTGTTTGAGCTCTGCACCCTAGCTGAGCTTATATCCTCCAATCTCCTGCCTCATGGGTAGGCCGGGGATATCTTCTGCATGATTCAAAGCACTAAGCAAAGGAGTATTTCTCTTTTCTTCTTTAATGATCACATTACTATAAGACAAGCTATGGCTCCTTCATCTCTGTTTATCATCTTCCTTGACAGTGACAAACACCTCTAAGTCAGGAAATGCAGTGATTACATAGTCCCTTTTTTTTGGTAATTTCACACAATGATACCCCATTGTGAAGAGCAGGTTTATGAAGAGGCAAGGGTGGCAATGTCTAGAAAAGAGGGGTGTGTGAACCCAAGAAGAACCAGCCCACTTAAGTGATCCTGTAGGGCTGTTATTGCTTCAGAATACAATGTGAGAGAAGCAAAAAATTTAGACAGGTGCATGGGCAGACCTGGTACCTTGTATGTTGTTGGCTCCAGCGATCTCCCTGCTTCTTGGTGGGTGCTCTGTATCCATGTAACATCTCCCAGAAAAGAGAATTTTACAAAGAGAAAAGCCCCAATTACACTGCAGAGCCCTACAAATTTGTTCTCAAGAAGCCTTGCTTCATAGTCACAATCTGCAACTCTTACAATGAATTCAAATACTGCGCTGATGAAAAGAACAGTAAAGTTCATCTCCATTTCTTTTTTGCATGTATTTGTTTGGGACATAGAATTTCAGGCAATTTCATTGTTGACCTCAAGTTCAAATAGGTAAATCTCTGCTGATACTATTCTGTCTGAGCTATTGGCTGCAAAAATGATGTAGTTCTCATTTTGTTGAGCTTATTTATCGTAATAAGGGGAAATGCAGTATTTTTTCCTCTGTTCCAACTTCATAAGCACACGCAAGACCTT
>VYZV01022658.1:3253-43195 GCA_013401275.1 Pandion haliaetus
TATATATATCTCTATATATCCCTCCAGATATTATCTAGGGAAGATTGCAGATACCCAGCGACTATCTCTTATGGGTCTTCACTCCTTTCTATCAACCAAATGCCAATAAGTTAAGTATCTCATTATCTAAACTTAAAATATTTAAACTCTTTCACTCAACTTTAAAATATTTAAATCTTGGAACTTTTTTAATGTGTATGTTAGAATGTTTGCTGAATAAAGATAAACATAAGTATACACCTAAAACTGTTCCTAAACTGCAACCTAAACAAATGAGCATTGCTAACAGAAAAAATTTCCTTTCATTGAGTGGTTTTCATAGAAAATATTCTGCCCTCAGTCTCCCTGTGAAACTCCTTTTATTCTATGTGGGAATCATTAGACCACCAAAATACAGGTCTTAGAAGATCTTGTACTATGATTTTGTTTGCTAGGTTTGGGTGACGTGTTTCCACCAAGAAACCTACAACAGAAGCACCCATACTGGATGGACTATTGTTGTATTCTGACCTGACACTGCAAAAATGTCAGAAACTTCTTAAATATAATTTGTGGGTCAAATGGTTTCCATTAGCTGCGTATGAGTGCAGGCTGATAAGCAAAATCACACTTCAGGCCACAGGGTATAACTGTAGTGAGTTAAAAGCCATGTTCTGTTTTCAGTCACACCAGTGCCAATATAATGCAATTCCATTTGAAGCTGTGGAGAAAGTCCAGATTTCAACTTGGTGTAACAGAAATTAGAGTTTTACTCACTCCTTTTGTCCTATAATAAATATATACGTCCTTTACATGGCCATTACTTTGGCTACTTATTTTGAGACTTCTTTTTCTAAAAAGAAAAAAAAAGTACAGATCCATATTTGTAACTCCCCTCATAATCTATGCATCTAGCAAAACAGTTCACTAGATACAAAGATATTGTTAAAGAGATTGATGATCTTATTCATGGAACACAGTTAAGATCTTTATATCTGAACTGGTTACACCCTTACTCTCATGTAAAGAAGCATGAAAAGGGAGTAACTCATGGGAGAAGTATTCAAGTGCAAAAATAATAGAGAACTGCCATTAAACAGCCCAGAAGACTCCATGCTTTCTTCACTCCTACCTGCAGGCAGTCTGTCCAATGTAAGCAAGAGTAACAGAGAGGGAGATTCAGAGTGGTGTTGAAAGACACAACACTGCAGTTGTAGTTTTGCTGTAACATACATAAGAAAATAATGCTGTTTTCTAGAGAGTCCAGAACTGTGATAGCCAAGGAGGAAAAGAGATGTCATATTACACTGTTCCATCCTTTGCTATCTGCAGGCTGCAAGCCATATGTTACACCATTTAGATGCAGAACAGTAACTGCCCATTATTTTTGTTGCAAAATCTTGAGAAAACTGCTTGATTTCTTTGTGTTTGGTTTTATACTGATACATGGAAGACAATTAAATATTTCCCATTTTAAATGAGCTTTACACAGTTTAATTTGTGACTGCTCTTCACATACTTCGAGATCTTTAGAGAAAGATTGTTAAAGTACTATATGTCTGTGTTATCAGATAACAAAATCTGACAGGAACCATGCAAGGAAATTTCCAGTATGTCTACAACGAAATACCTTGTGTGTCATTGGATTTACACTCTTGTTAAGACTTTCAGATCAGGCCTAGGATTAGCCCCTCAAACACAGGGTGAAATGATATCATATTGAAATCATATTGAAGACTTTTTTTTTTACCTCTTGTTGTTGCAAAACTGATTAAATTTAAAACTTTGGGGTTTTTTTAAATAATCCTTTCTGTGCATTGAGTATCTACTCCCCCTGTACTTGGCATTGGTGAGGCCGCACCTTGAGTACTGTTTTCAGTTTTGGGCCCCTTACTACAAGAAAGACATTGAGGTGCTGGAGCATGTCCAGAGAAGGGCAACGAAGCTGGTGAGGGGCCTGGAGCACAAGTCTTATGAGGAGCAGCTGAGGGAACTGGGGTTGTTTAGCCTGGAGAAGAAGAGGCTAAGGGGACACCTTATCGCTCTCTACAGCTACCTGAAAGGAGGTTGTCGTGAGGTGGGTGCTGGTCTCTTCTATCAAGTAACTAGTGGTAAGGCAAGAGGAAATGGCCTCAAGTTGTGGCAGGGGAGGTTTAGCTTGGATATTAGGAAAAATTTCTTTACTGAAAGGGTTGTCCAGCATTGGAACAGGCTGCCCAGGAAGTGGTGGAGTCATCATCCGTGGAGGTATTCAAAAAGCATGTAGACAAGGCACTTCATGACATGGTTTAGTGGGCATGGTTGATGGTTGGACTCGATGATCTTAAAGGTCTTTTCCAACCTAAATGATTCTATGATTCTATTAGAATAACAAAGTAGAATCACAGAACAATTTTGATCAAAAGGGACCTTCAGAGTTCACCCAGAGCTCACCTGACCCATGCTCAAACCAAGGCTAACTGATGAGCTTTGAGGCTAACTTCGTATAAGGTCAAAAATATCCCAGGTTTAATTGTGTATACTTGGGGTCCTCTTTGATTCAATTTAATATTTACACTTCTAGATTTTTTAAAATTGCTATTTTCATTCCTATACCAAAATCCAAACAAAAAAATGTTACTTGACTCATTTTGTATGATCAACTGAGTATTGTGAGAAGGCAGGCAGGCAGGCAGGCAGGAAGAAAGGAAGGAAGGGTGGGAGGAAGGAAGGAAGGAGAGAAGGAGGAATGGACTTTAGGTACACATATAAGATTTTAAAGGCTCAGGTTTATTGCAATTTCTTAAATTACCATCACGTTTAGGTAAAGATCAGTATAAAAATCAAATATAAAAAACTTTAAATCATCCTAATAAAAGATGGCAGATTATAAATTGATTGTCCCACAAAGTTGTTATAATATTCAATTCTATTTTGATGTGGGGCAAAGGGCCATTGACAAAGGATACTATTCAGCAGTCTTTAGTATTTAAATTCTTGCACTGAAAAGGGTTAATTGCCTATTATATAAAGTTTTTGAGAGAATGCCATTCTTCTGTGTCAAATCCTATTTTCGTTGCACTCAACCTTATTTTAATGACATAGAACTGGACAAATGGGGAAAAACACCCATGGCACAATTTCTGCCGATGAATATTTCAGCAGGTGCCTCTTGGCTAAAAGTCTAGATAAAAGCCTTCCTCCAGGCAAATTAGGAGTGGAAGAAAAGACTTCTAAGTACTGAGAGATTATGAGAAAAGAACAAGCATAGAACCCCAGACATGATCCTTTCAATCAAAAATCTAGAGATCACAGCAAAAGGCAATTACAGTGGCTCCTCCCTTGTGTAGTAGTCTGTGTTTTGCTGCTATGTACAGCAAAAGTTTCCAGCTAGGCGAAGCACTTAGCCTCCTTTTTCATTTTAGTTGTTTAATTGTAGCTGTTAACAACAACATTTCCTCTTTTTTAGAGCAGAAGCAAGTCCCTTACAGGGCTCCCTATAAACGTAGGGTGCAGGCTTGTACTTTTAAACTACTCTGAGTTGGTGTATTCAGGAGACTGTAGAAAGGATTGTGTTGCTGTAACTCATTGACATGATAAAATAAATCCTGATCTGAACTAAAGAGTGGGCTTAAGCCTGAAAATGTATAGCACTGGGTAGCCTTTCTTTGGGCTTTCTTTTGAACTCTGGCTTTGAGGAGTTTCTGAGTGCTGCAGAAAAGCACAAAGGTGGGATCAAAACTGGGGTAGCAAAGGAGAGCTGGCACAGAGAAAGGAGAGCTGAAAGGGGCACAAGTTATATATGAGATAGCAGTGGGGTTCTCAGAAAAAACAAAAGGGAAAGGCACAGAAGAGTGGCAGCACCATAAAAACTGTGGGGCAAAGCATGGTGAAGTTGGGGTAGTTTGGGCATGCAGTTACAACTTTTGAGTAAAACAAAAAAATCCTCAGCTTCAGGATTTCCCCTAGGCCTACAACTGCTCTGTAACTGTCTTCCCGTGCCTTGTCTTGCACTACAGACTAAAACGTTGAAGGCCATCATAAAACCCACATTCCCCAGGAGGGTGGGCGTACACTGCACCCCAACTGTGCCTCAACTCTACTGACAGAACGGCACCTGCTTTCTTCTTGTCATTTTATATGCAGCCATTAACTCTTCCTACTGATTTCAAAGATGGCTCCATTAAGAAAAGCATAAATTGAAGCAAAACAATGAACAGGATTAGCTGAAACTCTGTGAGTTTCTTGGCAGACTTCAAATGTCAAAAGCAAAACTTCTACTATCTTTACCAGGAGGCACAAGAAAGATTACTTTTTGCCCACTTGTTTTTGCACCATCTTTTTTTAATTTATTTGTTTTTCTTGCCTTCTTATTGTTTGTTCACAGTGTGTCTGCCTTTAGCTTTTCTCTTTTCATTGATCACCTTCCTGTCCATGAAAATTCCCCGACATATTCCATCTCACTTCTCTTTTCCACATTTTCCTTTCCAGCTCTGTCCTTTTTGTTCATCTTTTTAGCACCCTTCCCATTTCTGTTTCTATCACAATACTGAAGAAATTATTTTGGAGAGAATAATCTTTTATTCTCATAAAAAAGACGTCTCCAAGAATTACATTATCTCCTTAAAAGTGTCATGCAGGAAAAAAAAAGATTGCTCAAATTTTCAGCTACCAAAATCTCTGTAGTTTGTTTTGTTGAAATATGTCAGCAATCTAAAATGTTCTCCCACATGACAAATCTTCTCATGAAAAAATGTTGTTCTGTCAAAAACACCATTGTCTCAGGAAAAAGAAATTTGAGCGTGACATCTCTGACCAGCTCTACAAAATGCTCTTTCCTCCTCTCCCTACCTCGGGGTTCTTTCCCTTGCTTTAAACCTCTACAATACCCTTGGCATGCTCTGAATTTTGTCACATTCTTCTGCAACTCCGTCATCCCTGCATCCACTACTTTTCTGTGCTGTCTTCTCTCCATTGATCTGCCACTCTGCAGTGGAGTTGGGTAGGACTGGCTGTCTGAAAAAGAGAAGGTTCATACATTCTTGTTTGATGCCAGAGGGTATATACATATTTTCCTCTATACTATATTAACTATGTGTTATCAAATCAAAAGTTGCACACAAACAATGTCCAGTGAAACCTGTCAGCAGTGTTTTGATTCCTAAAGAATAAAGCTGTATTACAGAGGCTGTGTTATGATAGATAGAGTCAACTTTGGAGGAAATTTAATTTTTCTGGGAGCCAATGATGCCAACTTCATTTAGATGAACATTTAACACTGCATAGCTGTAAGAGTCAAAACAGTTCTTAATAATTTACTTTTAACATAAGTCAAAATTATAACAACATTTTCAATGAAACATAACCAGGAGTTAACCCACTGGGAGACAGTAGAGTAGCTGTTCTTAAATTTTTATTTGTTGAAAATGGTATTGTTGCTATTGTTATTATTCCACAAAAGAATCACTGAAGCTTCAACTCATCAAAGTAGGCTAAGGAGTGTCTACTTTGGCTTCCTCAGCAGTGCTCTTCAATTAAGTCTTTATGAAAGTGAATCATAAAGTCTCCAGTAGTATGGAAAACAACTGATGTTTGTATGTCAGTGTTATTAATAGCTTTTGTAAACACTTCCATAGTAAATGGCCCCCAGATATATAGCAAGAGGGAAGTATGGTAAGGAACAAAATAAACATTGCTAAACTTTGACTGATTTGAAGAATACTGATTTTTATAGGTGTTCGTTTTTCAGAATTTCTTTTATTTTTAGTAAGGCTATAAGTACTTAGAGGCTTGACCTTCAGCAGGAGGAGTAGTCTTGTTGACTTGTTAGTACAGCTACTAGCACAAGAATGAAGTTAAACATTTCT
The DNA here is from genome assembly GCA_013401275.1 of Pandion haliaetus. Lineage (NCBI taxonomy): Eukaryota > Metazoa > Chordata > Aves > Accipitriformes > Pandionidae > Pandion > Pandion haliaetus. Next base: position 9,079 of record VYZV01022658.1, read on the forward strand.
GTGTTTGAAAGGTATTATTTGACATCTAGTCATTTCACTTACAAACTACAGACTGTAGTGCTATAATGAAAACTCCAGTTACTCTTCATGACCACTCAGTCTACAGATCCACTCTTATGCCATCAGCAACCAGAGACATCTTTCCATTGACTATTATTATTTAAATGCCCAAATAGAAATACACAAGTTATCACCTGAAAATCAAGCCGTGTGATGTACAGCATGCCCCTTAGAGCAGTTTTGGTGCCATGACCCCAGTCTGGGCATATTCTTTGCCCCAACTGAAAATCACCACCCACTGACTATGAAACACTTCTCTGAGAATCATAGTCTCCACTCAGAGCCCCAAAACCATAATGCATCACTGTATCTCATGACTGCTGCTGATACTTTCTCAATTATTTCTGCCTCAGGTCTACGTCATCGTCACATATTTTATTGTACTATACTGAAGCAAGCCAGAATGGATACATCAAATTAACTGAGAGCTATCAGCACAGAGACAACACAGTGCAAGCTCATGAGGGTAAATCAGTTGTTGACTGCATGGACAACTGCTGCAATCAGAATTAAGAACTTAGTCAGTGACTATGCAAAGCAGAGGCAGCAAATGGTTTGTGATGGAATTGCATGTATGACATATGTCAAGATAGTATATACAGTTTATCTGTACTGCAAATTTAATCACACAGTGCTTTCATTCCAGAACCAGAAAGGGAAGCAGCATAATATATAGGTAATCATCTCTTTCAGCCTTTCATGATTACTGCTTCTGCAGTTTATAATGGAACTCTTTAAAACATAAAATAACAAGCGATGACCTTGGGACAGAAAAAGGACCCCAGATATGGGTATTTTTCTGGGTGCAGTAGAAACTTCTGATGTTACCTGAACTACCTTATATATAATAAAGAAAAACATCTAGGTTTTTAAGAAATAAATGTAACTGGTCTTTCAGGTCCAGCAAATGGACATAGAGAATGAGCGTTAAGTTTCACAGAAAGCATTCCAAAATAAATTTTCCACGTATGTAGGTACCTAAATTTGTAGTTAGATGCCTAAGCTGTTTGGGTATTTAACATCCACTGAATACCATGCAATTTATACACTAAACTTTGAACAGGCGCTTTTGTGACTCCTACAAGGTACTTAGCTGGATCTTTATTGCCTTTAAAAACAGCACCCCCCACCTCCACCAAAAAAAAAAAAAGATTCAAAAATGTTCCTGTTTTAATTACAAATCAAGCTGTTTTACTGTCCAGTGTGCTAAAGTGTGTTGACAGTTCAGGGGTTAAAAGCTCTACCCTTTGCTGCCAGGTGTCCCTGCAGATGCTGTTGGGACTAAACATAGGGAACAGTCACATTATCTTCTGGCTGCCTGGAATAGGGCAGGCAGCCTAATTGGAGAGCAAGCCTTCTGAAAGGAGAGTGTTAACAAGCCTAATTGTCAGCACCAGCCTGATTAACTACAAGGTGAGGTGATATAAACCAGAAGCAGGAGAAAGTGCAAAGGAAGATTTAAATGAGGCTGGTAAGGTTGTTTCTCAATTTTATTTTTTTTTTATTGCTACTATTTCCTCTGTCAGGGCTTCAGGTTGAGAAAAGCATTGTATTCTTGGGGAGTGGAGAGCATTAGCTGAGAAACCAAGCTTTGCCTTAAGACGTTTGACAGTTTGAAGAAAACCTGATCTTTACCTTGTCAGGCAACTGACAAGTACTTGACCTGAAACCCCATTGTCCCACTTGCATTCCTAGTGTGAGTCAGCAACAGAGACTGTAACTGGCGACTAATAATAATGGTATCGGAAAAACCTACTGAGAAGAATTTTCATTAATGGTTTCTCATTATCTCTTCCCCTACCATTCTGATTGCACAAATCAGCCCTTGCTTAGACTGGAGATTGGTGAAATGCATGACATGACTGCTTTCCATCTTACCGCCTCTATCTCAGCTGTAGAAACAGAGCATCAAAGCTCATATAGGTAGAAAATCTTTTCCTTAAAGTTAGATAAAACTTTCTGTATGCTGTTTACTAATAAATGACAAAATGGTTCTGACACTCCAGCATACTTGTTCTGTAGCTAAGCAGTACAGAAGAAATTACACTTATGGGGGTAGAATAAGTTTTTGATATTATCTATCTGATCCATATTAGAAAGTTCCAGCTCCTCCTGTGGTGGAGGAGCCCACAGCAGTGCAGAGTCCATTTCACTACTGTCTGTTCTACACTGTGAGTTAGATGAAGACTCTGAGTTCTTGATGAACCAAAGCTTCTTGTTCTGGCCTGCGTTATGCTAAAAGTAGTTAATAATAGCTATGTTCAGCCACCTTAAGGAAGTAATTTCATTTATTTACCCTGAAAAACAAAGCTACTTGTTTTGCTCATCCTATTTCCTGTATACCTTTAGTTCATACCAGATTGCTCCAGCTCTCACAGATGAGTAAGCTGGATCTCAGAACTGGGGTCTCCCCATTTATAGTGAGCTGATGCAATGGTGGCAGCAGCTTGGGACCACGCAGGGTCAGGTACCTTACCTGCAGGAGGACACCTCCTCAGCCTCTTCATGGGACTGTAATAAGCTGTAATGGCTACTTTTAGGCCAATCATATGAAGCAGGAGGGAAATGGCTGTCCAGGCAGGATTTATGGCTCAAACAGCTGTTCCTTACCTCCTCAGGGGAAAAATCAGGAGGCTGGTTTTGACCCAGAAGTTGCTATTTGAACCTCATTGGCTTAGAGTTTTTCCTCTTTGGTACTAATCCCAGCAACATGTATTTTCAGACAATAAATCTATCTTTCTTGGTCCTTACTTGACTATGATAAACAATTTTTTTTTTTTTTGTTCCCAAAATGCTGTCATGTGGTTAGCTCTTGAATAGCTCTCTTCCACATCTGTTCCAACTAAAACTGAACAAGGATGTTCCAGCATTCTTGGAAAAGGATCATCAGAACTCAACACAGTATGTCAGACTGAGGCTTCTCAAAGGCAAAGAGAGCTCATGAAAAACTTAATATTTTCTTACCTCTACTGGTTATACTTTTCCTCATATATATCAGAACTGTACAAATGGCCTTCTTGAAAAGATTCAAGCTAGCCTGGATCTGTCCACTCTTTCCTGAATCATTGTCAGGGAAGGTAGAGCTGTTTTGGTCAACTGATCAGTGTCTGGTGTGATGAGTGAGGACTGACTGATACATGCAGAATGTAAACTTCTTTTGAATTAGAGCAGTTGGAGACCAAGAAAGCAAGCAAAACAGTTGAAAAATGCCAGTTATTAGAGCTGGACAAATTTCTGCTATTAGATAATGTAATTATTCCCCAAACTATACTTAATTATCAGGTACACAGATAAATCAACATTTTTATTCCTTTTTTAAATATTGAAAATTAATTGAAAAAAGCTTTTTAAGAAAGATAATTAAACAAATATGCTATGAAACAAGGCCATGTGCAATTTCATTTTATGTGTAAATTACATGTAGGCCCAAAGGGGATGCAGTCTTATTATACAGTTTATTCCTCTATTAGCATTTCAATAGAAAGACTTTTCCTCCTAGTTCAGAGGAAAACAAGGAAAGCAAGTGATATATGCTGGAGCTACATACAGATAGGAGGCCTGGAAAAGCTCTATTATTCCTCTTCTCACCCCCAAAAAGGAATGAAAGATGATAGGGTTGTGATCTCTACAGATGAGAGGAGATTGCAGAAGTGTGAAGTGCAACTGATTTCATTCTGTAGTAGACTGGACTGTAACTTGAATCAGGTCCTAAGTCTTGATACTATAATGTTAGTTCCCTGCTGGAATCTGTTCATGGCAGGACCTCAGTACAAAGTACAAAACCCAGCAGAAAGTTATATTCAACCTCTCTGCTTTCCTAGCACCTACCTTTTTCAGACAAATAAATGCAGAAGTCAGAGAACTGTGGCAACTAATCCGAACTGTTTAAACACAATACAGAGCATTTGTATTTATAGAAAATCTGAGAAAATCAGCTTCTGAGGTTTTCAGCTTCAGCTCTTCCCCTCTCACTAGGAAGTTCCTGACATTTCCCCTAGCCAACTGTGGTTTGTTTAGCCACCTAATCATTATCCCCCTTTTTTTTTTGTGTGCATTTGAGCTTCAAATATATAAAGACTGTTGTCTACAGGAACAAGCTATGTTGTGTTCATTTTAAGTTCACACTATCAAAGGGACATACTGTGTGTATATCATCATGGAGACCTTATTTCAGTCCTTGTTGTTTGCATGCTTTCTTAATATTTGAATAAGTAAACCCAAAGGAATGTGTCTACAAATCTTGCCCAACATGACTTGGGTATTGTCTTTGTGAAATTAAAGATTGGACTGACAAACATAATAATGTGATTTCCATAGCACATTTGGACACCCGATAAACACCATAGTACCACAGGACACTCTTTAAAATTTAGCACAATACAGTGCAAATTGAGTATATATTGAACGTACGAAGAACAGCATATTGACAGATCTGACAGGGTATGTGCTAATGTGAAACATCAAATGATTCCTAACATGAATTCAATGTGTTGTCCATAGGCCTAAAGCTATTAATACTTTTTTATCAATTACCTGGAAATAAAGAAAAATAATTACTGCTGAGAAAAGTGGCAGTTTCCCATAATGATCAGGAGAGGACAAAGCAGGTGGGTTCATTCAAGCCATGTGTATTTTAACATAGCAAAGTGTGCTATAGTCTAGAACAAGGAACATCACACTGAGAAATGGACAGTGTATACTTAGTCTAGTTTCTCAGGAAGAGATTTAAGAGTCAGAGTGGGGAAGCAGGTTAATTTGCATATATGATGCCATAGCAAAAAGGACTAAGGCACTCCTTGGTATATAAGCAGCAAGCTAGGGACAGAGCATGGCATGGGGAAGTGGTTATGTGTCTGTGTAACACATTGGTGGAAAGGATGCAAGAGTATTGCATCAGGTTCTTGTGTTTCTGTCAGGGGGAAAAGATGTCCAAAAGCTGAGGAGATACAAAAAAGACAGAAAATTTATTCTGAAGCTGGGAAAAGTGTTTTGAACTGAGAGAACTGATTTATCCAAAAGCTGATTGAGAACTGCCCTGAATTACCTTCCTGGAAGATGATTCCAGCTGCCAACGAACATTATAATCTAACAGAGTAGGTCATAACAGCAACTAATGACTGGCAAGTGAAGCCAGGTAAACTTAAACTAGGAACATGGCAAAATATTTAGCAGTCAGGGTAGTTAACCAGGACAACAAACTAGCAAAGGAAAATTAAGGATACTTCACGTACCACCTTTTCTACATCAAGGTAGGATGACTTTCTGCATTAATTAAAATAGGTTATTTGGATTAATACAAATATAATTAGAAGAAAATAAATTACCTGAGATGTATGGGAGGTCAGGCTAGATGATCCACTTGGCCCTTTCAGGCCCTAATATGTCGAAATACATAAATTATTTTTATATTTTTTCATACAGACAAAATATGAAGTTTTCTATGTTTCTCCACTGGGGAAAAACATTTTCCAAGTAGCTGTAAAGGACACTGCTAATTTAGAGAAACAAAAGACAGATCTAACGATAACAATTACCAGCCTTCCAGATGTACTCTATTTTACAAAGAAGGTTAAACAATGACTAGGTAATTGATGACTGCTGTTTACTGCAATAATCAGCACTTCACCATCCTTCTCCTCCTCTCACATTGTATCTACCTGTTGTCTTTCACCTTATATTTGGATTACATGAGACAGGAATCTTTTTTTGTTACCGAAATGCAGGCTTGGTCGCTGCCTGGAACCTCTAGCTATTACTAAGGTATAAATAAACAAGTACATAATAATAGAGGAGAAAATTAGGTGTGAGGTCTCTTTTATACATTGCCTTAGATGTTACTTCCTTTCCGATGCTTGATACTGCAGACAGCAAGTGAATGATCTGAAGGTACCATTATATGTTTGAGCCACACAAAGCTGTTCAACTCACAATTCTTTTCAAGTCCCCAGATTATCATAATATGATTTACGGTTTGCTTGGCACTTTCTAGGAATACCTGTGCTCTCCAAACTTTGTCATTTGTAGCATTTATGTAATAACATAAACTGCGATAAAGTGAGGTAATATATCATAATGTCCTGTCACAAAGAAAAAGTGCAAGTAATGATGCTTATAATAACAATAATGATGCCAAAAGTTTTCCCTTTCCCAAAGCATAAAACAAAGATTGTATGAGAAAGCAGAGCTTCTGTGACATCTTCCAGCTTTACAAGCCACTGCAATTCAGTGATATTTTTCAGTATAAAAATGCAGCATATTTTTCAATTGTTGAAGTAGACTTTCCCCTAGTCCTCTGCAACTAATACTTGTGTATAAAGGTGGTTTAACTTGGTGTATATCAGCTTGCATATGTTTCCCTATCTCACTTTCCATTCTCCAGGAACTGAATATAACCCATTATTTCAAAGGCTTTGTGATTTCAAAAGTATGGAATAAAGTCCCAGTGTTTTTATCTATGAACTGACAGTTTGTTATCAACATTCCCTCTCACCAACTAGTGCAATTTAAAGATCTAATGAATGACTAAATGAAGTCACATACCTTCTTTAACTGAATGGTCAAGCAGCCTGCAACTCCACTAGCTGTGTGGGTGTTTTCTTCATGAAACATTTAATTGATCCAGACTCCTTTTTTTGTCACCTCTTTGGAGAAGAGTCGGCTGTTACAGATCTCAGATCTCCTGTTCTCCCACAGATGCCTTTCTGTGGGCTTCTGAAAGAAGGCAATGATAGTAGACATGGTCCTTTGTCTGCCTCACTGAAAGGTCCAAAGTTATGTCCTCCATTCTTTCTCTTTTAATGGAGTCTCAGAGATGCTTAGAGTTTGAGTCAGAAGCTATAGGTGTGATTTCTGACTCTTTCTACTTAGACCTCAGAATCTGTTCTGTAGATTCCCTGTCTCCTGCACATTCCAAAAACATTTTCTCTAACTACTGTTAACATTATCTTTTTCATTTCTTTAAATAATCACTGTATATTGAAAACATACACAGTCAGGAATTGGTATTAAAAATATCATTCTGAATACACAATCAATTAGTTTATTAATGAAAGACAAAGACAGCACTTGCACAAAAAGGCATGGGGTTATTTTTCTTTTTTGAAGAGTAGAGCTATACGGCTATCTCACAAATGAGACTCTTCCTGAAATGTGTACTCAAACATTTATATCCCAACTGATTAAAAGAAAAGGTCTAGTGGAGTGTCAACACCTTTTCTATTCAGATTTTAACTAATCCTCTTACTTTTGCTTTGAGTGGGTTCCCAACAGCTTGCTCCAGTAACTCTTGCCTCATACAGTGGGTCTAGTATTTGTACTTTCTCAAAATCACATTAAAGGCTGTGGTAGGGGAAAAATAGCTAGTCTAGTTTAATGTAGCTTAAAGGCATTTACAGATATCAAATAGTTAAGAAAACAGCAAGCCTTCATGCTTAAACTTACACACAGCACACAACATGGCTTAGTATTTATGGTATACCATATCTCCACTTTTTTCTTTCTGTATACTAGACCATGAGCCTCATGATTTTGTCCAGTTTTGTTCATTGTTCATAATTACTCAAGGTAGATATGAATACCCTGCCAACCTTATTAACCAGACTATTACATTCCGGGTATCCTAGGTTGTGTCTTGATGGACCATCTGATGTAAGGCAAAGCACAGTCCCACTATCTAGGCTCCCCACCATCTAGAGTAGCACCTCTGCAGACAATGTTGTGGTTCCCATGTGGGCTACACCCATATGTTTCCTTTGCAGGGAGGATGAGGAAGGAGGTTGGTCCTTCTGAGCATTGCCCAGTTATGGACCCCCAGTGCACACCCCAGAAGAGGGAACTGGGCATCATGCCCAGACACAGTAGTATTGACAGAGCCTTTCATGTCATATAGTTGTACATCAATGGGCAAGAATATAGTGGATCATTGACTACAGCATTTTCTCTCAGGCCTGGAGCTTAGGTCTTCCCAATATTTCTCATTTAAGTTTAATGTCTAGTATATATAAAGCACTGTATTGCAACAACATTGTACTCTTAAAAGAAGGACAATTTTTGAGTAGTCAACAGATTATTTAATTTGAGTCATTTTCAACATTTTGGGTAACATGCAACAAAACCAGTGACAGGGTAGTGAAAGCTACAGGGCTGTCTTCGTGATCAGGCTGTCAAAGAGTGAGAATGTGACTTTGAGGCCAGTTCTTGTCAACATGCAAAATTAATCTTTTTATTATAAAATAAAAATTCAAAGCAAAGCATAATTTAAAAACAAATATGATATATGATGGTATTAAAACTGAAAAGAGGAATAGAGCACATCTCCAGATATATATGTATACATATATACATATAGAGAGAGTTTATGTCTATGGTCTTTTCAGTGAAGAATCTGCCCCTCCATGCCACGTTATTAATTATAAATAGATCTTAACCAAAGGATGTATGTTGTGTCTAGTTTTAAAAGCATATGAGGTTCAGATATTTACGGGCAGAAGTTTCCACAGTCTGCATAAGCAAGACAAAGCACTTTCAAACTGGGACTTGACACTTGTGATATGCATGTATGTCTCAGTTACACAGTAGTCAGAGGGGGTAGGCATGCAGAGAGAGAATATTTTATAAGTCGATATCAGTAAACTTCAAAAGCAGGCCCAATGATGGAAGGGAAAGCTGTTCATAAGGTACAGTGAGCAAGAGCACACCTTTAAAAGCTTGGCAAGCAAAAGCCAGAATGTGATAGATGCTGTAATTCAGAACCAGAGGCCAATGCAGCAGAGATAGAGCTGGAGTGATGTACTGCCTGTTTGTGCTGCCAAGGTCTCTGTGAATAAGATGAAGTTTGAAGATCACGTTTCTAGGAGATAGTTCAGCAATCAGTTCTGGATCCTAGGCCAGATTGAACTGCCAAATAAGTAAGTGATATCTAGGACTATTTTAATTTGAGTTTATTCTGTGCAGGACCTTAATGCAATTCAATTTATATTTTTATTTTATGTTTTTACAGGATACACAAGCTCTCTTTTGACCCTTGAAACACTCACTGTTAAAGATTGTTTTTCTGAATGTCCCCCAGGGCAAGTTACAGGCTGATTTAAAGGCATATGATTAAGAAGAACACAGTCCAGAAGAAAGGCTAGTTATGTGCAGCATGGGGAGTCAATCAGGTAAATGTCCCATTATGTGACATTACCAATAGCAGAAAGTCACTGAAGAGCAAGGTTTCCTAAAGTTTCTAAATAAAATGAGTGTGCTCCAGTTGGAAATTTACCTACAAATGTTAGAGGAAGTGACAAAATATGTCAGACATTTTCAGAGGTGTAGTCACTGCAGTCCAATAGGAATCTTGGTATCCATCATCCCCAAGAGAATGGATTCAAATCATTCTTGTGCAGGGAGATTTAGGTTCTTTGCCTGCTAAAAGTTGCTTAGTGCAGTAGCTTCACTTTTACTTCAGGTCTGGGGCATTCTGTATACCACTGAGTATAAGCAGAGGGTCATCACCTTTAAGGATAATATCCTTGTTATTTGGAGAAACACAGATGGATGAATAACATTACATTAATTTTCATAAAAACACTTCATATGGCATTACTTGAATTATTTTGTTCATTCATTTGGTAGGTTTTTTGTGGTTTCATTTTGGGGCTTTTTTGCTTCATCCAGCTTCTCATTTGTACTCAGGGCAGAAGTCATTTCAGCTAACTGTGTTTGATGACATCGTGATATAAGTGGAACAAATCAACAAGAGATTCATCCCCTTCTAAGACTGGTGGGATGAGTCATGCTCTGGAGGTGGCTGTCTCTCTTCACTGAATACAGAGGCAGCTGAGATAATTGGCTTAGACTAGATGCCTAATTTTTAAATGATTAATGTTAGACGAGGTGAATCTTACCTTAAGAGGGTGTTTTTAAGGGCAGTCAGTGTGTATACAAATGTAATTAGTAATGCCATTATGAAGTCCTCCATTTAATCAGAGAGATTCAAATGTGATGCTTTTCAATGATAATCAGCATTCAAAATCAGATACCTTTTTAGTATGCCAAATACTCATTGCAGGGAAGTATGGACTGGGACCCAGTGGTTTTTCTTTCAACATCTTATTTACAGATGAAAAGATTCTTGTGTTCTGCTGTTTGACTCCATCCTGCCATGCTTTAACTGTAGCCATCCCATGCTGCAGTGTGATATCCAGGACTATTTTACAGTTCCAAAACCACAACTTTAAGGAAAGTAAATTACTATATTCTGCAGTTGTGTTAGAAACGGCGCTACAGCATTATGAGTGAAATTGCTCATTCATCCTCTGTTCAAGTTAACATGCTGAAGTTGTTGCTGTAAGAAAGGTGTAGTCCAAGGGCATTTTGAGGAAAATAGGTAACTCAGTAACTTTCACTGAAAACAACCTAAAATTCACAACAGTGACAAACACTTACAAGCATTAGGCTAGGACCCAAGAGGATTCCAGTTTGCCCATATTCCATGATGTAAACTGTGTATCAGCTGATCAGAATACCTTTACCAAGCTTTCCATCCGTTTATTTTACCAAGGGCAAATCAAGTACCACATACTTAAGAACTAAGAAGGCATTCATTTTTCTTTTGATTCAGTTTATTCAATTTATTCTATTACTGAATAGTGCCAAAGGTGATTTTGAAGCGATCAGGTTAAAATTTATGTGAGCTAAAACAAAGAGGTGGCTTAATTGAATAAGCACACTTAACTCGTTAACCCTGTGCCACTGGGACTAATCAGTATGAACCCAGGGCTGCTAATAATCACAAAGGTAGCAAAGTTCTGCTTCTCACTCTTGCACAGAAAGGAAGAGGGGTAGAAACAAGCAAAGGGAAAACAGGTAGGTATTCCTGGAGTAAGAGGGGAGAAAAGTGCACAACATTAAGTTATTAGTGCCTGGTTTTCCAAAAGAAAATCCTGCATTATTATAAAGCTGTTTTTCCCTCCCACACTGAACAGAAGTTATTAGTTAGGAATTGGAGCAGACAGCTGCTGCTTTCATCGTCATGAGTTATGGGAATGTGAGAAAGGTTGGGTAGTTTCAAACAAGAATGAAGAAATACAGTAGATCAAAGACCAGTGACCCCATCTGACCTGGCTTAATATAAAGAGGCATTGGAAAAAGCTGGGGTGACAGGAGTCTCCATTTCCACCATTGCTGAGGTGGGGGCTGAGGGGAGAAGTGGGTCATCTGTAAATATTTGGAATTCTCAAGGGGGTGTTTAGAGAGCTGGGAATAGGTCATATCTGCTCCTTTAAGTGCCAGTGGGACAAAATCAGTTCTTAATCCTCTCAACGCAGAGAATACCTTACAATGATTATCTCCTCTGTTAAAGATGGAGACAACATTTCATGAAACGTGTCGTAAGCTCTCCAAAGCTGAAAAAGGGGCTTCATCTCAGTGGCATGATATCCATAGTTTGTGAAATGGTTTGGGAGCACTGTGAGGAAAGGTATTATTTAAAGGATACAACTTCTACAGTCAGAGTAGTATTTGGTGAATGTAAGGATGCTTAATATTTATGATAACATCATTATCTTCTTGCTGTCGCAGGGCCTAAATGAGACCAGTGCTCACATGAACAGTCTCTGGCTCAAGGTAAATCTATGTAAGATGTTAGCAATGCTACTGGAAAAAAAGAGCTACTTGCCAAAACCACATCACTCTAGTCAGATTAAAGATTCTACTTCAAGCTCTCAGAGGCCTCAGTAACCCCTGAGGTCATGACATGCATGTGTGTGCTGTACATAGGCATAGGCCGTATGAATCTTAGGTAATAAAACCCTACTGCCTCGTCACTGAATCAAGTGAAATTCTATATTCTGCAATGATTAGTACTGATTGTTACTAATTACACACTTTAGCCCATAACATTTGATTGAATCAAATGTTCGTGGGAATTAAGCAGTTTTGAGAAACAATTTGACCTGAAAATATTTTGAGACAAGATTTTGAAGTTGACCACATTCCATATTTTCTAAGAGAGAAATTGTAGGTTCCCTAAATGTGGGCTTAGAAATATAGTAAGAATTATAGAATTATTTTACATCAAGATTAATTGAACATTTTAGATCTTGAAAACAAAGCATTTTGTCTGAATGAATTCATTTTTCTAGATTTTTTTTTTAACAAAAATCATTGTGATTTCCAGCTTTCATCTCGAGTTATGATTGCAAAGTCACCACTGAAATCCAGGGTCGCAACGCTAGTGAGCCACAAGAGATTGCCCTGTCCAAGATCATAGTTGATCTGAAAGACTCCCAGTAAGGAAGTTTGTAAACCATGTGTATGTGACCTGTTATGGCATACCACCACACTGAAGTTTGTTGGGTTTGAGGGTTATCTCCTAACGTTCAAGCCCCATCTCCACTGTTGCAAAAAGAGCTGCTTGCTTCTTTCCCATGACTAGTTCTGGAGCTACAGCTGATGTAGGTTGAGAGAAGGTCAAATTAGCACAACGATGCTGCCGCCATTGCTGTTGCTGAAGCCAAGGAAAAGGACAGTCTGGCAGCTGGCATTTCCAGATGCTGGGGTGGGGGGTTTGCCTTGCATGGGATATGCCCTATAAATCACAATGCCTTGTGATTTCTTTAAACTAGGAATTAAAGGTAAACTGAATTAAGGAATAGAAAAAAGGTATTATGTTCCCCCTCTGCCCTCTCTTACCTAAACAAACTTGTTTCCTTCAAACTTTATTCATGGGTAAAAAATCTCTTCAGTCTGCCTATGTACTCCTGAGGTCTACACACTTTGGTGTACTCCCAAAGCTTGAGAAGCACCACCAATACCAAGTATAGTCAAATAATTACCTTCTGTGCCATACACAGGGTAGATACTAGTGCTGGTTTTGATTGGGATAGAGTTAATTTTCTTTATAGTAGCTAGTATGGGGCTATGGTTTTGATTTGTGCTGAAAACAGTGTTGATAATACAGAGACATTTTCGTTATTGCTGAGCAGTGCTTACACAGAGTTAAGGCCTTTTCTGCTTCTCTCGCCACCCTGCCAGTCAGTAGGCTGGGGGTGCACAAGAAGGAAGGGGAGAATGTTTGGAGTGATGGTGTTTGTCTTCCCAAGTAACTGTTATGTGTGATGGAGCCCTGCTTTCCTGGAGACGGCTGAGCACCTGCCTGCAAAGGGAAGTGGTGAATGAATTCCTTGTTTTGTTTGCCTTGCATGCATGTCTTTTGCTTTCCCTATTAAACTGTCTTTATCTCAACCCACGAGTTTTCTCACTTATACTCTTCCAGTTCTCTCCCCCATCCCACTGGGTGGGGAATGAGTGAGCAGCTGTGTGGTGCTTAGCTGTCGGCTGGGGTTAAATCATGACAACAACCCATAAAACAGTCTCTTTGCAGTGGCATCACATTATTCATTTTTTTGTTTAGATAACAATTCTTCATACCATAAGAATATACAGGAATGAAAAATAATTTCCTACCTAACTTCAGTCTGATTATTCAAAGCTTTCTGCTGGCAGAGCACAAGCTTGCTAAAATACAGCTTTTTCCTGCATTGAGCGTGACCTTCCATGACAGAATTGCACCTTTGGCCTAATGGACAAGGAATAGCGAGGGTAAGACTGATGAGTTCAGGAAATGGACATCACTTGATGGGTGGCCTATGAGTTCCCATCCTCTCTTCTAAGGCTGGTCACAAATTGCATTGTCTTCAAAATGGAAGTCTGTTTTGTTCCCAGTGACTTATTAATAAAGACAGTTAAATGATATTGTTTTTAGATAATACCTGAGATAACACAGCACTAAGAAAGGGACATAGATTACAGTAGGGAACCACAATAATTTCAAAGGTTCCTCAGGAAGCTGCATTCTTTAAAGTGGTTAAGTTTATATATGTTTAGTCTGATTAGAAGCAGAACAGTGTGTCTTGGACACTGCAGTACTCCATATTCTGAAGAATGACTGACATGGTAGAAATCAGCCCAAATTTAGGGAAAAAAAAAACCCACCTGATTTAAAATTTTATATGGAATATGTATGTATAGTGCCTTTAATGGTCATTAGCAACTGAAAATATGGAATGTGATAATTCCCTATTCACTAGGAGATGCACATTACTGACAAGTTGAGAGCCAGATTTTCAGATGCTGTATCTAAATGAATTAATGCATGTCTGCAAAGTGAGTCTAGATAGATACAGCTGCATTTTAAAATTTTAAAGGAAAACATGCCATTATTTATTTATTATTTTAATATTGAAAAATGCCAAGTACATCCTTCAATAAAACTATTTTTTACTTTAAGACTGGTGTGTTTAAAGAGACTCAGCTGTGGCCAGTGTCAGTAAGTGTGCTAATAGGATGGCTGACAGCTCCTGTGGAACATTTTCAGGGCAGCTGCATTATTGGTTCATGAAGCATTCCCTCAAATATTATGAGTGACAACAAACCTGGAAATGGTGCAAGAAAGGTGCTTCCAATCTATGGAGACAGCTCACGTTTGAATTCTTCAACACCAGACCATTATGCAATCAACCAGCACTCCATCTGTACTGTAACCGCATGTCACAGAACTGCATTGTCTTCCTGAGAAGTGAGATACACCGCTTCTTAGGAGCAAAATAAACTGTCTTGAAACTGTAGGATGTTTGTTTTGTAGCTGGCATATGTTAAGCCAGCACCTAGTGGGTTAATAAGTTTCCTTAGTTTATGTGCCTTTGGGCTAAACTGGACTTATTGAGCAGAATACCCAGAGGTCAAATCTGAGTTAGTTTCTCAATTTTCTTCAATTAATTCTAATATTAAAGTGGTAACAGACTGTACTGAGCTTTCAAGGGAACTGCAGGCATACTGCTCCGTGGTTGTTCTTAGAGTTGGCTGAATCTCTGGCATTTAATCTTTGATAAGGAAACCCAGGTGGGTGCTTTACACTTCTTCAGTACTTATTTTGCATCTCCCACCCTTCTGCTTTCCTTGCAGAAAAACTATTTAATGCTATATAACCCACCTGGTTTGTGAGTCTGTGATGGGAATATTGTTTTCCTCAAATGGGATGCCAGAATTGCAGCATTAAAGTGAGCCCTGAATTGGTGTGGTGTGGCAGTTTAGCACCCTAAGGCAGATTTAGGAGGATTTGTGCCACGTATCAGTCCACATTACATAAATGCCTTTAGGCACTTCAGTAAGGCAACTGTTTTAGGGATTGAATCCATTTACTTTAGATTCCCTTTGGAGTTGGTGACAGAGCAAGGCATCTTAGGAGGTGGTCAGGCCTTGGGATGTAGTTACCCTGCTCAGTGTGCTGCAGTGCCTCAGTGCTTCAGCTGTGCACCAAACAGGGGGAATCACAGCTTACTTCCAGGGTGTGCTGTAGTGTAGATCTCAAAACTGGACATGAGCTGGTCAGCCTCAGGAACCAACAGTACTCTTGCAGCTCTGCAGTTCATGTGCACATTTACATTTTCATGCCTCCTTCAACCTCCATCTGCCCTTTCAGCATTCAACATGAAGGGTCTTTGCACAAAAACTCTGCTGTCTTTGTCTTAGACCGGTCACTTTTGACCACCACAGTAACAGTGGGAGAGACAGAGACTATACATAGTGCTATGGTCTGTCTTCATGGCAGATATATTTGCCCTTGAGAAAGTACTAAAGCACAAAGGTCACCTACAGAATCAAAAATAACAAAGTGGTTGAGGTTGGCAAGAACCTCTGGAGACCCGCTGGTCCAAATCCCATCTCAGAGCAGGGTCAGCTAAAACAGCTTGCGTAGGACTGTGTCCATTTGGGGTTTGAATATCTCCAAGGGTGGAGACTGCACCACCCCTCTGCGTAACTTGTTCCAGTGTTTGACCACCCTCAGGGTAGAAAAGCTGCTTCTTATGTTTAAATATAATTTCCTGTATTGTAATTTGTGCCTAGGATTTTCACCATATTACCCCAACTCAGTTTCTCAGAAGATGTTTCTACAGGCAATAACGCACACAAAGAATGAATTTAGCCCCAGGTTTGTCCATTAGCCCATTTCCATACAGCTTTATAAACACAATTCTTTGGACTTGGTGTCCTGGTTTCAGCTGGGATAAAGGTAATTTTCTTCCTAGTATCTGGTATAATGTTTTGGTTTAGATTTAGTATGAGAATAAAGTTGGTAACACACTGATGTTTTTAGTTGTTGCTAAGTAGTGTTTATACTAAGTTAAGGATTTTTCAGCTTCTCATGCCCAGCTAGCAAGAAGGCTGAAGGGGCACAAGAAGTTGGGAGGGGACACAGCCAGGGCAGGTGACCCAAACTGGCCAAAGGAATACTCCATACCATACGATGTCATGGTTAGTTGTTCTGGGTCCTGCTGGTTGGTGGCTCACTATCCCATTTAAGCTACTGATGGGGACAGACAGAGTATGTGTATTGTGTGCAGAGTAAAAGAGGGGCAGCTGATTACTGTGGATTTAGTAAACTAAGCCACAGCTAATACCTTGCTAGTGTATTTTTGGAGGTAGTACCATGGGCAGATAATGTCAGGTCTGGAG
The DNA here is from genome assembly GCA_013401275.1 of Pandion haliaetus. Taxonomy (NCBI): domain Eukaryota; kingdom Metazoa; phylum Chordata; class Aves; order Accipitriformes; family Pandionidae; genus Pandion; species Pandion haliaetus. Next base: position 25,636 of record VYZV01022658.1, read on the forward strand.
CTGATTCAACCCTTGAAGGATGTGATCTTCTGGCAAGAAAATCCCTTACCTTATAATACAAACATAAGATGGAGGAGAGACAAGCTTTGGTAGGGTAGTTTTCTTTCCTCCCTACAGAAACAAAGGTTAAGATCCTCAGTTCTTTCTTCCTATTCTATGTGCTCCTGATTTTTCAATGCCAACAACAAACAAGATTGTTACAGGCTGACAGCGTATAAATTCTAAATTCAGTGGGGGCTGTCTCCTAAAAGGAAAAAAAAAAACAACTGAGCCCAAGAGTTGGTTATTTGTGTTAGAGGACAGTACGCCCGTGTGCTTTTGTGTTGGAGGCTGAGAAGGTGGTTACGGTGCGGGATCAGAGCCAAGGGTGTGGTGCTGAGCTCTGGCAAGGTTAAATAAGGAGAGAAATGGTTCTCAGCCTAGAGGATAGGTGTGTGCCGAAGGTTTCTGAGAAGCTGTTTGGCATAACTTGGAGGGAGATTTTGAACCATTTCAGGTTGGCAGAGTTTTAATTCAGGAAAGGAATGGAGACAACTGGTAAATGAGTTTGTGGGCGAATAGATGATATACTGGTGGTAAAAGGGCAATGGCAGACAGATTGGAAGGAGAATGATTGACTAGGACCTCTTAGAAAAAATGGTAAGAGCCATGGCAGATTAATTATTGTTTTCTCATACCCTTTTTCATTCTCAAGCAAGCATATTTTTCCCCTGCCATTTTCAAATCCATTTTGTACCTTTTTTTGGGAAAAGGAAAGAAAGAAAAAAAAGTAAAGGCAGGAACTTATAAGGTCTGTTCAAAAAATAAGCACGTGTATGATTTACTAACCTACTTTAATGTCATATATGTTCCATAGACAGGGAAAAACAGCACAGTCCATGGAATCACATGTGATTTACAGCCAACTTTGGGTCACATCTCCTGAGGGTTCTATTACACTCAGAGAACAATTAAGATGCTTTAAAGATTGCCTGGCTCTTTATTCTTCCAGTAAATTGCTGAAAGGTTCATATAAGGCTGAAGGTGGTTAAATAGGCATTTTCAGCTTTCTAAGTTTTTTTTTTTTATTTTCCCTTGCTGGAGGACTGAAGACTGGGAAAAGCCATGGGTCCAAAATAAAATGACAGAAGAAAAGGGAAGAAAGGGTTTATAAATACCATCAGAGTGGTGGATAACATCAGTGTATTTTAAATACATAATGTATAGTCTGAGAGGTGGCCTTTACAACTTCAAGGCAAGTTATATCTCTGAACTTGGCTCCTTACATATTTTCCTTTGGATTATTTGTATTGAAAAGTATGTGGATAATGTTTTACAGCAAATATCCAGCTTTTCCTTCACTTCCTTCTCTTTTTTGTACCCAGAAACTCATTTACTATATTATTAAAAAAAACCTTTAACTTATTGTTTTCCTTTTAAAGACTTATTCAAGAAAGCTTAAACCACATAGACACCTGGATGTGTCTATACTGTTATTTACTACAACTTTTTACCATTTGGCAGCTTGCATTCTTGTCCCTTATTTCTCATCTACGGTTTGAGTTTGAGGAGTTGAAGAACAAGATGAAAGAACAACATGAAATTATTATCAAACAATTTGCCATTGACTTTACACGAGCTGAACCTTGGCTGAGTTTTCTTCTGTGATTTTTCTACTTGAGAAATGTTCAGGGTTTTATGTCAGATATTGTGTATGTCTTCTGTTTTATGCCAATGCTTCCCCAAATTTTAAATATTACTGTAAAAATACACTACATACATGTGTACATATTTTCCTTATTAAAAGCAGAAGTATTTTTTAGATAATTCTTCTTGTGATTGTACAGGACCTGGAACATGATTTTGTTTAGTCCTTTTTTTCTGTGGTCTACTGTCCAAAGCTTGATCCAAATGAACTTTTAGACACTCAGGTTAATTTTAAATGTATCATACTGCTATAACAGATCCAAAGATGCTGGTGGAGAACTGCCCTTCTGTAGAAAAGACCTCAAATACCCTAGAACCCACATAGTCATCTTTATGGTGGCCTTTTGCACTATCTCACAGAGATGTAGGTATGAACAGTCTGGAGCCAAGTAGGATGAGAAATAATTTTCCTAACATATGAAAACTTTTGAGATCAAAATAAAATTAAATAAGGAAGAAGAACAGAAATATAAAAGTATTCTCAAATAATGTAAATTAAAAAAAGTGTGGATGTGTCAATCAAAACTTTTCCATCAAAAATTCCAGAATAATTTTGGTTTGATTTTATCTTTTAAATTCTTTATTCTTCTAGTATTAAAATTATTAAGATCCCAAACCAGAAAATTATCAATAAATAGCCCACTTAAGTTTTCATTTAGAAAATATAGAAATTGAATATTTTGACAATAATTTTACTTTTTTCAAACTCTGAGGTTGAAATAATTCAAGAATAATTCCTCACAAATCCCTTCATTTTCCACAAATTTTCTGCAGAAGCCACATAGAAGGCTCCTCTGAGATACTCTTAGACTAGCATGCAGGTAAAAATTATGATGCTGAAAAGATGGCATAAAGCTTTTCTGGGCCATCTTCTGAAAATCTGGACCATGACCTTCAAGTTTTCACCATTTTACCACTGTGCTATTCAACCCCAAACAGGTTCTTATGTTGTCCACATCACTACAGTACCTGAAAGTCCCAGAGCAATGCATTAAGCAACATGACTGACATTGTCACATGTGGTTTGTTCTTCCATTCTCTCCCCTGGGGGAGAAATGGGGTGTGCTGTTTTGTTTTGGTGTGTCATTTTCACACATCCATCATCATGTAATACTCCTCCTTCTATTAGCTAACACAGCAATAGCTTTTGTCCTGGGAGAAACAAACTTCCCATGAAACTGGTACAGCTCCTGAAAGGATCCCTTAAAACAGGTCACCTTCATTATCCTTCACTTCCCAGTCACACTTGTCTCAGCAGCACTCCTCTGTCAGCAGGCAGTAATACTGAAGTCATGCCAGAAGCTAGCACTTTCAGGTGGTATGGCTTTGCAGTGCTGAAAGCCACCAGGCTGATCTAATATATGCTTACGACAATTCAGCATGGAAGTGACCATACAAGATGTTCACTAGTGGCTCTGCACCTTGATTGCTAATGAGTTGGCTAAACAACAAAAAGAGCAGCCCTTCTACCCCCACGGCTGCAGTCGTGGCATCAGCATTCAGATGCATCAGGCAAACATGGAGTGAAAGATATGGTTTTATCTGTGTTTGCAAGTAAGGAGTAAGACTGGAAGCAGAGAGGCAGAGAAATTATTTCCTAAGGACACCAAGAAGATCAATGGAAAGTTGGGACTAGAGTCCAGGTCTCTTGGCCAGGTTACTGCCCTGTGTAAATAGAGAAAAACAAAGGGGTCAGACGTGGACCTCAGAGAGATGCAGGCAATGAGTATGGAACAGTGAGAAATAAAACATGGTGCATGGTATTTTCAAATTCAAATAAGAGTATGTAACTGTGCGTGTGGTTACTTAAGAAGGTGACACAAGTAAATAGGACAGTTCTGAGTTAGGTAAAATGCCCATGCTGAAACTCTCAAACTGCACAAACTTGGTCTCACCTCAGGTTTTGTTATCATCTCAGAATCAGCTTGGTTTACTGGACAGTTCTTAATGTTTCTTGCCTTAGATGTAGTCAGGGCGCAATTTCTAAGAAACCTGCACACAGCATGATTAATTTTAGTAGACAAATTATGTTAACTTTGTTCTGAGAAAGTGCCTGTAAACAACAAATTATCTGTATTTAGAGATGACAATGTTGAGTAGAGATGAAGCAAAAAAAAGAGGTGATTAATACAGTAAATGTCTAGAGGCTATTCAGGACAAATAGATGAGGCAGTAACAAATAGCTTGAGCTCTTCCCTACAAAAATAGGCTACCTTGATACTGGAGGGACTGCAACGTTGTCGAAGATGTTTTGACCAATTATCTGATCTGTCATGTGAGGAGTGAAGAATGCTGGAGTCAGGCTCGGCAGATTATGCATCAGCCTTCCTGTGCTTGTTGCTGCTTGCATCTGGGCCTTTGCCAGGGAAGGAAGGAATGAAAACATCTTCCCTTGTTAAGTTATGGGCATTTCATAAATGAGGGAACCTTGCTCTGGGTGTGGTTGGGAGAATACTTGCAGTTGCCCTTTGTGAAACAGCGTTTGGCGCAGGAAAGGTTCCTATTGGTTTCAGCATGCTGTGGTTCCTGGCTGAAGGGAAATCTTAGGAAGTTTAGCTGGCAGAATTAGTACCTCCAGGATGGAAGTGGGTTGGGATGTTATTTCTGCTTGTTAGTGGAAAACAGGCTAAATCTGAAATGCATAGTTATTGCAATGATTAGTTTGCACGCTTCTGTTCCTACGTTTTGTCAATGAGTTACACGCTTCAGTCAGTTGTGTCTGTATGGTAGCATTGGTGTGTGCTCAGCACCTATTCAGTTTTATAGGATATCTGGAACTGGCATCCTTGGTATCCGTAAGAAACTTTTCTAGTGGTGAAATGGGTGAGGCAGGCTGAACTAAGCTCGTCCTGCCAGACTTTCTTTGAAGCCTGCTAGATTTCATCCACAGATGTACTTGTGGTAAAGGGCAGTGCTCCAATCTCTGAACCCCCAGTCCCTCTCCTTGGTGACTGACTCCTCTCTTACACTCTTCTAAACTCAGATTAAAAGAATGGCGTGAAGTGGGGTAAGGGGAGAAGAGAGGGAAGAAACGTAGATAAAAGTTTCCAGTGCAATGTTGTGGCCAAAATGTCTAAGGTGATACTGTGATTTATAAACAAGAGACTATGAGAGAGAAACCTTGGCCTCTCTAAAGTCAGAGACAAAATTCGCAATGACTGCAACGGGATTTGGGATTTTTCCCTCTCAGCCTCCAGTGCACCGATACAATCTTCAGGATAGAATAGAGGGGAAGTCTAAAATCAGATATTCCTAGTTATACTCAAATAAATTCCCACTAAATAAATCCTTTGAAGTATTTCTGACTAGAAAAAGCCCAGCCACATAGATTGTATTTTCAAAATTATAGCCCTATATCAGGAAAGTCCCTGAACCTTTTTTTCCTTATTTTCAGTAAGTTAGGGATGAGAGGATTGTTGGAGAAGGATGGGGCAGGGGTTGCTTGCATGCATCAAGAAGCAAGCTTCTTGCGGCCATTTTATTTGTTTAGGAACTTATTGCTGCAAGTCCAGTCCTACAAGACTGAAGTGAAAGGAGTTTTATGACTGTGACTTCTGTGGGAGCAAGTTTAGCTTTTGACTTGGTTAAAGCTGGTTTCAGGAAAAGTAGTCTTCCTAACCCTGGATTACCACATGCTCATAGCATATAATGCATGAAATGGTGTGTTTAGAACCTTTACTGGAGAAATAGTAGCAGTGTATATTGGAACATTTTACAGCTGCTAACATAATCACTTTATTTATAACTGTAGTAAATTTGTTTGCTAAAATAGGGTTGTTCAGAACTATTTTGCTGACAGAAATGAGGACAATATGAATATATGTTAGCAATTAAAAAGCATGATTTTTTAAAATAAAAAACCTGAAAAATGTTAATATTTAAATTATTTTATTTTGACAAGCAAGTGTATAAGATTTTTTTTGTCTGTAAGACATGAGGCATCTGCGAAGTCTGACAGTAGACCAGATATAAATTCTTATATATTTTAATTGGATTCAGTGCTGTTGATTTAAAATACCCTATTTTTGTGTCTTATTGAAAGATGAAAGAGACTATGAAAGCTGCCTCTCTACTTTAAAATAAATAATTGCTGGACATGCCTTTTTAGGTGGAGCAGCACAGGGAAATAAACATGATTGAACTGAGTTTTTTGGAGCTAGGAAATATTTCCTGCAATTTAGCATTGCATTGCAATGGGTAAGCCCAACCATGAAAAGTTTGGGGACAGGTATGTGTTACACTTGCAATTGCACGGTTTGTCAGATCACAAATCTGACGTCTCCAGTACAACTGGACCAAGCAGTGCCTGGTAATGGGCTCTCAGGCAGAATCTCTGTGCTGTGCTCCCTGCTGAGCGCTGCCATCATAAGATCTGGCATTTAGGCTGCCTTCCTGACTGCGGTGTAAGGAGGATGGACTGAACAAGGGGAGGATGTGCCAAACCTACCTGTCCTTCAGCCATTTTTGTAAGTAAAGAAGTCCAAGAAGGACTGATTGATGGCTGAGTCAAAGCAGAGTATCTCTAAACTAGATCTACGGCAGCACAGAGGCACAGCCCCCTTTTTGCTTTGTTTTCTCGCACTTTTCATTTTCAGTGCCAGAAAGGGGAAGCACTGAAACTGGGTAGTGCTTGGGCACTGCAAGGTCACGTTTCACTTACAATTTGCTGACAATGTTTTACATCCAGACACGCACTCACTCTGCCCATTTTCCAAGCCTCATAGGTACAACCAGCTCTGAACCAAATGTTATGTGCTTGAAGTTTTACGTGTCATGCTCAGGCGAATGATCTCTGCAGGGAAAGCTGTTGAGGGATATCTTGTGCCTAGCCTGTTCAAAACATCAGCAGAGTAACCTCTCTCCTATCTGCCTGCAAAAGAACAATCAAAGGCCAGGTCTACATGGTCTTATTTCACTCTATGGGTATGTAAGTAAGGTTGGTGGTGGTGGGGACAAACACAAGTCCTCATTCTTGGTTCTCTTGCCCTTAGGGCTGACCCAAAGCTCTGGGGTTGATGGAAGTATTCTCACCAATGTGCATGAACTCTGGTTTAGGTCTTTCTATATCCACCAAGGCATGACTCATTCTGGAAAGGTCAAAATCACACCCATCCACCCAATCTTTCTTAACAGCTTGCTGCATGGATTTGATGCATCAAAGGCTATACACAGAAACGTCTTTTAGCACTGATGACAGCAAAGTCTGTAAACTTAGCAAAGTTTCCAGCAGTGACATGGAGATGGAGTAGGTGATTTAAACAGGATTTTCCACCCTTGATTTCCGCTTGTCCATTTTTCTGCTAAAACCTGTGAACCAAACTGTTAATAGCCAGAGGCCTGGTAACTTGGCAGGTCTGAAAGAACCTGGTGTGGGTAAGCCTGCATGGGCAGACCGCAGATTTGACATCCGGATTTTGATCAGATCTGAACAAGAATTTTAATGAATCAGCACAGGTATTTACCACCTTTGGACAGTTATACTAAACATGCTTGGGGCTGGTTAATATCAAGATAGGTACCTTCCAGAAGAAAAAAAGGAAGAAAGATACAGAGCAAGAGGGAACAAGAGAGGCACCACTCCTTCTTTTGAATCTCTGATAAATTAAAGCCCAAACTTCATTAAAGAATACATCTATGTTAAAATGTCTTCTTTTAGATAAGATACATGTAACTGAGGTACAAGATCAGTTGTATTAATTATGTTGAAACTCTCATACATAATCCTGATACTACTCACACAGAGTTATTAACAATATGGTTTTTCTATCAAAGAAAACTATGTTTTATACCATAGCTAATAATAAGAAACTGTATTATTAGTACTATTGTTAGCAGATGTTATTTCCATGTCTGTACCTGTGAAATGTTCATTCTTGAGTTTCTGGCACGTGGTAGTGTGGTGAAAAATGGGTTAATTTGCTGGGCAGGTTCTTTAATTATCTTTTTGTAAAATCTTTTTTGCTTTTTCTTTCTTTTTTACTTCAACATAAATAGTTTTTGTAGAATCTGTCCTGAAGAAGGTTGCCTTATTACTAACAACAGCAACACTGATAAGAGGATCGATTATTTTTATCCTATATTCATATATTTTTTATTTTTATTCCTTTACTTGTATGCTGGTANCAAGCATTAAAAAAATCCCCCCCCCCAACGATTTAACAGCCTTGACTCATGTCTTACTTAACAACCTTAAGACCTTATGATGTGAAGATCTGTAGTGGCCCAGTCCACCTCCAATTAAATTTGTCAATGAAATGCCTCTTAGCAACTAAGGCTCTGAATTTCTGGCAAGATGCTGGAATGCTTCCTTTCCCTTTGGCTGCCCTGTGGAGCATCAAAGCATTTGCAAGAATACTCCAGTGGACATAAGAAGGAGTAAAGCAAAGGCAAGGCCAAGAAAGGTCAAAGCTGAACATATCCGCTATATTCTGAAGAGGGAACTACCTCAAGCGGACTTGCTTCTGCATAGCCCAAGGGCCAACCTACTCCTTAGACCCTGCTCCTATTTCCATTTGTAAGAGGTATTTCCTATACATTCAGCTCTTTGGTGCAGAGCAGTCCATACTAAGGGAGATATAAAGCTCCTGGGGACATGACAGTTTAGAGCAGTTTTGCTGGTAATGGTCACAGATCTTGTGCGTTGAACTGTGTACCATGGACCTGACATGAGCTCACAAGCATACAAAAGGACTGGGTCACTCCATGCTTCTCATGCTCCACTCCATGCTTGTGGTGAAGTACAGAGGAGAAAATCAGGAGAAGTAAGATACAGCCAAGTTTAATTTATACAGAAGAAAACAGTGAGGATGACATGAACAATTTTCTGAATATCTAGAATGGAGAGACTGTGGTTTGCACATTCAGAGTTAACTGGCAGTGTGTGGCTAGCACAGTTTGGAATAAATGGGCAATGTAAAATATACATGATCTGTTGGTTTCTCTGCACAGCAATTTCTTTGATGTTTGCTGTACTGTCTATTTATAAAATTTGTGCTTACAGGCGGGACAACATGTGATTCCTTTTCCCCCCTACAGCATTTCAAGGATTTTGTTTCCTTATTAGATTTTCTTTAAAATTAGGAGAAATACAAGAAGAAAACCCTAGCCCTTCAGGGCCAGTTGCAAAGATCCTTTGTGCATGTTTTCATGCTGCAGGTTGATGATACAGCTACAGTTTCTAGTCTGAATAAAATGTTAAGACTTTATAACAAAGGAGACAAGAGACAATACTTTGAGTGCCACTGTCCCTGTACAGAAGAGATCTTTTAACCCTATGCACTGGACTGTCCTATATGATGAAGTCAGTTGCCAATATAAAATCTATTTGATATATGTCTTTATTGCTGTAGATCTCAACAGTGTCAGATGAAAAAAAGTAATGAGTGGCAGAGGAATTGTTCTGTGTAATAGTTAATAAAAAAAGGAATTAAATTAAACAATGAACCAAGCCTCATCATTATTTTGAAGGAGGGAGCAGAACAGGAGAGCCAGGAAGAAAGAAAGGTTAGGAAGAACTGAACTGGGAAAATGTCTTTGCAGAAATTAATAAAAAAATAAATAAAAGCAGTTTGAATATATCAAGGTGTGCTTAGAAAATAGTAACAACTGTGCAAGGGGAAAAAAACAAATAGTTTTAACAACATCATAGCAAGATACGCACTTAAGAATACTTAGAGCTTGAATGTATAGCTCTTCTGGGAAATTACACACTGGAGTTACTGCCAATAATGCCCTCTTCTGGCGATGCTATTGCAACTAAGTCGGCGTGTCAGTCATCTCGGGACCCTGCATTTTCAATGTGCAGGGTGAATTCAACTGTAGTTAGGGAGAGACTTTTATCTGAGTTAAATGTCACAACCTCCTTTCTCCCCACTCCCCGCCCCTCAGTTCCAAAGACTAGCTGTAGGTAAATTATTTTAATAAGGTAAGAGATACCACAGTACAGTTTTCTTTTCTTTCTTTTTTTTTCCTTACCCCAAATAATGCTCTCTATGTCATCTGTATATTTATGATAGCTCAAAGACATGGGTGTGTGGATCTAATTAAAAATGTGAAAGGGTTTAGCAGCCTGCTGCTTCCCTGTGAGTCTCTTGTTGCCAACTCTTGGCAGCTCTGCTGTCAGTGAGCCAAATGTTTAGTCTTCAGCTGAACTACTGCCAGTGAGCTGCACTGCATTCTGGGACCATAGAGCCTCGAGGTACTGTGTTAAACTATCTCACATAAGGATGTGCAGTGAGCTGGACTTCATATTCAATCACCCAAAAGAAAAGTGAAGGAGAAAGCCCACTTTTGCCTGGTGAGCCTCAATGTCGTATAAGACACAATGACCAATTCCTTCAGGATTTCACATCAGGGAAAACAAATAGTTTCTTGAGGTGGATCAACGCATGCATTTTTTTTAATGTGCCTATGCAGCAATGGCAGTAGTTATATTTAGCAAATTTAGTTTAAATCAGTCTGCTCTGGTTATGGAATTAGAAAAAGAAATAACAAAAACCTGGCTTTCTGCAATGGGAGTCTGACCTCTGAGCCAACACCTCATGCTAAATAAATATATTCCGACTCAACTCCAGGTAGCCTTAGCAAGCACAGGGCAGTTTGGTCCAGAGTAAAAAAAAAGTTTGGCATATGTGCATTCCAGCCAGCAGCAGGAAAGCTATGTTGATAGAAACGTGCTTAGCACAGTTGCATTGCTTAATAAATTCAGGTATAATGTGGAGATAGATGGGGTTATAGGCTAAGCTGGCCTGTAGGCTTTGATCAGCGTTCCAACTCACTTAGGGCTTAGAGTGGACTGGAAGAATTGCCAGGTCTCATGAGTCAATGATGGATTTCCAGCAGATCAGAATTAAATTCTCCTTTTAGCTGTTCTCCCTGCACTCTTTTGTGGAAGGCAAATTACTTCTGCTAACAGCAAAGCAGTGTGTATCTTCCTGATACTTTCTTTCTCTTTTCAATTTCTTCACTGTCCCATTTCTATCTTTTGTTTTCATGCTCTTCTCCCCTTCACACGATTTTATTTCCTTTCCTTCTTGTCTTTCATTTTCACTCCTTTCCTAAGATTTTTTTGCTTCATCTGCCTGGATTTCACATCAACTTTTTTTCCTTAACTTTTACTATCCTTCTCTACAGCTTCCCTTCCCTGTCGTAATGGTCTTCCTGGGAGAATGAATGAGCCACCTCTAATGTTAGTCCAGGGACTTAGCAGACCGATTTTGTTGCACTTTATTTCTGGATATATTTTCTTTGCATGTTTCTGAAACCAGCCCAATGGCAAAATAATAACTAGATGCCTCTGATTGCACCATTGCTCCAACTCTTAACGTTGAGTATTTAAGAATAAAACTACAGTAAAAAATGTTGGCTTCATATCAAATACGTGTCTGTATTCATTCATAATGCTAACTATAGATTAGACACACACCACTAACGGGACAGAGAGAGAGAGAAAAAAATAAACATTTACACTAATGGTCATGCATTTTTTGTAAAAAGGCATTTAGAGAAATAGAAGCAGGCGCAAGTGTGCAACACCTGAACTCCACCTCTTTGATCTTTCCTCTGGGGTCCTTTTTGTTGCAGTGGGCCAGCTCTGGGAAGGAGGCAGGACTCAGAAGCCGCTTGGCATCCAGCCCAGGCTTTGTGGGCCACTGGAGAGATGGATAGCTAGGTGCAGAAGTGCCCTGAGGCAGGTGTTAAAATGTTGTTCCTAGTTCCTTGGTGGTAATCATTGCAAAACAATCCTGTCTGCTCTATTCGTATCAACAAGCTGCTTTCCCTGGCTCGTTGCTAAGAGACAGGACTGTTGCTTACAAGTTGCTTAGTGCCTTAGACTTTCATAATTTATAATTTATTATCTTAGCATAAAAATTTGTGTTGTTTTTTTTTTTATTTTATTTTATTTTTCTACCAACCCAATAATTGTCACATAAAACAAAGGTCATGTATCTACCAGAGCAGCAGTTGCTCCTATAATATACTTTGCCTTTGTATGGTTTTGGTTCTGTGAAAAGAAAATGCTATTATAAACTGAAGATGAATATAATTTTTTGTCCATTAACTTCTTGCATTATATGACTGGTTAGGTCAACGCATTCCCTCAAGATTTCTTCAATATTGAAAACATGTTTCTGTCCAACCAAGAAGGAAATGAATTGAAATGATTTCAATTATCACACGAAAGACGTCGACTCTTCTTGCTCTACACTTCAGCACCTAACAGTTCAACTCATCAATCCTACTTTCACGAAGTTCAGTGGTAGAGATGTTTAACCAATGCCAGAAATTACTCTTGTGCGTTAATCTAGCTTTGTGAATATACAAATCCTACCTTGCTAAAGTGTTTTGTACTTAATATTAGTTAAATCACCTCAGTGAAGAGTAATACCAAAGTGGAAATGAGAATAATTTGAAGACTTGTTAAGTTGCAAAGTAACTCTGTCACAGTTCACCAGTTTAAAGAAAAAAAAAAAAAAAAGAAAGAAAAAAAAAGAAAAGAACTTATTACTGTACTCCTTGGTGGAAATTAAGGATACCGACCTAGGTTTAGGATTCACCTGTCTGTTTAACAGAAGAGCTGTATATGCATCTGGTATTGTGCTATTAAACTAAAGCTTGTTTAAGAGCTCTACCAATACATAACCATCAACAACATTGGTACTGTAAATGTTTTTAAAAAAAATAAGGCAAAGTTACTTTTTCCCCCTCATTTCAGTGAGCTGTTTCAGTCAATTAGAACCAAGAACCACATCATACAGAGCTGTAGAAATGGTTATGGAAATGGCCCAGTGCAGATAGTACTCCTCCTGCTAAGCCTGTGAGGGAGTGTCTACCCAGCAAAATCAAGGTGTGTTTTCCAGCATACCTGACCTTTTTCCATCCAGCAACACCAGTGAAGTTGTGCTTGTAAGCACAGGACAACACAGCCAGGGTTAAGGCATGTATCACCACACCTTGCTGTCCTAGCTAGGTAACGTAAGCAAAATCATGTGAACATGTCCTATGGTGACACCTACCTTTTCTGTTGGAAGTGTATTCTTGAATATTTCAGCAGCTTAATTCCCTATTAGCTGTGTAATAAACATGCCAGCCAAGTGTATTTTAGTCAGTCTAAATGCATTCAGGAGTCGGTCCACTTACCAGTTAAGATTACTCATGGGGTGTCCATGCTGATCAGTGCCTGAGATCACTCTCAAAAGCTCATCCAACCTATAGCCAGAAATTTTCCATGACTTCCAGCAGTCCATAAGAAATATATTTGTTCTCAATAGTGTGATGAAAGATACTACCTTCAGTTTAGAAAGACAATAGATACAGCTTAAATAAATGGGATGCCAAGAACTTCTTGTACGTTACTGAAACTATTTGAAAACCTGCTCACTAATTCTGATGTAAGTATCTCCCTCTCGTATAGTTACTTAAGTAAAATGGGTTCCAAAAGAACAATAAAAGGCCTTAGTGAGTTGCTATTCTGTTGTTTGTGGAATTTGAGTGACATGGGGTTAATTTGAGGAATCTGAGTGAAGAGGACATCCTCCTCTTACTTTCCTTGTTTATGAGTATCTTTGGCAATAGTACCTCATTTCCCATAAAACTGGGGCACTTTGTATGCATGCAGGTGTAATGCCGTGATACATGCCTCCTTTATATAAGTTTGTGTTAAGTAATTATTAATTCTGCAACCATGCACTCAAACATCAGAAGAGATTAATAGGGAGGAGGAATATAATTTAATCATTAACCTTCCAAGCAGGGCACTCCTGTTGACACTCTACACGTGTCACAATGCTCCCCAGAACCAGCTGGAGGATATTTAGTCCAAGGAAAGGGTGGACTTACAACCCTACAGCCTAAGGAACTGATATGTTACAGAAAACTCTGACCAAAAATATTCCTTGAAACCAATATATTTATTGTTTTATTTGGCAGGGGGTAGGGGGGGATAATTATGTGGTGAGAACCACCCACAATTTCTTAGGTAGCATGAATTGGAAAATGCATCAACAATAATATATCTATAGACAGTGACTTGACCTTCTGAAAGTCATTAAAATCTTTGAAGGAGGATTACTTGGTTTTAAACTCTTGTGGCTATTGGGAAAAGAAACAGATTTATGGTTGGCTGCTACTGTTCAGGTTCTTGGGTGAGCAACAAGTACCAAAGGCTTGGGAATCATTGTAAAAGCACAAAAGAAATCAGCTGCAAAAAGTGTAGTTAATTGGTAAATCTACCATTTCAGCCCTTAGGTTAAGTCTGGTGGGAGAAAGAATCAGAGATATGGTCATATGACTAATTTTGCTGAAACCCACAGGTGAAAACATCCAAATGTTCTTGAGGGATTGTCATCCATTGTTCACTCAGCTACATCAAGTCCATAGCCTAATCTAGAGCTTCATCTCTGGGGCTCTGCCAGAAACCTGATAAATTATTCTATCATAGAAAATCAATGTGTATTCAACAGGCCAGATCTTGGGGTTCAAAAAGGAAGGGCTGATTGATCATTACCTAGGTACAGTTCATGCATTAATAGGTTCATTTGTATTTTATCAGGACAGTAATAACTGATTAAAAAAGTCATGAGAACTTGACAGATTAAATAACCAGCAGAAAGTGAAAATACCGAGTTTTCAACAGGTCAGTTTGAATATCCCTCGGCTACTGCTGTTTTTTAAAGGTTTGGGGTTTTTTTTTGTTGTTTTGGGTTTTTTTAACTCTCCACCTAAGCTGTCTCTTGCCTTGTTTGGACTAAAATCTCATCATAGACTGGGGAGGGGAAATTGGTCTGAAGGACTGTAATGCAAACATGCTGCTGTGTCAATAAAGCCTTCCTGGCAGCTTACAACTTTTGGGTGAACAAAGGGAATGTTCCTCTGTTGTTTTTAGATGCTCTGCTTTCACAGGCAACTAGCATTATTTATCTAAAGTCAATAAAATCCTTGCTGAAAATCAAAACAGTTTATACATGGAAGCATTTGGTTGAAACTCTGCTTTAATGGATTAACAAAACAAAACTGAAAATACAAAGCTCATCAGAAATCACAGTCTCTTAATCACCTGATTAATTTTTCCTAGGGGTTACAGGAGCTCTCCTGAGAAGATACACGGTCCTGTGCCACCCAGCAGCAACTCGGCATCCTGAATGCTCAGATCCCTCTTCAGAAAAATGCCTGAAGAATATGAGGGACGGCTCTTCACTGCTCCCATCTCAGGCAAAATGCCCACTGAATTCAATAGGATTTTTTCATGAGTAAGTCAAGCAGGATTTGGCTCTGGAAGGACATAAGATTGAACAGACTTGGTTCCCAGTAATGGCGTCCCATTGTGCTGTGGTATGGTAGAACATGCAGTGCTGGAGTGCATTCTGTCAGTGCCTCTGACTTCTAGAGGATATTGTAATATCTCATTATTGTAAAGTAGAAGAAAGGGATCTGGTAGAATTAGGACTGGAGATTATTGTAGGGTTTTTCAGCAGTACAAAAAAAGCTACGAAATGTAGCCATTATGAATACAGGATATTAATAGCTTACATTTGCTCTGTGAACTGTCTTTAATTGAGAGCAAGTTGAGGCAGATGACATGTTTCTCAGTAGTGCCTAGTGACTCCATTCTAACTTACAGATACATTACCAAAATCTGACTATAAAGGTCCAGCTTGCAAGTTGTTGATTGTCTCCTGTGAGGACCTAAGTGATTTACCTCTCCATGATTTCGCTGACTCTACAAAGGTGGCATGTTTTGTTGGATTTGGGAAGTAAGGCATCTGAAACAAGCCTTACAAAGTACCCTGAGGACTTGCCTTAGGCAACAGGGTAAAGCCTGGTGTATTCCCTGGCTCAGCTCTGCGCATTCCCATCAGTGGACGCTGGACACTTCTATCACAGCGTGATGCAGCCACTCTGTCATAGGGTGATCCTAGATCAGGTGACCCATAAATCCTGCATGCCTTGCAGCCTGCAACCTCTAAACCATTTCTGGAAGAGCACCAGAGCTGACACAGCTGATGAGAACTATAGTTATGTATACTATGTGAGTGAGCTCTACCCATTCGTAGAGAAGGCTGTGATGTGCCTTGGGCCCATGCCAAGAAGTAGCTCAGGCCATGCTTTCTCCTGGGTATGACTCAAACCTTATGCCTGGTCAGAGGCTTTTGTCCACGTGATAGAATTAGAAGTTGAATGTGAACATAGGCTGGAACTTGAGTGAAAAATATTTGCTTAGAATATGGTTTAGACATGCCCAGTTTGCACCCACAAATGCACAAGTCTTACTTGCTCATAAAAATTCTAGACCAAGTCTTTAACAAATCCTGGGTATTATGGTGTAGCCAATTTGCTCTAGACTTCTAAGAGATACTTGCTGAAGAACAAATGTGTCTGGCTTTGCTAGGTCACCCTGGTACAAATGGGAACAGGTGCAAGATTAAAGGGTATCTCTGGAATACATTAGGTGTGCCCATGACCCCACCTCAACTGTGGTCATCCTCACCTTTGGTTCTGATTATTTGAAGGAGGCCCCAACAGGCACAGGCATTGCACCAGCCCTCAGAAAGCTGAAACTTGCCTGTAAGAAATAGCTCTGAATGCTGTAGTCAGAGGACTGGGGGAATCCATGTGATTTTTATGTCACCCTGGCATAAACAAAAATAAATGCTTGTCCTGTTTGGGGTACTTGTCAATTGATACAGCTTTTGCTATTCTCTGCTCCAAAAGAATTGCATTTGTAAGTCCTTTGATACGCACACAGAATTTCTCTGAAAAACACTCTGAAAGGTGATTTATACAGAGTCTATATGCTGTATATGGGATGTGTGCATATGTGTGTATACACACCCAAATAAAACATAGGTAAGCTGAAAAGTGGAAAGTATCAAGTATGCAGTGAAAACCACAAGGACCAATATGATGTAGTGATATTATTTTTTTTAAAAAAGCTATCTCTGCATTTACAGAGTCTCTGAGACTGTCAGTGGTACCTGGAAGGCATAACATGAACTTTTATTTAACACAGACCTATCTCTGATGTGCATTATTAATTGATATTTATAAAGAAATGCATTAAGGGTTATCTGGGTATGGGCACTACTATAAAGCCATAAATATATTTAGCTAGTTTTTATAGTTCCTTAAGATCAGTCACCAGAGACAGAGAATAATATATATTTGATATGAATAACATCTGTATTTGTGTCTAAATAAAAGAGGAAATGCATCTGCCTTCAGTAGATCTCTCTTTTTTAATGTTTCAGCCTGCAAGAAATGCACATTAATAGCAGCTTCTTCCCTGAGGAAGGTTTTGAACTGGAGTACTTGAGAAGAAACTTACAACAGAGCAGTCTAAAGTGCCACCCAGTCCCTTTTAATTAGCACATATAAGTCCCCCTACATCCAAGATATGATTGAGAATTTCTGCCATTTCATTTTAATATCAGTGCTATATGCTAACGTTTGTCAGACTAAGCTAAAAAGCCACTTCTTTTTATGTTGTTTCCCACATGCAGAGCAGACCTCTTACATTTTTGTTGGCTGCTAACGTACTAAGCGTTTTTTGGCAGCGTGCGGTTCTGGATTGAAGCCATGCATGCAAGTCTTCCACAGTAAGTATGGCCCAAAGGATTAGAGATCAATGGATTTAGTTATCTGGTGAAGTTCCCCTGCCTCTCTGGTGCTATTAAAAGGTTTTGCTATTGTAACGAGCACCAGAACTTTTCATTTTAAACTTGCCCAACTGAGGCTTCCACTTAGGCTGCAGTGTAAGAAAGTTACTGGACTTCTGCAGGCAGCTTTACTGTCATGACACTGAAATGGAAGTCCAAGAAAAACCCCAAACAGATATTTCATACATTTGAAGACAAAAATTGTGCACAAAGTGGTGGGG